>JAVIAB010000106.1:12949875-13264875 GCA_032433765.1 Megaustenia siamemsis | reverse complement strand
TTATGGGCAATTCACTTCCTATTATGGGCTATTCACTTCCTATTATGGGCTATTCACTTCCTATTATGGGCTATTCACTTCCTATTATGGGCTATTCACTTCCTATTATGGGCTATTCACTTCCTATTATGGGCTATTCACTTCCTATTATGGGCTATTCACTTCTTATTATGGGCTATTCACTTCCTATTATGGGCTATTCACTGCCTATTATGGGCTATTCACTGCCTATTATGGGCTATTCACTTCTTATTATGGGCTATTCACTTCTTATTATGGGCTATTCACTGCCTATTATGGGCTATTCACTGCCTATTATGAGCTATTCACTTCCTATTATGGGCTATTCACTTCCTATTATGGGCTATTCACTTCCTATTATGGGCTATTCACTTCCTATTATGGGCTATTCACTTCCTATTATGGGCTATTCACTTCTTATTATTACCACAGAAATAAAAGCAGAATAGCTCAGGCCAAAATAGCATTTCAGAAAATGAAAACAATATCTTATGCAACAAATCTATGTCAATATAAATGAGAAAGAGAGTTCATCAGTGCTATATAGAACCAATTCTGACCTATGGAAGGGAATCATGGACAGTAGACAAACAAATGAAAAGACGATTAGAGGCCACAGAGATGGGATTTCTCAAAAGAATGTTGAAAGTTCCCTGGACAGCTAAAAAAACCAATGAGGAAGTTCTCAAAGAGGCCAACACAAAAGACAGTTCCTAAAAAACATCAGAAAAAAACAATCAACATTTTTTCGGGGACATCATGAGAAGAGGAAAGTTGGAATACTTGGTTACAACTGGCAAAATAAAAGGAAAGAGAAATCGCGGACGAAAAAAGAAAGAAAATACTGGATAGCTTGGTGTCATGACATGGAAAACAGTCAACAACAGAACTGATACGATGCACTGTATATAGAAGATTGTGGAAGGACATGATCGCCTACGCCAACCGGTATGGCACAGGATGATGATGATTATGGGCTACACAAAATATGAACAAGATCTGACTGTACCGTCTTATTTTTGGAGCCTGTATTCTTCTTTCAAGAACAGCCGCGAATATTTATATTTCATGGGCGTAATTAGAAATATAGGTGCCATAAATATTCTTAATAATATATATATTTTTTATGGAGACGATTTTGCTTTTTCATATAATCTTGCTCAACGTTGACTTGTCTCTGCGATTCTAGTTAATACGTCTTATTTTTAGTCTTTGTTATGTTTTAATATTCCGTTTCACTTGTCCCTAATTTAGTTCCCCGATGTTCGACAGAATGGCTCATTTCTTGTTGATTAATGCGTTCAAAAATCATCTATCCTACAACATATCTTTTATAGACGTCTGATATACTTCTCTCGATGTGATCAGAGAAATAAAAGTCCCCTTGGTGAGAGTAGTAGCAACGACGTGTGAGATGCTTATTTGTATTTCACCACCAATAGAATGTTGAATGCTGTGATTTTAGAAGAAAAAAACATGAGCAGTCATGTGACAAGAATCTTGCTCAAAGGTGTACAAAGGAAGGATTCAGAATAAAATCAATATTGGATTAAAAAAAACAATTTAGATTTAGGGGGAAAAAATGGGATTAAAAAAAACCATATTCTGCATGAGGACATTAATTGAAAAGTACACAGAAGTAAACAAACCAATATATGCCTGCTTCATAGACCACGCCAAAGCGTTTGATAGAGTACACCACAAACAACTTATAGAATGCCTAATAGATTTTCATCTTGATGACACAGACATACGAATAATATGTAATTTATACTAGGAACAGACAGCAATTAAAAATATAACAAAGAGAACTCTACACCCATTAATATAAAAAGAGGAGAAAGACAGGGATGCATCCTTTCACCAAGCTTGTTTAATCTATACAGTGAGCAAATATTTAGAAACATCACAAAGATGCCAGGCCTAAACATTAATGGAAAGATAAAAATAACCTAAGGTATGTTGATGATACTGTACTACTAGAAGAACATCCTAAAGATCTACAACAATTACTTAATGAAATAAACATGATAAGCAAAAAATATGGACTAGATATAAATATTTAAAAAGACTAAAACTATGATCATAAACAAAGAAAATACTCAAAACCTACAAGTGGATATCAAAGTTGAAGGAATAGATAGACCTGGGAACAGTTCAGAACTACAACTACCTTGGACATACTATAACCAGTGATGGAAAATGTAAAACTGAAATAAACAAAAGAATAGGAATGACAAAAAGTAATGAGAACTACTAAACACAATTCAAACAAGACAAATACAATTTTTGGGGCATGTTAAAAGGCACAACAGACTACTAAAAGTAATATTGGAAGGGAAAATAGAAGGTAAAAGAGGCAGCGGCAGACCAAGACTAACATGGACGAAGTACATCAAAAGATGGACAAGTCAGCCTATGACACCCTGCACCATCAAAGCAAGAGACAGAGTGGAATGGCGCTCCATGGTAGTCAACCTTCTATGCGGAGACGGCATCCAATGATGACGAGTTTCTATATAAGTTCTTATTACATTTAATAAGGAAGTCACTTAATCTGTAATGAGCCAATCTTTGCCATGATATATGTCAGCTGAGATAATCTCCTCAATTTATAGACACAATTAAGTCAATCATTGAGCACACATGTTGCTATATATTATAGATAACATTTCACCATCATCAAGTACCAAGCCTGCAGGCGTAGGTGGTCATGTCTCTTCACAAATCTCGATAGTTGTTTATAATTTCTGTTGTTGACCTTCTGCCAAGCCATTCTCATTAGATGACTTGTATCTTAACTCTTTGCTTCCCTCTATCTCTTCGTCTCTCAATTTTCCCAGTTGGTACAATATACTCCAGCTGTTCCCTTCTCATTGCACAACCAAAAATATGATGATTGTATCTTTCTAATATTGGATATTAGTTCTCTTTTTGCGCTAGCCTCTTTCAGAACGTTTTCATTGCTCTTCTTAGCTGACCATTAGGTAACATTTAACTTAGAAAAAAAAACAGAAAAAGATAGTTCAAAATGTATGATGATAGTGTTGCAACCTATTTTATTTACATTTAGTAAAGAGTATATTTGCTAAAACAAATTGATTACTTTTAATTGTGGAGTGTGCGACATTAAATCAAGAGTATCCAATACATGAACACTTTAATGAAAGTAAACTCTGACACAAAACACTTTTATAAATGAAGTGTCGTATATAATAACACTGTTGATAACATCAAACATTAAAACGAATGGCTTCAGTAACATATAAACATAAGTGCAATGACTTGCAAGTGTGTCATTTTATTGGCATTAATTGATGTACTCGTATAGTTTGGGTTGAGTTTAAAGACACAGTTGATGCAGAGCCGTGACGAGAACTTTGTTTGAGGCCCTTCCAGTTTACGCCATGAGCTACTTGTGAAAATATTACAAATCAGATAATATGAAAAAAAGAAGAAACAAAAACCACAAGATGTTACATTTGTATCATGAATTATATGAATCAATACTCAAGTGTTGTGCCTATATGCATGAAGCAAGGCTATTAGTCTCGCGCAGCAGCAGATATCTTTGAGACATTTTCTAAATTTGTGGCCAAAGATGCTGTAGATAACAAAGTTGGTGGCTGAGTGGAGCAGAGTAATAATTAATGATACAGATTTAAGGACTCTTCGGCTGAGTGCACACATAACGAGGTATTGCTTTTCTCCGTGTTGATTTAATACTGGATCAGGGTATAAGATCAAATCCATTAGAACTAGAATCTGACAAACACAGAAGATCGTGGTCATAGCAATGATCGTGGTGGTGAGTCTTACCTGGCTCTCTCCACGTGAGCTCACCTGAGCGATGTAACTTCTTCCTCTTTTGTAAAGCCGTTGAATTATCGTTATGTTTAGTATGATGATGATACCGACAGGCAGGATGAAGTGAAACACGCTGTTTATGTAGATCAGGTACACAACGTTGTAGAAATGGCTTTGTCCGAAACTGGTTAAGCGGCTAGCGACAGAGGAAGAATTTAATATCGTGTATGTGTCTGAGTCATGCTCCAGAAATCGGGGGATACTGTAAAAGAGAGACCAAAGAAGAACTAGAAGAGAAGCAACACCAGATCGTGTCTGTGTACACAAGCGCTTAGCCTGGAATGGGAACACGACAACTACGGCTCTTTCTATCGTCACCAGTACAGTCATGTAAATAGTGCCTGTGTGAGCCACGTGAGCCATAAAATATGTGTAACTTAAAGATCTTTTTAAAAGAGCGAAATATCGGTAAAAATGTTCATTTTTAATAAATAAATGAGGTAATATTACCACATAGAACGCGATTATCAGAAATAAAATATCGCAAAGACCCAAAACCACTAAAAGTACAGAGGTAGAGTTTCTCATGCTTGGTTGAACTAAAACAATGGCCGCTGTTACATTTCCCACAATTCCTAGCCAGGATATAATCCAACCGATTGTAGAGGTTACAATTATAACCTCTTTTAAAAAAATACAGTTTGAGCCAGAAGAAAATGTCTCGTTTTGTTTACTTGTCTCCATGGTAACCAAATCCATTTCTGTACACTTCAATGTACTTTGAAACTGAAATGATTATATTGAGGAATGTTTCTGTTCTTATGTTTAATATATATCTTTACAAAACAAAACACAAAAATGATGCTTTCTAAATTCTCTTTTTATCAAATTGATACCACAACGTTTTAGATTTGAAACCGCATGTGATCGAATAGATTCAACACGTCTATGAACAATCACGTCGATCTATTTTCTATTTTCACTTCGATCACCAAATGTTCTAGCGGCAAGTAAAATAAAATGACCAAACTGTGCACTACTCAGCGACTGCATTAAACACGCTACATATTTATTGCAAGTCAGGAAACTACTCATCACATTCTAGAATTTGTGAAAAATGACGTACACCATATTACATATTCTATTTTTTAATAAACCACAGACTATTTTTATATTTAAAAAATCACATCTTGCAGAGTTACTTTTCTATAGTAGAACTGTTCCGTCGTCGTTTTTTTTTTTTTTCAGTTTTCTTATCCGCTCCGTGAGTGAAGATTGAGGATTGTGTTGAAGACACGACCAGGTTGAGAATCTACTTGAGATAACAGATGGCTGCCATCAGTGTTGAGTTATCGTTGAAGGAAAGATAATCTGGAGGTAAAAGTTGATAAAATCATAATTATTTAATAAATATAAAAAATCATAAATATTAAATAAATATAAAAAATCATAAATATTTAACAAACACAAATAATCATAAATATTAAATAAATATAAAAAATCATAAATATTTAACAAATACAAATAATCATAAATATTTAATAAATATAAAAAATCATAAATACTTAACAAACACAAATAATCATAAATATTTAATAAATATAAAAAAATCATAAATATTTAACAAACACAAATAATCATAAATATTTAATAAATATAAAAAATCATAAATATTTAACAAATATAAATAATCATAAATATTTAATAAATATTTAAAAAATCATAAATATTTAACAAATACGAATAATCATAAATATTTAATAAATTTAAAAAATCATAAATATTTAACAAATACAAATAATCATAAATATTTAAAAAAGAAAACTGACAGTTACATGTGCTCTTATATTTTATTTTTCATGCCTGCTATAGAAGGAGCCCGTTCTTCTAACAGTTTAATATAACCTACAGTAACTCACGAAAACGTTTCTATTAATAAAAAAGCCATTGCGAGTTTCATTAGCCTCTTTCTCATAGCCAATCAAATCTTTGCTCTTTGACAAATCTGTCTATTAAATATATATATATAAATAATGGCAGTCCACGCGTGTTGAGGGTTGTGTAATGAGACTACCAAAATATGACTCCATTGAGTGAGTGCATTAGGAAGTGGTACACCAACCTTTGTTTGTAACCAACCGCACTGTGACAGATTATATGAGGACAGCGAGCCGACGCAACTGGAGCGACAAAATGACGATGAGCGACTACACGCCCAGCGCCCTGTGGCCATCTTAGAGTAGAGTGAAAAATTGACCGACGTAAACACTGATCACAAACACACACTAGACGAAAATACTCCAAAGAATTTCAAGCTCAGATGCACGAAACTCCGTAGCACCGGCGAAGATCTTGGTTAATAGACCTCCTGGTCAGTGAAAATCACAAAACATACTACATGATTCTGGTGTAAAATACTCCAATTGATGTAGAAAGTTGAGGCGGAATCAGAGAAAACAAACCTGAGTCCGCCATTACACCGACCGGAAGTCTAATGGTTTAATAATGATGATAGTGGGCGTCGGAAAAGGCAGGGAAAAAGAGCAGGGCTTCGAAAGAATCGTTGCAAGTCAGAAAGATTAGGCCTCACCAACACCCGAATTTTGTACTGGAATTGCGCGTGTCCGCAAGCGTGGAGGCATTTTTGAAAAGCTAATGTTTAGCTGTGATATCTTTGCTATTCAAGAAACAAGACTTGGTGATAAAAAAACCTAGATATGCAGGTTTCCAAGCTTTCTTCAACAATGACCACATGGGGCTAGCAATTTTCGTGCGGCAGGGTTTGTCAGCAACAGAAGTAAATGTTTCTCAGTGGAACAGTTCCAAAATTCAACTGTTAGCAGTAAAGGTACAGTCCACGCAGCCTTTCTTGTTTGTCAATGTTTATGCCTGCAATGCTGTAGTGGGACTTGAGGAATGGCAGTTTCTGAAAGATATTGCAAGTCTAGAAAAAAATACCATTTTCTGTGGCGACTTTAACGCAAAAGGTGCATCCTGGGGCAATACCTCAGTAAATAAACAGGGTAAGGAGCTCGAAGAAGCCATCACTACACTCGATCTCCTATGCATTAATAATGGCAGCAACACCAGAACAGCGACTAGACCAGGTGATGAGGACAGCGCCATCGATTTAGCACTGGTTTCCTCCTATTTCTCGACATCGTGTAAGTGGGGGGTCCTTGGTCATCATGGCAGTGATCACCTCCCTTGTAGCATCTTAATAGCAATGGGCAGATCGAAGCAATGCAGGAGAAAAGTAAAAACTTTTCGTTACAGCTGTGCAGAAGATGATGTCATCAGTAAAGTTCGGCGCGCTAAGAGAAAACATCACAACAAAATAGCTACATATCAACAACCTCCATGGTGGAGCAACGAAGTGCAAAAAGCTTGGCTGGAGAAGAGACAGTCTGTCAGAGAGTGGCAAATAGCCAAAGGAAGTTTGTTTGCGTCTCCTGATCATATTTTGTTCTTAAAAGGGATCTATCTATCTATTGACCTTTCGAGCCGTAACCGGCCCATAGGGCGTAGACCAAGATACACCTTCTCCTATATGAATTTTTGTTCTAGCAGTTTTCTTTTAAAGATATTTTATCAAATCTCGCCATCTGTCTCTGTTCTGTGCAAGCAGTTCTATCTCATTGAGGGAGCCGATTCCTGCTGCTCTTGCCTCTCTCATCAATGTTCTTCTCAGTGTCTCCCTGGGTCTTCCTCTTTTTCTTTTACCTGTTGTTTCCCATATGAGGGCTTGCTTTGCTATTCGATTATTATCTCTTCTCATCACATGTCCAACGTATGACCATCGTCTTTTCTTTATTACTGAAGATATTAGTGGTTGATTGGCGATTTCTCTAATTTCCTCGTTTGTTTTGAATTCGTTCCATTCTATACCAAGTATTTTCCTTAGACATTTATTTTCGAATGCGTTCAACTTTGTTTCTATATCTCTAAGGGATAGTACAGGAAAATATTACTTCCTTTCAAGAAGTAGCCATGAAAGCAAAAAGTGATAAATGGGCTGAGTTCTGTGACAGGATAGGTCGTGATAAATCGTTAAAACTGTTCTGGAGGCTGCATAAAAGTATGAACGGTAAAGTGCAGAGCAAAGCAATTCCAGATTTCCAAGATGCTGATTCTATCTGGCATAAAACTGATGAAAGCAAGGGCAAGGCACTGTTGGCTCACTACCTACAGCAGTGCGACCACAAAAATGTAGAGGAAAGAAGAGTTGTGAGAGAACATATTTCTATGCTAGTTGGTGCTGACTTAACAGATAACTGTGATTATGTCTCGGTAGAGGAAGTAAGACTCGCTTTAAAACGATCTAAAAACAGCGCCCCAGGCCCAGATGGGTTAAGATACGCGGATATCAACAACTTATCCGATGCTGACTTAGGTGAACTGGTAAGCATGTACAATGACAGTATCAGGACTGCAATAATCAATGAAGAATGGCTACACAGCTACTTGATACCGCTGCCAAAACCAAGCAAAGACCACAGAAAAATTCAGGGCTACCGCATCATAACCATGCAGAATACCATAGGCAAGCTTTTAGAAAAGGTAATTGCAAAGAAACTTTCTTGTTTCTTTGAAAACGCAAACTTGTTTCCATCAACGCTTGGAGGGTATCGTCCGTGTAGAGAGACTTGGTCAAATGCTGCCGTGTTTGCTCAGGATGTTTATGAAGGGTTTCAACGCGGTTTAGAGACATGTGCTGCTGCAATAGATCTGGAGGACGCTTACAACAAAGTACCCTTTAACTTCTTATTCAACCAGCTCATAAATTTAGGCGTCAGTCCCCGCATCCTAAATTGGCTAACAGCGGCACTCTTTCAGCGCAAAGTGGTTTTTCGATCTGGTAGTTGGACTTCTGATATAATTACGATGTATCCCGGGTTACCGCAAGGCTCACCTTTATCTCCCGTACTTTTCAATGCATACACTGTGAAAATCACAAGAGATCGGTTGGAAGGGCCAGGTCGCATTCTTTCTTATGCCGATGACATTTTGGTGTATCGACAGGGAAAAGATCGAAACAAAATAACTGCGGACCTACAATCAGAACTCAGGCGCATACAAAAGTGGTGTGACGAGGCAGGTGCCAACGTGAACCCATCAAAAGCTGAAGTAACTTGGTTCTCACTATATAACAACATCGTTAATATTGATACTCCATCTGTAGAAATGTTTTCAGACACTTTGCCAAGATCTATGACAATGAAATATTTAGGTATTCATTTAGATCGAAGCCTTGCTTTCGTAAAGCACATTGATAACGTGATAGAGAAAGCAAAAAAGGGTCTTGCTGCTATGAAAGTAATGGCCGCTGCAGGCAGTGAACAGCGGCACCTGCATACATTATACCAGGGACTGGTTGTTTCTGTTCTAGAATACGCTTTGGCGATTCAAACTCTCAGCAAACTTCAGTTAGAGAGGCTCGAAAAAATTCAGAACGAGGCTATGCGCATTATTCTTGGCTGCACTAGAGACACGTCATGCAGAGCGTTAAGATACCTACTTGACATTCCAACCATAGAAAGTAGAATCGAGTTGTGTAGAGCACGTGCTTTTCTGAACATTCTTGCTGATGAAAGACATCCTTTAAATTCTGTAGCGCTAGCACCAAAAGGTGATAGACTCGAGCGAGGCCAGTCGTGGATGGGCAGGGCAGAGAAATCCATTCAAAAGGTGTGCATGCTAAATGACTTGCAGCGTGGAGAAGAATGGCGGCAATGGCCAAATGACATTTCTACAATTACTATCAAAGTCTGCATAACACTGAATAAAGAATGTAGAACGATGAATCCCAAGGTCGTAGAGGATAAGATTCAGGCCTTAATCAAAGAAAACGTAACGTCCGGCAATATCATTATCTACACAGATGGTTCGGTTGTACGAAATAAACGATGTTCATGGGCATATACAGCGCAGGTGAAAGGGCAAATGGTGCATGAGGATAGTGGTGCTTTTTCGCAAACAACGAGCAGCATGACAGTGGAGGTTTTAGCAGTCACTAAGGCAATGACATGGCTCGAAACACAGTCTTTCGCAGGAGTATGTTTTCTCAGTGACTCCATGAGTATGCTTAAGAAGGTTGAGGCTGGGTGGAGGCGAAGAGAGTGGTTGAAGTCCCTGCAGCTGTCAACTTTAAAAGAAATCGTCTTCATCTACGTACCTGGCCACTCTGGAGTGCAAGGGAACGAACGAGCTGACAAGCTTGCTGTAAAGGCTAAAATTTCAGATGGCAACGCCATGGACAACGCAGACATTTTACACGCAATCCGCGAGGCGGGAAGAGTAGCAGACTTTCGAGACGACAAGGATTCAAACGCAATGGCGAGACTAACGCATAGTCGTGTAAGGCTTGGCACAGCAAAGAGCGAACATTTTTCAGGACGCCAGAGGTGTATGGTTAACCAACTGCGAACCGGCACGATCAGCCGTCACACACTTGTGAATTTACTCGAAAGGAAATCGGAGCACTTATGGGTATGCCCCTTGTGCAAGGAGGATGATCTTTCGACTAACTAACTAACTAACACCAACCTTGTGAGAAGATGGGACATTTACAACCCAAGCAGAGAGGCATTGGACATCATGCTCCCCAATAACCCTTAGTCTTGTGCAGTCTAACGGTTGATCTATTCCCATACCACACAGTCAAATTATTCCGCATCTTTTCCCTCTATCTCCCATACCACACAGTAAAATCATCTAGCATTTTTTCCTCTATCTCCCATACCACACAGTCAAATCATCCAGCAGCTTTTCCCTCTATCTCCCATACCACACAGTCAAATTGTTCAACATCTTTTCCCTCTATCTCCCATACCACACAGTCAAATCATCCAGCATCCTTTCCCTCTATCTCCCATACCACACAGTCAAATTATCCAGCATCTTTTCCCTCTATCTCCCATACCACACTGTCAAATTATCCAGCATCTTTTCCCTCTATCTCCAATACCACACAGTCAAATCATCCAGGATCTTTTCCCTCTATCTCCCATACCACACAGTCAAATTATCCAGCATCTTTTCCCTCTATCTCCCATACCACACAGTCAAATCATCCAGCATCTTTTCCCTCTATCTCCCATACCACACGGTCAAATTATCCAGCATCTTTTCTCTCTATCTCCCATACCACACAGTCAAATCAACGAGCAGCTTTTCCCTCTATCTCCCATACCACACAGTTAAATTATCCAGTAGCTTTTCCCTCTATCTCCCATAG
This sequence comes from Megaustenia siamemsis, assembly GCA_032433765.1. Lineage (NCBI taxonomy): Eukaryota > Metazoa > Mollusca > Gastropoda > Stylommatophora > Ariophantidae > Megaustenia > Megaustenia siamemsis. The sequence continues at coordinate 13,253,810 of JAVIAB010000106.1, read as the reverse complement.
CACACAGTCAAGTCATCCAACATCTTTTCCCTCGATCTCCCATACCACACAGTTAAATCACCCAACATCTTTTCCCTCTATCACTCATACCACACAGTCAAATTATCCAGCATCTTTTCTCTCTATCACTCATACCACACGGTCAAATTATCCAGCATCTTTTCCCTCTATCTTTCATACCACACAGTCAATTCATCTAACATTTTTTCCCTCTATCTCCCATACCACACAGTCAAATCATCCAACATCTTGTCCCTCTATCTCACATACCACACAGTCAAATCATCCAGCATCTTTTCCCTCTATCTCCCATACCACACAGTCAAATCATCCAACATCGTGTCCCTCTGTCTCCCATACCACACAGTCAAATCACCCAACATCTTTTCCCTCTATTTCCCATAGCACACAGTCAAATCATCCAACATCTTGTCCCTCTATCTCCCATAGCACGCAGTCAAATCATCCAACATCTTTTCCCTCTATCTCCCATACCACACAGTCAAATCATCCAACATCTTGTCCCTCTATCTCCCATACCACACAGTCAAATCACCCAACATCTTTTCCCTCTATCTCTCATACCACACAGTCAAATTATCCAGCATCTTTTCCCTCTATCTCTCATACCACACAGTCAAATTATCCAACATCTTTTCCCTCTATCTCCCATACCACACAGTCAAATTATCCAACATCTTGTCCCTCTATCTCCCATACCACACAGTCAAATCACCCAACATCTTTTCCCTCTATCTCCCATACCACACAGTCAAATTATCCAACATCTTGTCCCTCTATCTCCCATAGCACACAGTCAAATCACCCAACATCTTTTCCCTCTATCACTCATACCACACAATCAAATTATCCAGCATCTTTTCTGTCTATCACCCATACCACACAGTCAAATTATCCAGCATCTTTTCCCTCTATCACCCATACCACACAGTCAAATCAGCCAACATATTTTCCCTCTATCTCTCATACCACACAGTCAAATCATCCAGCATATTCTCCCTCTTTCTCTCTGTCTCTATTTTTCTTGCTACTAAATGTTCTAACCGGTCTCTTCTCCACAGATGCCCCACAAACTGAGACTGACCTTCCTTTAATCTGTTTTATCATCATTCTATCGTCATCTACCAGTTTCAGAACCCACCCACTGCATTTGTTGACTGTTCACGGTAACTTTAACATCCTTCTAAAATAAAAACATTTCAACTAAGTATGCCCAGCTTTGTACCTCATTAGGGAGCTGCGATAGCTCAGTGGTTAGTGAACCGGACTACAAAAGACAAGAGGTCGTGTTCGATCCTGATCGACGGCTTCCAGTTTCACCCATAGGGAATATGGTGTTAGTGACCATAACCATAAATTTTACGGACCTTCAGCACATGATTTTTGGGGTAATGTGGTTGGTATTACGCCCGTGCCACTTTATTTTCCCAGAAAAGAAATCAGGTACCAATTAGAGGCTGGGTGAACCGGAAACCGTCGGTTGGGATCGAACCCTATCTCTTGTCCTTTGTGGTCCAGTTCACTAACCACTGAACCATCGCGACTCCTTGGATCAATCAATATTGATGATAAATTAATAATTTTTGAATTGCTGTCTAATTCCTAAAGGTGGCGCTTGTAGCATGATTTCATGTTGCTGTTGCATGAAAGAGGTATTTTTTGCAAACTTTGAACAAAATGACAAATATTCAACAACAGAAACAAACAAAGAACAATAGACAGTCCAAAGCAGGATTAAACCCAAACTCCTCGAATGATTCCTTGATTGCCTGCCTTGGAAAGTTTCAGTTCTTAATAATATTAATTTATTATTATCTTATTATGCTTATGAAAGACCAGAATTAAACAATTCAAATGAAGACACAGGACCACCAATAATGCAGAGTGAAGTGGAGGACGCAATTCAACACATGAAAAGAGGCAAAGCTCTAGATCAGTGGTGGCCAACTTGAGGTTGCCCGAGGGCCGGATTAAAGCCAAGGCCAAGACCCGCGGGCCACACTTAAGAATATCGTCAAAAATGACAGTAGGGACCTATGCGATATAGTAATATATAAATAATGCTTGCACTTTGACTACATATTTGATTTGTAACAAATCCATTAATTATTCATTTTAAAATTACCTTTAATGTCTCAGTGCGACGATTGTGACTTGTCACAGCTTTCCACCAGAGATTTGAAGTCCACTTCCATTTTTGACGTGGCGATTCGGAGAGTATGGGACAATGTCAAATCGGTCATTCTGTTCCTGGTCTTAGATTTAATTAACTTCATGGAAGAGAATGTTGTCTCGCAGAGATATGTGCTGCCGAATATAGAGCACATCTTTAGTGCCCATTTTCTCAGACACGGGTAACGTTCATTTGGTAGCAATTTCCAGAAGTCAGCTCCTAATGCCTTTACAGTACTGAGGAAGGGGTCACACTGAAGGTCACACAACTCTAGTTGAAGATCTGATGGCTGGCACTCCACTGTGCACTTAATTGGGTTATTAAAAAGTTCCGTTTGCGGACGAAACATTTCAAATTCTTGAAATCGTCGATCAAATTCACAAATCAAATGTTCAATGTCAGCTGCGTACTTACTGAAGTTTGCACTTTCTATCTCTGACAACAACTGCTTACAACTTGAAAAATGGAACAGATCATTTTTTTGCAAAGAAAGTCTAAATAGATTCAGCTTCTTTTTAAAACCATCAACATATCCCATCAATTGAAAAATGGTTTGCTTTTCCCCTTGTAGCTGCAAATTCAATATGTTCAAATGGTGTGTGATGTCTGTGAGATATGCCAGATTATGAAGGAAATTAATGTCTTTGAGTGCATGTTGAAGATCAATGGAGCATGGTAAGTTCTCTCGCAGGAAGTCATAAATGTCATTCTTCAGTTCAAAAAATATTATTAAACATTTCCCTCGACTAAGCCATCTTACTTCTGTATAAAGCAGGAGATCACCGTAGCTAGAATCTACTTCCTCTAAAAATGATAAAAACTTCCTGTGATTTAAAGACTGGTGTCCTCCTCTTATCAAATTTGTTATTTTCACAACAGTAGCCATGGTGTCTTTTAGATTTATGGACTTTGCACAAAGGGCCTCTTGATGAATTATGCAATGCAATGTAGGTACGTTAAATTTGTTTTGCTTTAGAAGTCCAACAAAACCAGTATTTGAACCAATAAAAGCTTTGCAACCATCAGTACACACTGCAGACAACTTTCCAAAACCACCTACTTCATCTACGGCACTATGAACTGCAGAAAATATGTCTGTCCCTCTACAAGTGTCATGCAAAGAGCAAACTTTCAACAATTCTTCAATAACAGTAAAATCCTCCTGGATAACTTTAACAAAAATAAGAAGCTGGCAAGTGTCAGTGATGTCAGTACTTTCATCAATCGCGAGCGAAAAATATGAGCAGTTTTCAATACAAGATTTTAAACTTTGAGACAGTTGCAGACTGATGTCTTCTGTTCTTCTGGCTACAGTTTGTTTTGAAAGAGGCACAGATTCAAATTCTTTGGCTATTTTTTCTTGACCGAATGCCTTTGCCATTTGAATCGCACATTTCTTCACAAAATTTCCGTCAGTAAAGGGTTTTTTAGATTTTGCAAGCTCATAGGTAACTGTATATGATGCAATGATCGATGACTCTTTAATTTTATTGCCCTTTGTATACATACTTTGCTGTTGATTCAACTTTGTCTTCAGCTGTTCAACCAAAAGCTTCCTAGCTTCAATGCTATGTTTCTCATACATGTTTTGATGATGTGTGGCATAGTGCCGTTTTAAATTATATTCCTTCAAAACGGCTAACACTTGAACGCAAATTAAGCACTGAGGTTTACTATCCTTATTGAAGATGAACAAATAATCTAATTCCCATTCAGGTTTAAATATGCGATTTTCACAATCAACTTTTCTACGTTTTAACATGATTTAATACAAAATCTCACATCAAAGTTAAAAGTCACAGAATGTTGGTCCACTATCGAAAATAAGTCCAGATTTGACAGTTATACACAGACTTGTGTTTGACAATGAAATCAAAAGATTGTGACCAAATAAACACGTTGCAGTCATTTTATGGACAAGACAAGACGATGAGATCAAAGGGAATGAAGGCGAACAGTGAAACATTTTGAATGTAACTTCAAAGACAGAATTAGAGCTACGAAGTCCCCTCACCCCTGTCCCTCCCAACCTCATTAACCCCTTACCGCGAAATGAATGAGCCACCACAAGTCCAGACGACAAATGTTGAGCCAAAGATCTGACGCTATCACCGCACTGACAATAAAGCAACTTTGCGGTACCAACTCGAAGCAAAGACTTTGAATATTGTCGGCACCATTAGTTGTGCAGTGTGTGTGTGTGTGTGTGTGTGTGCGTGTGTGTGTGTGTGTGTGCGCGCGCGTGTGTGTGTGTGTGTGTGTGTATGTGTGTGTGTGTGTGTTATTTGAAATTATGTTGCCAATCTAGCTGTTGCGAGAAATTGACAGAGATTTTCAAATTGTGTATTCTTGAACGATAGAAGAGTTAACTCCGACACGGATTAAAACCAGGAGAAATCTGCTATTAGGGGTAAAAAATGAAGTAATTTCGTGGAGCTTCGCGGGCCAAGAAACTAGGCTGGCGGGCCGGATCCGGCCCGCGGGCCGCCATTTGGCCACCCCTGCTCTAGATCCTGACAATATAACAATCGAAGAGATAATTGCATTAGGAGAGCTGGGAGTACAAGTCCTAACAAAATTACTCAATGACATATATAACACTGGACACATACCCGAAGATCTACTAAAATCTATCTTTGTAGCCATACCGAAGAAGTCAGGTGCCACTGATTGTGAAGACCATCGCACTATTAGTCTCATGAGACATATGACTAAAATATTACTAAGAATAATCATGAGACGTGTAAGGAACAAAACATAGCCAGAAATAAGTGAGGAACAATGTGGATTTGTGGAAGGAAAGGGCACCAATAATGCAATATACACCTTAAGAACATTGATAGAAAGATCTATAGAGGTAAAGAAAGATCTATAAATGTGCTTTATAGACTACACGAAAGCATTTGACAAATTAAAGCATGTGGAAATAATCAATATGCTGGAGAAATTAAACATTGATGGCAAGGATCTGCGAATCATAAAAAACATATGTACTGGCAACAAACAGCAGCTATACGAATTAACAACCAAACAGGACAATTCTATTATATAAAACAAGGAGTCAGACAAGGCTGTTTTCTGTCGCCGGATTTGTTTTCACTTTACAGCGAATATATTATGAGATCAATAGTAGACAAAAAAGGAATTGAAGTCAACGGTCACAACATAAATAATTTGCGATATGCGGATGACACAGTCTTAATAGCAGAGACAGAGCATGAACTACAAGAAATGATAGACATAATGGTAAAAGAAAGCAACAAGAAAAGTCTCAGTCTGAATAGTAAGAAAACAGAAGTAATGGTTATATCGAAGAAACAATCACCACCATCATGCAGCATAAAAAATAAACAAGACAAATCTGAAACAAGTGCAACGTTTGAAATACTTGGGCACAATAATAACATCATATGGGAGATGCACCACATAAATAAAAAGCAGAATAGCTCAGGCCAAAATAGCATTTCAGAAGGTTAAAAATATCTTATGCAACAAATCTATGTCAATAAAAATGAGAAAGAGAGTTCATCGGTGCTATATAGAACCAATTCTGACCTATGGAAGCGAATCATGGACAGTGGAAAAACAAATGAAAAGACGATTAGAGGCCACAGAGATGGGATTTCTTAAAAAATGTTGAAAGTTCCCTGAACAGCTAAAAAGACCAATGAGGAAGTTCTCAAAGAGGCCAACACAAAAAGGGAGCTCTTAAAAAACATCAGAAAGAAGCAATCAACATTTTTCGGGCACATCATGAGAAGAGGAAAGTTAGAATACTTGGTTACAACTGGCAAAATAAAAGGAAAGAGAGATCGCGGGCGACAAAGAGAGAAAATACTGGATAGCTTGGTGTCAGGGCATGGAAAACAGTCAACAACAGAACTGATACGATGCACTGTAGATAGAATATTGTGGAGGGACATGATCACCTACGCCAACCGGTATGGCACATGACGATGATGATTATGCTTGCATGCTTCGTTCGCCAAATGACTAAAGTAGTACACCTCTTCATCATCCGCCCTTAAAAGTACGTTAAGTGGGCGTGTCTGCGTTGTGTTGTGGTTTGCAGCATAACTGTGATATTTGCGCCTTTCTTCCGAACACATCCGACTTCAGCACAACATTTTTGACTGCCGGGTTGTCTTCCCTCTTCGATCCCTACTCACTTGGCCAGACTAGACAGATTCGTCTGTTACTAGAGGCACAGCGGAGAGGTGGAGCAGGGTCTGGATGCCTCTGCTTCACCGAACCTGGAGCAAGCCATCAGCTGTGGGTCGCTGACAACTTCCAGCTCTGCTGCTGTGAGGCACACCTTCGCCTCCATTAATTTATTGTTTGTTTCCTGTTATAAAGAAGAGCTCGTGGTCTCTACTGCTTTTATAACAAGGTGCTGATGGATTCAAATCACAGAAGGATCCCAATGTTTTTTTTTTTTTTTTTTTTGGGGGGGGGGGACAGGGTGTGGGGGGCCGGAGAGTAAATTAATAACTCTGATCTAAATATCTCAAGGTGACTGCACTCGGCATGTGGCCTATTTTCGAGTCCAATAGTCTCGTCAGAAGACCTCAGAAATGGGATAAACACCGGCCACAGGATGAACAAGTAACGTCCATTTATCCACTGGGTTTTTTTTCCATCTGTTTTCATGAGCCTTTCTCTTCTATGTTTTGCCATAGCGCAGCCTTAAATGATGTTATGACATTATTTATGCATGCTCTCCATGATGTGCGATCACTTCCCAGATGTTCCAGTTAATTTCAAAGATGGAGAAGTCATTCAGAGATGATATTAGATATCTCTATACCGTAGTTTAGGTCTGTCGATTTATAAATATATTCTGGGTATTTTACAATTTATCCACATAAGCAAATGTTTAATATGCATATAATAATAATATAAATGTTATATATCTGCAATATATGTTATCTTGATTAATTACATGCCATCAAACTATATATATATATATAAAGTGAAATAATGCAACTATGTACAGAATTAGTGATATGACAGTACTATTTAGTGGCACAAAAACAAAAGAAAGAAAAAAATAAATGACAAAGTATCATAGTAGACTAGAACATTACCAGCTCTGAAACGTGTCTATCCAATTGCGATTTATTTGAACATTATTTGTTTATCTCTTACATCAACTGTAAGATTGAATGTATAAACAAGAGGTATTGAACCACAACTGGACGTCAAATCTAGAGGTGCTTTTATACGATGGAGCATTATTTCTAAAACGCACGATAAAAGCAGTGATACAAAAGTGGGAACATAATAAGTGGAAAGTCGATTCCCTACAGATCCTAAATGACGCATTCAGGGCATGTATATTTGATGTGGTCTTTCCATGGACGTTTATTGTGTAGTTATTTTGCAGTGGTCGTTTATTATACAACAGTCTCCGAGTTCGTTTAAATCGGAGGGTAGATTGGACATTTTGGTGTGAGGATATCATGCTTTAACCGTTTGTCTGCGTACCTGAAGCAATTCGGACAAAGTTTAACAATTTTTAGAGATAGGCCTTACAAAACACCATGGAATGCCAAGTAAAATATACCAACATGAAAAGAAATAACAACCGGGCTAAAAGAAAGAATAGCAAAAGGTAATGTCTCCTCAACATTCCTGTATGGTGCATAAATATGGACATTAGACAAGAAAGCAGAACATAAAATTGAAGCCTCTGAAATGTGTATTTTTAGAAAAATGGGACGAATTGGATGAAAGAAAATAAACGATCACGTCTTAAAATAACTAAAAATAAAGAGAGAACCACTAAATACAATTCAAACACAACAAATGAGATTTTTAGAGCATGATAAAAGACAAAGCAGCCTATTAAAAGTAACCTTGGAGGGGAAAATACAAGGTAAAAGAGGCAGACTAAGACTAATATGGACGAGTAACACCAAACGATGTACAAAACAGCCTACGATAGTTTTTCACTATCAAAGCAAGAGACAGAGAAGAATGGCGCTCCATGGTATCTAACATTCGATGCGGAGAGTGATGATGGTGATGATGGTGATGATGGTGATGATGATGATGTGGCTTACATATGTGGCTGTAATACTGTAAAACTTAATATAGAGAAGTGCATGTGCGGTACTAGATAATACTTCTTATCTTCAATGCTATGAAGTGAAATTGTTGAGTTCAATGTTTTTATAGTACGTGTTTCACCAGTCACTAGTGAAACACTTTTATTCAGATGTTTGACCGATCATTGCTGATTGATCCGGTATAGAAGTGAACTTTATTTTCACCTTCGTGACTTTTGTTAGGGCCTAAACGATTTAGGGAGCGTCCATCTCATTTCCAAGTGAACAGGAAGCTGTTAAACATTTGTAAGTGATTCTCCGCCCCTGCCATTTATTCCGTACCGTATCAGCTTGAAGTATACAGAGACAGATCCGTACACTGGACGCAGCAATAGTTGTGTTGTTATTCTATTTTTAAATAATCGTGGGGTTGGAGGATGGCCATTGTAGCATTCGGATTGGCTTCTTTCTGTCTTCACTTCCTCTTGTACCCGTTCGGGTGTCGACGGAGATATAAAGTTCTGGTTCTCGCCCGTTTGGCGACTTCACTCATTGTCACTTGATGTAATGTTTCTTTGATGTTAAAGGACAAGAGGTAGGGTTCGATCCCAACCGACGGCTTCCGGTTCACCCAGCCTTTAATGGGTACCTGATTTTTTTAGGGGAAAGTAAAGCGGCACGGGCGAAATACCAACCACATTACCCCAAAAATAAATAATGTGCCGAAGGTCTGTAAAATGTATGGTCAATAACACCATATTCCCTATACTTGGCGTGACGGGGGTTCTTTACTTTTTTTTTACGTGATAAGGCAGACATTTCAAAATATAACACAATGAGCCTTCAAGAAACATTGCGAGAACACCAGACCCAAGACCGATCACGAAAAAGATGGACTGATGGAATATTAGAAACACTAAGAAACATAACAGCAGCAGAGGAAAAACAGAATACTTTTTCATTACTTTTATTTTCTTTGATGTCTTCCCTGTCCGTCTTTATTCTCGCTTAGTCTCTTGCTCTTCTCTCTTCTCCTCTTTAATATATTACTTTATATGGTAAGGAACCTCACGGCATTTATTTTTCTAGATGGGCAAACGAATTTATTCATTGTTTCAGTAGGTAGCGTATGATCAGTTCAATGGTACCACACTCCACGGATTGGCTAAAGGTGTGAATGTAAAGAGCGCTCTCTTCAAATCTAATGTTGAGTGATCCCGATTGTTTCAATAAATCTTGGTCACTGCGCAGCTTTGATGGAACGTCCAGTCCTGTCGAAGACCGAATGTCCCGGGCTGCGTTTGTTAAAACAACCTTTTTGCCCGTTGAAAATTGAAAAGATATGTAGCCGCCAGGGTATTGTCAGAAACATGGGATTATTATTATAATTGTATAATTATATTAAATCTCTAATTCGTGAATGTTTAGTTGTTTACGTTAGAATTATCTAACGGGAAATCGTGAATATTTAGTTGTTTACGTTAGAATTATCTAACGGGAAATCGTGAATATTTAGTTGTGTACGTTAGAATTATCTAACGGGAAATCGTGAATATTTAGTTGTTTACGTTAGAATTATCTAACGGGAAATCGTGAATATTTAGTTGTTTACGTTAGAATTATCTAGCGGGAAATCGTGAATATTTAGATGTTTACGTTAGAAATATCTAACGGGAAATCGTGTTATATTTAGTTGTTTACGTTAGAATTATCTAACGGGAAATCGTGAATATTTAGTTGTTTACGTTAGAATTATCTAGCGGGAAATCGTGAATATTTAGTTGTTTACATTAGAATTATCTAACGGGAAATCGTGAATATTTAGTTGTTTACGTTAGAATTATCTAACGGGAAATCGTGAATATTTAGTTGTTTACGTTAGAATTATCTAACGGAAATCGTGAATATTTAGTTGTTTACGTTAGAATTATCTAACGGGAAATCGTGAATATTTAGATGTTTACGTTAGAAATATCTAACGGGAAATCGTGAATATTTAGTTGTTTACGTTAGAATTATCTAACGGGAAATCGTGAATATTTAGTTGTTTACGTTAGAATTATCTAGCGGGAAATCGTGAATATTTAGTTGTTTACGTTAGAATTATCTAACGGGAAATCGTGAATATTTAGTTGTTTACGTTAGAATTATCTAACGGGAATCGTGAATATTTAGTTGTTTACGTTAGAATTATCTAACGGGAAATCGTGAATATTTAGTTGTTTACGTTAGAATTATCTAACGGGAAATCGTGAATATTTAGTTGTTTACGTTAGAATTATCTAACGGGAAATCGTGAATATTTAGTTGTTTACGTTAGAATTATCTAACGGGAAATCGTGAATATTTAGTTGTTTACGTTAGAATTATCTAGCGGGAAATCGTATTCTACGTAATGAAATGAAGTTCATTATAATTAACATGTTGCAGTATAAATCAAAGAAAGGAGAGATGTTGCAGAGCACGAAAATATGATCAAAAGGACAACATTAATATTACAACACCATATACATCATCCTAATTGTCATCATCATCATCAAGTGCCATGCCTGCTGGCGTAGGTGATCATGTTTTTCACGATCTCGACAGCTATTTATCATTTCTGTTGTTGACCTTCTGCCAAGCCATTCTCTTAAGCTGTCTGGTATCTTTTCTCTTTGCTTCCCTCTATCTCTTCGTCCCTCAATTTTCCCAGTTGTCACAGCATATTCCAGTTGTTCCTTTCTTATTCCATGGCCAAAAAATGATGATTGTTTCTTCCTAATATTAGAAATTAGTTCCCTGTTTGCTTTGGCTTCTTTCAGAACATTTTCATGACTCTTCTTAGCTGTCTATGGTATTCTCAACATTATTCCGTAAAACCACAATTCTACAGCCTCCAGTGATTTTCTTGTCTTTTGTCCGATTGTCCATGATTCACATCCATATTTTAATACTGCTTCTACATAACATTTAAAAACTCTTTTCTTGTTTCCATTGTCAAAAATGGATTGCACAGTAAGTTCCTTATTTTTTTTTAAAGCTGCTTTTGCCTGAACTATTCTGCATCTCACCTCTGTTGTACATCTACCATCTGAGATTCACATTGTTCCCAGATATTTGAGTTCATTGACCCGTTATTGCCCAACTTGTCTTTATTGTGCGTTGTGGTGGTGTATTACAACATAGTAGTAATAATTTAAGACCTCGGAAATGTTGATCTGGAATATAAGGGTTAACTAACTCTCACATCTTGTTCTTTAGTTAGTGTATTTGCACAGAAAATATTATGTTTATTCTAGTAATAGGTCCAAGTACTATTGGGCAATATCATGAATACAGTGGTAATGGTCTATATACAAGAACATGTTTATCTCTACATCTAACGCGCTGCGTTGGCTCCGATTATTTCCCTTTGCTAAACACAATGTCGCCAGTGTTATTATTGACAAGCATCAATACTCTCCCTTTATCTAAGTTTGTTTTCTCGAGACTTCTTTTACATTTTCGATACACCTCCCACACCAACCCTATTATTTGCTGTTGAGATTGGTTTCTCGTAAATACGAATTATTGATCCCTGATCTGCCTAATCGATTAGTATGGCCTTTGGCGTCTTGGCAGACGGTTGGTAGTAAGATATCATGATAAGTCAGCAGTTTGGTAAAACATTAGTGTCTCATACTGGGTGTTGCTTTACTGAAGATCTTTTCTCATGGCTGAATTTGCCAATACTGGATAGACAGATCCATTTACAGAACGAGCAAGGTGTATTTGCGGTGTAATCGATTACAGAGTAATTTAACCAACTTTCTCTTTAAATTCGTGAGTTTCTTCCTCTGTTGTTGGTCTGTGGTGTAGTTCATAGTCTAATGTTGGTCTGTAGTGTAGTTCATAGTCTAATGTTGGTCTGTAGTGTAGTTCATAGTCTAATGTTGGTCTGTGGTGTATTTCTTAGTCTAATGTTGGTCTGTGGTGTAGTTCTTAGTCTAATGTTGGTCTGTAGTGTAGTTCTTAGTCTAATGTTGGTCTGTAGTGTAGTTCTTAGTCTAATGTTGGTCTGTAGTGTAGTTCTTAGTCTAATGTTGGTCTGTAGTGTAGTTCTTAGTCTAATGTTGGTCTGTGGTGTAGTTCTTAGTCTAATGTTGGTCTGTAGTGTAGTTCTTAGTCTAATGTTGGTCTGTAGTGTAGTTCTTAGTCTAATGTTGGTCTGTAGTGTAGTTCTTATTCTAATGCTGGTCTGTAGTGTAGTTCTTATTCTGATGTTGGTCTGTAGTGTAGTTCTTATTCTAATGATGGTCTGTAGTGTAGTTCTTATTCTAATGCTGGTCTGTAGTGTAGTTTTTATTCTAATGTTGGTCTGTAGTGTAGTTCTTATTCTAATGCTGGTCTGTGGTGTAGTTCTTATTCTAATGTTGGTCTGTAGTGTAGTTCTTATTCTAATGTTGGTCTGTAGTGTAGTTCTTATTCTAATGTTGGTCTGTAGTGTAGTTCTTATTCTAATGGTGGTCAGTGGTGTAGTTCTTATTCTAATGCTGGTCTGTAGTGTAGTTCTTATTCTAATGTTGGTCTGTAGTGTAGTTCTTATTCTAATGCTGGTCTGTAGTGTAGTTCTTATTCTAATGCTGGTCTGTGGTGTAGTTCTTATTCTAATGCTGGTCTGTAGTGTAGTTCTTATTCTAATGTTGGTCTGTAGTGTAGTTCTTATTCTAATGGTGGTCAGTGGTGTAGTTCTTATTCTAATGTTGGTCTGTAGTGTAGTTCTTATTCTAATGGTGGTCAGTGGTGTAGTTCTTATTCTAATGTTGGTCTGTAGTGTAGTTCTTATTCTAATGGTGGTCAGTGGTGTAGTTCTTATTCTAATGTTGGTCTGTAGTGTAGTTCTTATTCTAATGCTGGTCTGTGGTGTAGTTCTTATTCTAATGTTGGTCTGTAGTGTAGTTCTTATTCTAATGTTGGTCTGTAGTGTAGTTCTTATTCTAATGTTGGTCTGTAGTGTAGTTCTTATTCTAATGTTGGTCTGTAGTGTAGTTCTTATTCTAATGCTGGTCTGTGGTGTAGTTCTTATTCTAATGTTGGTCTGTAGTGTAGTTCTTATTCTAATGTTGGTCTGGGATGTAGTTCTTATTCTAACGCTGGTCTGTGGTGTAGTTCTTATTCTAATGTTGGTCTGTAGTGTAGTTCTTATTCTAATGCTGGTCTGTAGTGTAGTTCTTATTCTAATGCTGGTCTGTAGTGTAGTTCTTATTCTAATGCTGGTCTGTAGTGTAGTTCTTATTCTAATGCTGGTCTGTAGTGTAGTTCTTATTCTAATGCTGGTCTGTAGTGTAGTTCTTATTCTAATGCTGGTCTGTAGTGTAGTTCTTATTCTAATGCTGGTCTGTAGTGTAGTTCTTATTCTAATGTTGGTCTGTTGTGCAGTTCTTCTTCTGATGTTGATATGTGGTGTAGTTGCACTTTTGATGTTGATTTGTGGTGTAGTTCTTCTTCTAATGTTGATCTGTGGTGTATTTCTTCTTCTGATGTAGATCCGTGATGTAGTTCTTCTTCTAATGTTGTTCTGTGGTGTAGTTCTTCTAATGATCTCGATATGTCGTGTAGTTCCTCTTCTAATGTTGATCTGTGGTTTAGTTCTTCTTCTGATGTTGATCTGTGGTATAGTTCTTCTAGTGATCTTGATATGTGGTGTAATTCTGCTTCTAATGTTGATCTGTGGTGTAGTTCTTCTTCCAATGTTGATCTGTGGTTTAGTTCTTCTTCCAATGTTGATCTGTGGTGTAGTTCTTCTTGTAATGTTGATCTCTGGTGTAGTTCTTCTTGTAATGTTGATCTCTGGTGTAGTTCTTCTTCTGATGTTGATCTGTTGTGTAGTTCTTCTTCTGATGTTGTTTTGTGGTGTAGATCTTCTTCTGATGTTGATCTGTGGTTTAGTTCTTCTTCTAACGTTGATCTGTGGTATATTTCTTCTTCTGATGTTGATCTGTGGTATATTTCTTCTTCTGATGTTGATCTGTGGTATATTTCTTCTTCTAATGTTGATCTCTGGTGTAGTTCTTCTTGTAATGTTGATCTGTGGTATAGTTCTTCTTCTGATGTTGATCTGTGGTATAGTTCTTCTTCTAATGTTGATCTCTGGTGTAGTTCTTCTTGTAATGTTGATCTGTGGTATAGTTCTTCTTCTGATGTTGATCTGTGGTATAGTTCTTCTTCTAATGTTGATCTTTGATGTAGTTCTTCTTCTGATGTTGATCTGTGGTATAGTTCTTTCTCTGATTATGATCTGTGGTGTAGTTCTTCTTCTAATGTTGGTCTCTGGTGTAGTTCCTCTTCTGATGTTGATCTGTGGTGTAGTTCTTCTTCTGATGTTGGTTTGTGGTGTAGTTCTTCTTCTGATGTTGATTGTGGTGTACTTCTACTTTTGATGTTGATATGTGGTGTAGTTCTTCTTCTGATGTTGATTTGTGGTGTAGATCTTCTTCTGATGTTGATCTGTGTTGTAGTTCGTCTTCTGATGTTGATCTGGGGTGGTGTAGTTCTTCCTTTGATGTTGATATGTGTTGTAGTTCGTCTTCTGATGTTGATCCTGTGGTGGTGTAGTTCTTCCTTTGATGTTGATCTGTGTTGTAGTTCGTCTTCTGATGTTTATCCTGTGGTGGTGTTGTTCTTCCTCTGATGTTGATCTTTTGTGTATCTGAATCTGCCAATATTGAATAAACAGATCAGTCGGCAGAATGAAGATGATGAAATTGTTGCACCTGGCCTTGTCTCATTTCTCCTGCGCATTTTGTCTTCTGAATTTGATATCAGCGCTGCCTCAAAAGTTGCTATGTCATTTTTCAATTTTGTTTTCCATGTGCTACGATCTGCACCCAGATTCTCCCAGCTTCTTTCACTGTTAGAGAATTCCCTCAAGGTAGTCCGCAAACATTGTTTTATCTCAGGACGAGTCTGCCTTTTGGGCTCTTTCCGTCCTTAAGTTACCATACAATAACTGTTTCTGTGAAAACGATTGCTTGCCATTCTTCTTACATGACACACCTAACTTAGTCTAAGTGTTGCCATGATGGAAGAGAGTTTGACTTGTTGTAAGATATTAGATGGTTACGTTGATACACATATGACTAGTACATAACGTTTTATGGGTTTTCAGATTTTAAGCGGGACACTTCATCTATTTGGCCGGACGCTTGATCTACTTAGTCCGACACTAAATCTACTTCACCTAACGAAGGGGTTTCTACATAGCCGAACAATTCATCTACTTAGCCGGGCACTGTATTTATTTGGCCCGACACTCCATTACTTGGCCGGACACTGTATCTATTTGGCCCGAGACTCCATCTACTTGGCCCGGCACTCCATCTACTTGGCCGGACACTGTATCTATTTGGCCCGACACTCCATCTACTTGGCCCGGCACTCCATCTACTTGGCCGGACACTGCATCTATTTGGCTCAACACTCCATTACTTAGCCGGGCACTGCATCTACTTGGCACGGCACTCCATCTACTTGGCCGGACACTGTATCTATTTGGCTCAACACTCCATTACTTGGACGGACACTGTATCTATTTGGCTCAACACTCCATTACTTGGCCGGACACTGTATCTATTTGGCTCAACACTCCATTACTTGGCCGGACACTGTATCTATTTGGCTCAACACTCCATTACTTGGCCGAACACTGTATCTATTTGGCCCGGCACTCCATCTAATTGACCGGGCACTCCATCTGCTTGACCGGGCACTCAATCTACTTGACCGGGCACTCCATCTACTTGACCGGGCACTCCATCTACTTGACCGGGCACTAAATCTTTTTGACCAGGCACTCCACTACTTAGTTGAACACTAAGTAAATCCTTCGCTCACCGAGAGCTACTTGAGCCAACCTGTGTGGTTTAATTCAAATGTAGCGTCACAGTGAGTGAGAGAGATATTTCATGAGCTATATTTAATGTCACCCAACGGTAGTCGGTCACAGGTGAGATTGAAACCATCACTGTCCGTGCTGTATAATATGACCCTCTCGCTTATGAAAACGTGGCTCAAGTGCGGTCATATATATATATGACGTTGATCAGGATCAATATATATATATACCACCACATTTATCATCATCATCATCGTCAGCATCACGTGCTATACAGGTTGGCGTTGGTGATCATGTCCCTCCACAATCTTCTATCTACCGTGCATAATATCAATTCTATTATTGATTTTTTTTCCATGCCATGACACTAAGCTATCTAGTATTTTCTATCTTTGTCGTCCGCGATCTCGCTTTCCCTGTATTTTGCCAGTTGTAACCAAATATTCCAACTTTCCTCTTTTCATGATATGTCCGAAAAATGTTGATTGTTTCTGACGTTTTTAGGAGTTCCCTTTTTGTGTTGGCTTCTTTGAGAATTTCCTCGTTGGTCTTTTTCCCGCTGTGTAGAGAACTTTCAACATCCGTCTGAGAAATCCCATGTCTGTGGCCTCTAATCGTCTTTTCATTTGTTTGTCTACTGTCCATGATTCGCTTCCATAGATCAGAATTGGCTCTTTATAACACCGATGAACTCTCTTTCTCACTTCTATTGACATAGATTTGTTGCATAAGACGCTTTCATTTTCTTAAATGCTTTTTTTCGGCGTGAGCTTTCCTGCTTTTTATTTCTGTGGTGCAGCTTCCATCGAATGTTATTTTGCCCAAGTATTTGACCTGTTGCACTTGTTTCCGATTTGTCCTGTATATTTTTATGTTGCATGATGGTGATGATTGTTTCTACAATATGACCACTACTGCTTTCTTTTTACTATTCAGACTGAGAGCTTTCTTGTTGTTTTCTTTTACTATTATGTCTACCATTTCTTCTGCCAGTTTTAAAGAGGTAGAATTGGGTGGAAGGAAGAGAAGAAAGTTCTGAATCACCCGAAAATTAAAACAAATAATTACTTATAACAATTCGAAAAAAAGACAATTGGAATTTTTGGGACATGTGAAAAGACATAGAATACCCTTCTAATAGTCATCTTGGAAAGGAAGGTACAAGGTAGTCGAGGAAGAGGCAGAGGAATTTTATTGGAGTACGGGTTCGATCCTGCTTCGGACCATATATTGTTCTTTGTTTTTTTCTATTGTTGCTTATTTGTCATTTTTTTCTGAGTGTTGTAGTACATACCTCTTCCTCCTATGATTCCCAAGATTACAGTGGACTTCAAGCATCAAAAGATGGACAGGTGAATTTATGACAACGTGCACCAAAAAGACCAGAGATATAATAAAATGGTTCTTCATAGCAGCAAACTTTGGATTTGGAAACGACACTTAATGAATGAATGAATCAAGTTTTCTTACTTAGACGCAACCGCCTTTAACGTAGTTATATATTTACTGGAGATATATATGTTGCTGACCTACTGTTGTCAATGTGGCCCATACTATTTGTATGGTTCTTTGTTGAAATCGACTAGGAGATTGTTGATTAAGCCAATGCGAGCACAACCGATATCTAATCTTGGTAGAACAATGATATCACAGACTCACTTGTGCAAGGAATTGGTGCAAGGATCAGCGCATTGGAGATGGTATCTCGAAGGAGAGGAACATAGCTTCCCTTGTTTCATGCTTTGGCAACGTTAATATTTAACTCTTAACTACACTCCGACTGGTTATGCTACGGAAAGATTTCTCCTTTTTATATAAAGTAACTTCAAACGTTTACTAAAGCGTGGAATAAGTAGAATATGTTATATATATGTATATATATGTATATATATATATCTATCTATTGACCTTTCGAGCCGTAACCGGCCCATAGGGCGTAGACCAAGATACACCTTCTCCTATATGAATTTTTGTTCTAGCAGTTTTCTTTTAAAGATATTTTATCAAATCTCGCCATCTGTCTCTGTTCTGTGCAAGCAGTTCTATCTCATTGAGGGAGCCGATTCCTGCTGCTCTTGCCTCTCTCATCAATGTTCTTCTCAGTGTCTCCCTGGGTCTTCCTCTTTTTCTTTTACCTGTTGTTTCCCATATGAGGGCTTGCTTTGCTATTCGATTATTATCTCTTCTCATCACATGTCCAACGTATGACCATCGTCTTTTCTTTATTACTGAAGATATTAGTGGTTGATTGGCGATTTCTCTAATTTCCTCGTTTGTTTTGAATTCGTTCCATTCTATACCAAGTATTTTCCTTAGACATTTTATATATGCATATATATATATATATATATATATATATATATATATATATATATATATTTATATATATATATAGATAGATAGATAGAGAGAGAGAGAGAGAGAGAGAGAGAGAGAGAGAGAGAGAGAGAGAGACCTTTGATATCAAATGTTAATTATAAAATAATCATAAAATGATATTGAGCAGTACAACAAGTCAAACTACAACGTTTCGGCAAAATCCTTCATCGGGTATGGCAAACAAACTATACACTTTGAACACAGAAATCTAAGTCAGAAAACACGACACAGCTCAAGAAATGATGGAAAAGACTGTGGCCTGGATTTGCGTTTGTTTAAAAGATTAATAGACCACATGGCAGTATTTTGTTTGCTATACCCGATGAAGGCTTTTGCCGAAACGTCGTAGTTTATCTTGTCTTTCTGTTAATGTAGCTGCTCAATATCATGTTATGTTTATTTTATGTTTTCTGCAGCTAGATTGACGGCCCCGCATAGTATTTAGTATTTGTTAAATATGTGATATCTGTGTCTAGTATTTGTTAAATATTTGTTATCTGTGTCTAGTATTTGTTAAATATTTGATATCTGTGTCTAGTATTTGTTAAATATTTGTTATCTGTGTCTAGTATTTGTTAAATATTTGTTATCTGTGTTTAGTATTTGTTAAATATTTGTTATCTGTGTCTAGTATTTGTTAAATATTTGTTATCTATGTCTATCTCCTCACATGTTTGTATTTGCTGTATGTGCACGCTCTCGAACGTAACGGTGAGAGATCATATGCTAAGGAGCAAGAAGTAAATGAGTGCCAGGTAGAATAATAAGACAGTGCAGCTCTTCTACTGAGAGCTGCGGTAGCGCAGTGGTTAGTGAACTGGACTCTAAGGGACAACAGGTCGGGTTCGATCCTGATCAACGGCTTCCGGTTCACCCAGCATTAAATGGGTACCTGTTTTTTTTTCTGGGAAAGTAAAGCGGCACGGATGTAATACCGACCACATTACCCCAAAATTCATGTACCGAAGGTTTATAAATATTACGGTCTATAACACCATATTAGGCACTTGGCGTGACGGGGCTCTGCACTTTTTTTTTATATAAAACTCTTCTAAAATATTTTAATGAACGCTCATGTAATTATTAGTAATAATAAACGAATGTCACTGAGTTGACACATATCATTGGTTCTTATATAGTTGTTCCTGTTTTCTCGGGATCTGCTGGGAGCTAGGTTCGAGTCTGTCCATCTCAAACATGCTGCAATAATGGTCTTTTATATCCATAAACTTTACCACTGGGTTCGAACACGGGTTGTCCGAACGTCGGTAGTCCAGTCAAGTGGTTTTCCCAATTAGGCTACCGAGACCCCCTTTTTCTGTCAGTGTCACGTGATATCGTGCAAACATTCTTACTGATGACAAAATCACATGTAATTGTTGACGATACTCTAGGTTTGGCCCTATGGTCCTGTAAAAAGTTAAGTAAAGTACCCCCGTCACGCCAAGTGGCGTTTAGGGAATATGGTGTTAGTGACCATAAATTTTACAGACCTTCGGCATTTGATTTTTGGGGTAATGTGGTTGGTATTCCGCCAGTACCGCTTTACTTACCTCCCAAAAAAATCCGGTACCCATTAAAGGCTGGGTGAACCGGAAGACGTAGGTTGGGATCGAACCCTACCTCTTGTCCTTTGTAGTGCAGTTCACTAACAACTGATCTATACGTTTATACATAAATGTATATATATATACTTATACATTTTGGCCATATGTATGTACATATATGTGGGTGTGTTCCACCTTGGATGTGTAAAGGTAAAGGTAAAGTACGAGACTTGAACCGGCGTCTTAGCACGCGAGTATATACCCATATGTGCTCGGCCGCCTATCCAGAAATGTTCGGATATTTCTGTATAGTGTAGCCTCAAGCATCGAAACTCAGATGCGAAGCGACATTCCTCACCTTCCCAGGATAATATACCCTGGTACCCATTTCTGCCAACGGCTGGGTCGACCGTGGGGGTATTTTTTTTTTATTCCAACCACGAGTACAATTCACACTGCTCCCAGCGGGAATTGAACACGGGTTGTCCGAACGTCGGTAGTCTAGTCGGGTGGTTTTCCCAACTAGGCTACCGAGGCCCCCCATGTGTATGGATGTGTATATGGAGGTACGTATAGACATTGCTGGCGACATAGTCAAGAACCTTACGGTCCACGCTCTCTTGGCCCCCTATCCTCCCCTATAATTTTAGAACCCCTCCAGGAGAGTAACATTGAATAATTGAAAGTCTTCCATGTTTTGTTTTGTATCGTGTTCGTATCAGACGGCTATTTACCGGTTCCCATTCTAATAAACTTCTTGCAGCTTTGTCTGTCATCATTATGTCTACTCCTTCACGGTGTTTTCCATCTTCCCTTCCAGAAAAAACTACTATTTTATTATCAATAGATCTCCTACCTGTTCCAGGCCAGCGCATTTCGCTGAGTTATCTTCGCCTGGGTCATGCAGTCGCGCTGGCTTAGTTCACCGAACGCCTGGATGCAGCCAGCCGCGTTTGTTTTCTTACCTGATAACAGCAAGCGCGAGAGAGAAGTATTCTTTTTCCTAATATATTTTACTATAATGGTCTTTTTCTTCATTATTATTTAGCTGTGCAGTGTTAGTTTTATTTACTTACATATCTATGTTTGTGTTGTTTATTATTCCTGCTGAAAGATTATTAATAAGCCGTTATATCGTTTGATTTTGTTTTGTCCGTTACCTATGCAAAGCTGATACCGTATCACTTTTACTCATTTTGTTTTTCCTTTCTCCTGAGTGTTTACACAATAAGTGGACAAATATTAAAACAGGTAAATAAAGTTAAATATTTGGGAACTTTATTAACCTCAGACGGAAGATGTACAAAATAGGTGAGATGCAGTATGGCTATGGTAAAAGCAGCTTTCCGAAAAATGAGGAAGATACTATGCAATCCATTTTTGACAATAGAAACAAGAAAAAGAGTTCTTAAATGTTA
This sequence comes from Megaustenia siamemsis, assembly GCA_032433765.1. Taxonomy (NCBI): domain Eukaryota; kingdom Metazoa; phylum Mollusca; class Gastropoda; order Stylommatophora; family Ariophantidae; genus Megaustenia; species Megaustenia siamemsis. Next base: position 13,232,367 of record JAVIAB010000106.1, on the reverse strand, counting down.
TGTAGAGCCAGTCTTAACATATGGATGTGAATCATGGACAATATGACAACAGACAAGAAAATCACTGGAGTCTGTAGAAATGTGGTTTTGCAGAAGAATGTTAAGAATACAATGGACAGCTAAGAAGAGTAAGGAAAACGTTCTTAAAGAGGTCAAAGCAAAAAGAGAGCTAATTTCCAATAGTAGGAAGAAACAATCATAATTTTTTGGCCATGTAATGAGAAGAGTACAGCTGGAATATATTGTAACAACTGGGAAAATTGAAGGACGAAGAGATAGAGGGAAGCGAAGAGAAAAGATACCAGGTAGCTTAAGAGAATGGCTTAGCAGAAGGTCAACAACAGAAATGATAAATGACTGAAGAAGATCAAAAGTTGTGGATAGGCTTGATCACCTACGCCAGCAGGTGTGGCACTTGCTGGTGACGCTATTGCATATTTACACATTTATTTCATTGATGCGGTAGATGTCGGCACTGGGGCTAGCTGGGGTATCTCCTGCAGTTGAACATGATTGTGTCTTGTGCTGTGAAGCTATATAGTATCATCATGTTGAGTATTGGACACACTTGTTTCTTTGATGTTGAAGATCTTAGCAGTGGTTTGAACTACACAATCCTTCAGATAACCTTATCTTGTCACTTGTTTAAAATGGAATAAATAATGTCATTAGCCAGCGAGTTTATACAGTCATAAGGGAAAGTATTTGTTTAAGTGATAAGAGAAAGTATTTTTATAGTGATAAGAGAAAGTATTTTTTACAGTGATAAGATGAAGTATTTTTATAGTAATAAAGAAAGTATTTTTATAGTGATAAGAGAAGTATTTTTTATAGTGATAAGAGAAGTATTTTTTATAGTGATAAGAGAAGTATTTTTTATAGTGATAAGAGAAGTATTTTTTATAGTGATAAGAGAAGTATTTTTTATAGTGATAAGAGAAGTATTTTTTATAGTGATAAGAGAAGTATTTTTTACAGTGATAAGATGAAGTATTTTTTATAGTGATAAGAGAAGTATTTTTTATAGTGATAAGATGAAGTATTTTTCATAGTAATAAGAGAAAGTATTTTTACAGTGATAGAGAAATATTTTTTACAGTGATAAGAGGAAGTATTTTTACAGTGATAAGAAAAAGTTTTTTATAGTGATAAGAGAAAGTATTTTTACAGTTATAAGAGAACGTTTTTTTACGGTGATAAGAAAACGTATTTTTTTACTTTACAGTGAAAAGAGAAAGTATTTTTTACACAACAGCGAATGACAATTCAGTTCGACAGCCGAACATGCGACAAGTATTACAGTGACAATGTGTGTTTTTACCCAAATGTACAATGAAGTGTTGGTTTTGTCAAATATTAGTAAGAAGACACTTCGAAAACTTTTACAATGAACATGAAAGTAGACAAGAACTTTTCTCAAGGAACTGTGGATTTGTTTGTAAAGTGTTATTTATGATCGACATAGTTTTGTGTGTGCTAATTAGTGAATTATTAAAATAGAAAAATCTTTTTATTAAAGTGAAGAGAAACGTCAATTGCAACAAAGTTTAGTTTATATATTTGTTAATATTAATTTATTTGAGATTGACTTTATTGAATTTTTTAAAACTATTCGATCGTCACCTCGTGTATTATATCTATCTATCTATCTATTGTCCTACCGAGGCGAATACGACACATAGGGCAGAACCACAATTCAAAGACAGAAACCTTGCATGCTAAATGGCACATATTGCAGAGATCATTGCTTCTAAAATATATGGTTGTGTTTCCGCAACAATACTTATTACAATGACAGCTTGTCAGGCCATCGATCAACCTCCTTAGTCGCCTCTTGCGGCATGCCTGGAAGGTCAGCGATATCAAAGAGGAAGAACTGAATAGCTGTTGGAAGTGTCATCAGCAATATGAAAGAGGAACAACTGAACAGCTGTTGGAAGTGTCATCAGCGATATGAAAGAGGAAGAACTGAATAGCTGTTGGAAGTGTCATCAGCGATATCAAAGAGGAAGAACTGAATAGCTGTTGGAAGTGTCATCAGCGATATCAAAGAGGAAGAACTGAATAGCTGTTGGAAGTGTCATCAGCGATATCAAAGAGGAAGAACTGAATAGCTGTTGGAAGTGTCATCAGCGATATGAAAGAGGAAGAACTGAAGAGCTGTTGGAAGTGTCATCAGCGATATCAAAGAGGAAGAACTGAATAGCTGTTGGAAGTGTCATCAGCGATATCAAAGAGGAAGAACTGAAGAGCTGTTGGAAGTGTCATCAGCGATATCAAAGAGGAAGAACTGAATAACTGTTGGAAGTGTCATCAGCGATATCAATGAGGAAGAATTGAATAGCTGTTTGATCCAACAGGGGAATGTTATTTCTTGTGTAGGTCAGAGACAACCAGGTTGTAGGTTTCGGTTATCGTTTCAGAACACAAAAGGAAAAGCTATGAATGTACACATCATTGTTTGTTATATAATCGTGTCATTCTTCCTTATGAGACCCCGGTTTTAATTTGTGTTTTTTTTTTGGTCGAATTAAATCCTACCTGCCCTGTTGCCTATTAATCTTATAACCATCGTCTATGTAAATCCTGGCCAACATCTCTTTCCGCCATTTTTTTCAGATAAATGATGTGTTTTCTAGCTTGGATTTCTTTGTTTAGTTTCTATAGCTTGTTTGCTATATATCTGATGAAGTCTTTTGTCTAAACATCATAGTTTGTCTTGTCTTTCTATTACTTTGTCTGCTTCATGCTATTTTATGTTTATTTTTCATGCAATCTTTGATGAGGGGATATGTCGTTAGTAGCAATCTACAGATAAAGATGAACACCTGGAGAGGAAATTCAAAGAAAAAAAAAGGGTTCTGAAAATTAAAATCTTTTGTGCTCTTTGCAATAGACTGATTTAAACAAGAGATACAAGTTGATAAAAACGAAAGTTCCACAAGAAAAATCCATACAGACTTCAAGGGAAGATATCTTGAAAGAATTGGAGCGGTATTCTATAACTACTAGACTGAAGCTTTTGATGAAATAAAAAATAAAATAAATACAGAGATATAGGAAGTGGAGACTAACATTTATGAAGACGAACTGTCGAAATTAAGCTTCAATTTGACACCTGGATGAAAAGAGAGAAGAATGTGAAAAACCGATGACGAAACTTACTAACGGAATCTACAGATTGGGATTTTGAGAAATATATGAAAGATACGGTGATGAAGATTACCGATGAAATACATGCTTTGAAAAATATCTGAAAGATACGGTGATGAAGATTACCGATGAAATACATGCTTTGAAAAATATCTGAAAGATACGGTGATGAAGATTGCCGATGAAATACATGCTTTGAAAAATATCTGAAAGATACGGTGATGAAGATTACCGATGAAATAATTGATTTGAGAAATAAGTCACAGAAGAAAAGAGAAAAGTTGTAAAAATGGCGATGATACACCTAATTCCTTCATGAAAGAGAGCAGGAGATAGTTATTTGGAAACCGTAAATATTTAATTATTGAGTAATTTGCAGATCATCATATATTGAATTATTGAGTAATTTGCAGGTCATCATTACTGCACTCCGAACATGTCCTTAGGTGCTCAGATCTTCTCCTCAGCTAGTCCCGTAGTGTTGAGCTACTGACGACTCCAATTCCCTAAATATAGGAATAGGAAATGAACTATAGAGATTAGCAGCTAGAGAAATGAACTATAGAGAATAACAGCAAGAGAAATGAACTATATAGAATAGCAGCTAGAGAAATAAAGTTATTGTAGGAGATGACAACAGTTAAAGTAACATCTCTAACAGAAGACAAGAAAGAATTGCAGGTAAAAAAAAATGTGTGTGAAGGTAATAGAACAGTAATAAATATTTAAAAAATAATTATATCAAATGTAGACGTGATAAAAAGACAAATGGGAAATGAAAGCAATATCTGAAATTGTATCTCAATACCTTAATATAAAGTCTGAAACAGACGGACGAAGAAAACTAGTATGGGAAGAAAATGGTATAATAATAAACAGTGAGGACTACGAAAGAGAACTTAACTAGGACATGAAACAGTCAAATTTATAATGGGTAAAAGAAGAACGATAGCATTTCAGAAAATGAAAAATATCTTATGCAACAAATCTATGTCAATAGAAGTGAGAAAGAGAGTTCATCGGTGCTATATTGAACCAATTCTGACCTATGGAAGTGGATCATGGACAGTAGACAAACAAATAAAAAGACGATTAGAGACCACAGAGATGGGATTTCTCAGAAGAATGTTGAAAGTTCCATGGACAGCTTAAAAAACCAATGAGGAAGTTCTCAAAGAGGCCAACACAAAAAGGGAGTTCCTAAAAAACATCAGAAAGAAACAAGCAACATTTTTTTCGGGCACATCATGAGAAGAGGAAAGTTGGAATACTTGGTTACAACTGGCAAAATAAAAGGAAATAGAAATCGTGGACGACAAAGAGAGAAAATACTGGATAGCTTGGTGTCGTGGCATGGAAAACAGCCAACAACAGAACTGATACGATGCACTGTAGATAGAAGATTGTGGAAGCACATGAGTGAAAACTTTAGTGAAAATACACAAAATGAAATAGTATGAACCCGCTCTCTCGATCATCCGGTCTAAGAATGACCATTCTACAGTGATCGGGGAAAGCAAGAAGAAGAGGGAGACAAACTTATAGATGGGAAAACATAAACGAAAGGACAATAATGGACCTCACAGAGTCCAATGAGTGAACCTTGATAACAATCAATGGAAAACGTTAACAAAGTCTGTCATTAGTCCTCCAACGATCCGCAGGGTTATGGGAGGAGGATGGAAAGAAGGAAGGAAGGAAGATGTAAAATTATGTTGAACGGCACTTCATGGCGCCTTCACTTAGAAACAGGAAGTATGTAACACGCCAGAGACAGTGTGATACTCTAATCTTGAAGTTCACGACATGTTTGTGTGTAGCAACACTAACCATTACGATCTCATACACATACATTGTACACTATCACTGCGATCATAACAAAAGCAGAATATCAAACGTTTTCATACAAAAATACGTCTGTTGAAAGACTATGAAGAATAAGCATGCGACTTCCCCGCAATAGCCTTTCACTCCCAATCACACAAAAGCTTCTCTATCTACACACTAGATTGCGTGGGTTAATAATTTGTAAATCATTTTCTCTCTTTAGTTAGTTAGTCAATTAGTTAATTAATTGGCTAGTTAACTAGCTAGTTGATTAGTTAATTAGTTAGTATACTAGCTATCTAGTTAGTTAACCGGTTGGGGTATCTTCATCACATTTAGAAAAACTATCCATAAGCTTTTAGATCTCCTCGCCAGCAAATTCCGTACTTTGAAAGGTTAAACTGGTTCACTAGTCTTCATTTCTCATGAATGTAGGCAACATCCCTCTCAACTAACATGAAGAACTAGGAGTCGCACCAGGGCTGTATATTCATGAACTACGTCGAAATCTTTATCACCCCACGGATTAGGGATCGTCCACCATTACGACGTTTCATGCACAACATTGTCAACGAAAAGATGGACCCAAACGCTTGATTCACACTACAGAACGCAGCCTGATGCACGAAAATCGTAGCACCGGCGCAAAATCCTGAAAGTGGAAACTTCGGTTGATCTGAATAACGATCTATGAAGAAGAACTGATAGTAATCAGCGCCGAACAAATCCAACGACAGTTATTGGGCAGCTCGTAGCATTGTGACGCAAAGCGCGTGTCGACTTAAAACATTCTTTACTACAACTTGTGCCTGGGTTGAAACATTTCGTGGCCATGTTCATATTCTTTCAATGCTGCTCTGAGCCGTGCTACCCAGCCTAGATGTTATCTAAATGTATCTCTATCACAATACACGGATATATATCTAACATTATAATACAATATATATATATATATTCTTAGTACGAAAATATCAGGTCCCTATTCATCATCATCATTGAGTGCCGTCTCCGCAACGAAGGTTGGCTACCATGGAGCGCCATTTTGCTCTATCTCTTGCTTTGATGGTGCAGGTTGTCATCGGTTGATTTGTCCATCTTTTGATGTTACTCGTCCATGTTAATCTTGGTCTGCCTCTGCCTCTTTTACCTTGTATTTTCCCCTCCAGGATCACTTTCAGTAGGCTGTTGTGTCTTTTAACATGGCCTAAGAATCGCATTTGTCTTGTTCTAATTGTGTTCAGAAGTTCTCTTTTCATTTTTAGTTGTTTTAAGACTTTGTCATTTGTTTTCTTTTCCTTCCATCCAATTCTACCTATTCTTCTATATATCCACATTTCAAAGGCTTCAATTCTCTGTTCTGTTTTCTTGTCTAATGTCCATGTTTCAGCACCATATAGGAATATTGAGAAGATGTAACATTTTGCTATTCTTAGTTTTAGCTCTGGTGTTATTTGTTTTGATGTTAGTATGTCCTTCATGACATTAAAATTACTTTTTGCCATTCCTATTAATTTGTTTATTTCAGTTGTACATTTTCCATCACTGGTTATAGTATGTCCAAGGTAGTTGTAGTTCTGAACTGTCTCCAGGTCTATTCCTTCAACTTTGATATCCAGGTCCCTATTACTAAAAAAATTTAAAAGTATAACCGTGTAGTCTTAAATCTGTACCACTAAATCCATCTGACAATGTAGTCCCTTTTCTTTAGCAAAAGCTAGATGTGCGTCAACTGTAGCATCAAACATATATTGAGAATCCAAGTATATACTTAATACAAGATGCTTAACAAATTAATCAAAGACATATCAAAATAAGGCGTACAAAAATCAATTAAAGTCCATATTTAAACAAATGCAAGAAGAAAATAATCACAGAGTCCATATTCAGGACATGACGACCATAAATAATGTAAAGTTGTAACTCAAGACATGACAACAATAATTTAAATCTGAGTCTTTATTCAAAAGTAAACTCCAAAAATAAGTCAAGGTCAATAATCAAAACATAACTACCTTAAACAAAATTCAGACGCTTAATCAACCCAAGATATAATAATATCCTTGAAATGAATCAAAGTCTCTTTTTCTTGTATGACTACCCGAAAGTAAGTAAAAGCCAATTCTCAATTTGCTGACAATCATAAAGTAAACCCAGGTCCTGGGTCAGTAAATTCTGTCAAAACTAACTTAAAGTTGATATTCAAAGAAATAAATCAATCTCTTAATCAGTCACAAATATATATATCATACCTAGAATACACGTAACCCCATGTTCATAATGACAAGATAACTCAAAGTCTATAATTAAGACACGTAATCTCCTATACCTGCCAAGAATATAAAGAACAACAACTTAAATAGTGTGGCCACCTGGTCAGAATGAATCCTCACCAATCACCATCAAGGTCGTTCTTCTCGAGAATGCATGGAAAAAGACCAAGAGGAAGACACAGAGGAAGATGGATAGATGCAGTGACAGAGACATGTAACAACAAAGGAAAATCACTAATTCAGACAGTTCGAGCAGCTCAAGAGCGACAAATGAGATAACCACGACACCTTTTAGGTATCAGCGAAAAGAGAAAAGAAGAAAAGAAGAGGAATCTCCTATAAATTTCCTAAAGTCCTTACCAATCAATATATAAATATAAACCAAATAACTTTAGTTTTGCTAAAACCTCTTCATGAATACAAAATATTTTAAAGATACAAGGCAGGTAACCCTAGCACAGTTGTCTAAGTCCCCCTATTAAGCAATGCATTCCCTCAAATGTTCAAAATAAAGTCTAAAGTCGTCTGCACTCAGCAACTTGTATAGATCTAGTGAGACGAGCAATCTTATCTAAGAACATTTCATTCAGCTCATCTCATAGTTCTGAACAGTCTGTTTCTGTAGAATGTTGAGTTTGTAACCAGCAGTCTCTGTGATTAACATGAGTACAACTATGACAATTATACATAAGCTTAAACAATGAGTATATGTATTTCACAAGGAATATTAAACACACATGCAATTATAGCACAATAAGTATATATTTCACAAGGAATATTAAACACACATGCAATTATAGCACAATAAGTATATATTTCACAAGGAATATTAAACACACATGCAATTATAGCACAATACGCATATATTTCACAAGGAATATTAAACACACATGCAATTATAGCACAATAAGTATATATTTCACAAGGAATATTAAACACACATGCAATTATAGCACAATACGCATATATTTCACAAGGAATATTAAACACACATACAATTATATCACAATACGCATATATTTCACAAGGAATATTAAACACACATGCAATTATAGCACAATAAGTATATATTTCACAAGGAATATTAAACACACATGCAATTATAGCACAATACGCATATATTTCACAAGGAATATTAAACACACATGCAATTATAGCACAATACGCATATATTTCACAAGGAATATTAAACAAACATGCAATTATAGCACAATAAGCATATATTTCACAAGGAGTATTAAACACACATGCAATTATAGCACAATAAGTATATATTTCAGAAAATAATTCAATCGAAAGCATTATGTTGTATTGTACTATGTGTTACTGAAAAATAATTTAAAAAATCATTATTTACAGTCGGCATCAAGTTCAACATAGTGTTACTTAATTCCTGTAACTAATTTAAGTTCAGCACTGATACAAAAACATAACATCTACATGACATTTCTGGAAATACAAATACAGCAGATACCAACATGTAAGATACACAACGTGTTGCTTGACCTACAAACATATGTAAGCGCTTTATCTCCCTTTATTCATCGACTCTGTTTAGAATAAAGATTCGTGACTCCGTTCTAAAAACTGTCATTTCAAGATAAGCATAATTCTTCCTTATACATCAGGTTCAACTTCTTAATCCTCGTGCTCCGCATTTATCTCCCATAAGTAATTAATATTAATTTATTGTATAATAATGGTAAAGGTAAAGTACGAGACATGAACCGGCGTCTTAACACGCGAGTTTCCACCCATATGTGCTCGGCCGCCTATCCAGAAATGTTCGGAGATTTCTGTACAGCATCGCCTCAAGTATCGAAACTCAGATGCGAGGCAACATTCCTCACCTTCCCAGGGTAATACCCTAGTACCCATTTTTGCCAACGGTTGGGTCGACCGTGGGGGTATTTTTTTTTTCCAACCACGAGTAAAATTCACACTGCTCCCAGCGGAAATCGAACACGGGTTGTCCGAACGTCGGTGTCCAGTCAAGTGGTTTTCCCAACTAGGCTACCGAGGCCTCCAAATATAATATTAATGTATAATAATAATAATGTATCATAATACAATGAGTAAGAATCGTTCCCTATGGAAAATGCTTCAACAGTTTGTTGTGACAGAACTATAAAAATTGCTGTCAATGTAAGTATAATCCTTACTGTTTTTTTTAAATCCACCTCTTAATCCTCGTGTGCGATATCCAGCGCTGGATTTATCTCATAAAAGACTTTCCCTGTCTGGAAATTACTGAGACCCATTTTATCGTGACTAAAATTCTACCACATTTTGTAGCCAGTTATCAGCATCGTCCTTGAGCTACATGAATTGTAACAAAGTCGACAGACTTATCAAACATTCCTGTTCACGCATATTCAATTTGTTCATAAATCCTTGGCTCCTGCATTATTTCTCAGACTATTCTAACATTTATCAGTGTGCTTGCTTCTCTCGTAATCATTGCGTGTACATAGCTCTTTGTTCATCTGGTGAAAATACTCTGGTCATTTGAAATCGTACATATTACGTGTGATCACTCCAATCTGAAATCGTACATATTACGTGTGATCACTCCAATCTAAAATCGTACATATTACGTGTGATCACTCTAATCTGAAATCGTACATATTACGTGTGATCACTCCAATCTGAAATCGTACATATTACGTGTGATCACTCAAATCTGAAATCTAATACACATTAATGCTTCAACGTTCTCACTTATTGCAATAACTATCACTTCCTCCAAAGTGGTATTTCAACATAAATGTAATGTATACCTATCACAACTTTACATAGTTCTATAAAGTTGCATATATTCACTTGTTAATCTCTTCTCATTTTCACGACTAGAATTCTGTGCCCCATAAGTTGCTTCAACTTGAGGTTTCTTGAGAAAAAAAACCAAACCTCTATTTACTACAATCTGAAATATACTTTCTCCAATCTGAAATACACTTTCTACAATCTGAAATATACTTTCTACAATCAGAAATATGTTTTCTTCAATCTGAAATATACTTTCTCCAGTCTGAAAAATAATTTTTCCAATACGAAATATACTTTCTCCAACCTGAAATATACTTTCTCCAACCTGAAATATACTTTCTACAATCTGAAATATACGTTCTCCAATCTGAAATATACTTTCTCCGATATGAAATATACTTTCTACAATCTAAAATATAATTTCTCCAATCTGAAATATACTTTCTCCAATCTGAAAAATAATTTATTCAATCTGAAATATAATTTCTTCAATCTGAAATATACTTTCTCCAATCTTAAATATACTTTCTCCAACCTGAAATATACTTTCTCCAACCTGAAATATACTTTCTCCAATCTGAAATATAATTTCTCCAATCTGAAATATACTTTCTCCTATCTGAAATATACTTTCTCTAATCTGAAATATACTTTCTCCAATCTGAAATATAATTTCTCCAATCTGAAATATAATTTCTCCAATCTGAAATATACTTTCTCCAATCTGAAATATAATTTATTCAACCTGAAATATACTTTCTCCAATCTGAAATATACTTTCTCCAATCTGTAATATACTTTCTCCTATCTGAAATATACTTTCTCTAATCTGAAATATACTTTCTCCAATGTGAAATATAATTTCTGCAATCTGAAATATACTTTCTCCAATCTGAAATATACTTTCTCCAATCTGAAATATACTTTCTCCAATCTGAAATATAATTTCTTCAATCTGAAATATACTTTCTCCAATCTGAAATATAATTTCTTCAATCTGAAATATACTTTCTTCAATCTGAAATATACTTTCTCCAATCTGAAATATAATTTCTTCAATCTGAAATATACTTTCTTCAATCTGAAATATAATTTCTTCAATCTGAAATATAATTTCTTCAATCTGAAATATACTTTCTCCAATCTGAAATATAATTTATTCAATCTGAAATATACTTTCTCCAATCTGAAATATAATTTCTTCAATCTGAAATATACTTTCTTCAATCTGAAATATAATTTCTTCAATCTGAAATATAATTTCTTCAATCTGAAATATACTTTCTCCAAACTGAAATATACTTTCTCCAATCTGAAATATACTTTCTTCAATTCTCCTCTACCATAGTTAAATTAAGTCTGACCAAAGCTTCTCTGATTCCTCCTTTATACCAGCACATTAATCACGTATCTATCAATCTTGTACAACGAACCAGAGATGGCCATAAAACAGTGTAAATCCCAAGAAATAACTATTATATTAGGGGATTTCAATGCATAAGTAGGAACAGCTAAAGTGCAAAATGTGACTGGAGAACGTGGCCTAGAAGAGACGAATGACAGAGGGGATAGATTGGGCAAAGAAACATGAAATGATTATAGGTAACATCTGGTTCAAGCAACACCCTAGACGACTATGGACATGTCAAAGCACAGACAATAAAATACACCAAAAAATATATTTTCTACTGGTACTTTTATACTCCGTACACTATTTTATACATGTCAGAGAAGGTTCAGAAATGGGCTAATATATATTATAACATTAAGAAAAATGAGAATAAAACCGTGGAAGACTCAGAAATTCCAATAAAATATAAAATTAGAACTAGATATGCTTAGAGTAGGCAGACAAATGAGTGATGCGTATAGTATACTAGTACAAAATAGATGTAATGCTATTTGAGAAAATACAGAACATCGAGAGACAGTGGGTAATGATAAAACAATCGATTCAGGAAACATAGAAAAGTAACAACAGTGATTAAAAGAATCAACAAAAAGAAATGGATGACAGAAGAAATACTAGAACTAATGGACGAAAGACGAAAACATACAAAAGTAGAACAACAAAAGATTGCACAAGAGATGCATAACAAATGCAGAGAAGCAAAGATAGGATTGTTAAAGAAGAAATGTGAAGAAATGGAAAAACAATAAAACAAACAAACTCAACATTTATGCACAATCAGTTAAAATGAATTAAAAGGAAGAAAAGAAGTCCACGTTTTAGGATATGTGATATCAAAGGATGCAAATATAATAAAGTGGCAGGAGAAGATAATGGAAAGATGAACAGAATATATCAGTCAACTCTATAATGATGAAAGGATAAACAATTCAAACAAAATACAGGAATACCAATAATGCAGAGTGAAGTGGAGGAGAAGCAATTCAACACATAGATAGAGGCAAAGCTCCGGGTCCCGACAATATAACAATAGAAGAGATAAATGCATTAGGAGAGCTAAACTACTCAATGACATATATAACACTGGACACATACCCGAAAATCTATTAAAATCAATCTTTGTAGCCGTACCAAAGAAGTCAGACGCCACTGATTGTGAAGACCATCGCACTATTAGTCTCATGAGCCACAAGACTAAAATATTACTAAGAATCATCATGAGACGTGTAAGGAACAAAAAAAAAACAGAAATAAGTGAGGACCAATGTGGATTTGTGGAAGGAAAGTGCACCAATAATGCAATATGCATTATAAGAACATTACTAGAAAGAGCTGTAGAGGTAAAGAAAGATCTATATATGTGCTTTATAGACTACACAAAAACATTTGACAAAGTAAAGCATGTAGAACTAATATGCTGGAGAGATAAAACATTGAGGGCAAGGAACTGAGAATTATGAGAAAAAAGAGATTCATTGGCAACAGAGCCATGTGAATTAACAACCAATCAGGACAATAAAAAAATATAAAACAAGGAGCCAGACAAGGCTGTGTTCTGTCGCTGGATTTGTTTTCACTTTACAGCGAATATATTATGAGATCAATAGTAGACAAAAAAGGAATTGAAGTCAACGGTCACAATGTAAACATTTTGCGACATGAGAATGACACAGTCTTAATATCTGAGAGAGAGAGAGAGAGAGAGAGAGAGAGAGAGAGAGAGAGAGAGAAAGAGAGAAAGAATGAAATACAAGAAATCGTAGTCATAAGAGAGCCAATTCTGACCTATGGAAGTGAATCATGGACAATAGAAAAAAAACAAATGTAAAGATATTAATGGCCACACAGACGGGATTTCTCAGGAGAATATTGAAAGTTCCGTGGACAGCTAAAAGACCAACGAGGGCATGTTCAAAGAGGCCATCACAAGAAGGGAGATAAAAAAAAAATCAGAAAGTAACAATCAACATTTTCGGGCACATCATGAAAAGAGGAAAGTTGGAATAATTGGTTAGAACTAGCAAAATACAGGGAAAGAAACAAAGAGAGAAGATACTGAATAGCTTGGTGTCATGGCATGGAAAACAGTCAACAACAGAATTGATATGATTTGAATTACGATTATTACGAAATACGATTTGATCGATAGAGGGTTTTGACAGAACATGGTCGCCTACGCAAACCGGTATGGCACGTGATAATGATGATGATTCATTTGTTTATTTCAGTTGTACATTTTCCATCACTGATTATAGTATGCTCAATGTAGTTGTAGCTCTGAACTGTCTCCAGGTCTATTCTTTCAACTTTCATATCCACTTGTAGGTTTTGAGTAATAGTTTTTATTATGATCATAGTTTTAGTCTTTTTGATATTCATATCTAATCCATATATTTTGCTTCTCGTGTTTATTTCATTAAATAATTATTGTAAATAATTTTTAGGACCTTCAGCTAGTAAAACAGTATCATCAGCATATCTTATGCTATTGATTATCCTTCCATTAAAGTCCTTTGTTATATTTTATTATTGGTGTTTGCCCCCAGTATAAATTACATTAGTCGTATGTCTATGTTCTCTAGATGTTTATCTTTTTAGGCAGTCGAACCGCGTTTACACGCTGGCCTATCGATGATAGGTAAACACGTTGACACAAGAAGAATAAATACTATTCCACTGAAATATCGGTAAAGTTCACAGTCTATCCGCTCCTGTGAAGTAAACATAACTACAACGGGAAATAGCAGCATATTAATTCACAACTAGACTCTCGCAAAAATCATGTAAACACGTCAGCAAGCGCTGAGTCAGAAAAGATCTATCTACACAATAAAGATTAATAAGAAAATTAAAAGTAAAGTACGAGACTTCAATCGGCGTTTTAGCACGCGAGTTTTCACCCATATGTGCTTGGTCAACTATCCAGAAGTGTTCGGAGACTTCTGGACAGTGTCACTTGAAGCATCGAAACTCACGATGCGAGGCGTCATTCCTCATCCTTCCCAGAGTACTACCCTGGTACTCAATTCTGCCAGAAGCTGGGTCGACCGAGTTTTTAAAATTTTGTTCCAACCGGGAGTACAACTCACACTGCTCCCAGCGGGAATCGAACACGGGTTGTCCGAACGGGTAGTCTAGTTGGGTGGTTTTCCAAATAGGCCTCCGAGGCACCCAAGAAAATAAAGGTTAGTAATAAAATAAATATTAAAAATAGAATAAATATTAGTAATAAAATAAAGATTAATGAGAGAACAAAGATTAGTCATTAAATAAGCTAAGCGAAAAAAATATCTTAATATATAAAGTAAACAAACACTGAGAAATCAGTCACACTGAATTTTACACATTTAGAAGAAAATATACATTTTTTTTGTTCTCCCCAGCTACACGAGAAATACTACTATAGTCCGTTCAGAAATTCATAATCACACCTGAATTAGTTTTGCGTGATAACCGCTTGTTATCTTGGTTTCACATTTTGCATGCAATCTTAGAATATTGATGACGTTATAGAAATATTTTTTGCTCTGAGAAATTTGATCTAGTTTAAAAGTTTTCTTCTTTAGGCTATATTAAATTCACCCTGTTCGAATTTGACACCATTTTAGGATATATACATTAATTTGGTGCGGTCGTTCACGTAAAATAGTTTGGCTATTGCAGAAACACTAACTTCAGGAAAATCCCGTGCAAAAAAAAAGCGGAATTGTTATTGAACAACATGACGCACCACGGCCTGGGCATTAATTACCGAAGGGAAGGCGTATCTTTATTAATTTTGTGAAGACTCAGTAGACAATTTGTTGACTTTAAATACCAACATTTATATATAAATTACAATGAGTTTGAAATGCAAATTTATAACTATGCAAAAGAAGTGTGTTGAACATGTGTTGCTGGTGGAAGATGAGTACTGGAAAAGAGATGGATTACTATTTGTCCAGCCAGTAATGATTATCAACCTCTTGAAATCGTCAGATTCTGAATGATTAAAATTAAGATAAATTCAATTCCAGCTGCAGTTAGGACATCCTGGGGTCTAATGGTGACCGAAGGACAAGACTAATTGTAACCAATTGAATTCATGTTTGCAAATACACATAACGAACAACACCCACAATTAAGCACTATGTAGATACGCCTCTGACAAGAATTGCGGTAAACTGGACAATTTAACACGATTACTGTAAACTCTAAAATTTGAATCAACTTGTGTGATATCGTCATAAAAGATCAAAGGAATTCGCTGATGTGCAAAATCTGTTGTGTTTGTGGAATAAAAAATACCAAAATCTTTGCGTCATCAATATTCTAAGATTGCATGCAAAATGTGAAACCAAAATAACAAGCGGTTATCACGCAAAGCTAATTCAGGTGTGATTATGAATTTCTGAACGGACTATAGAATACCCTAGAAATGAAACTGACGTCATAATGTATTGTTTGAGTATAAAAGCCTGTGCAATCATTATTTTACTACCATACTCACAACGACCTGAATTTATATTGAAAAGTAAGTAGCACAAATTAAATTGCTCTATGCTGTAGTAAAAGATATGAACCATACAAACTAAAAACCACAGATATATAGTATATTGCTGTTAATGTGGGAGCCGCGATAGCTCAGTGGTTAGTGAACTGGACTACAAAGGACAAGGGGTAGGGTTCGATCCCAACCGACGGCTTCCGGGTTCACCCAGCCTTAAATGGGTACCGGATTTTTTTCTGGGAAAGTAAAGCAGCACGGCGTAATACCGACCACATTATCCCAAAAATCATGTGCTGAAGGTCTGTAAAATATATGGTCACTAACACCATATTCCCTATACGCCACTTGGCGTGACGGGGGTACTTTACTACTTACTTACTGTTGATGTGAGTTTGCTTCAGTTTTAGAACAAAACCTTTCATGAGCCACACAACACATATTTTACTTAAAGTGCTGCAATGATGAATCATCAATAGTAAAACTGAAATAAACAAAAAAATTGGTATGGCAAAAAGTAATTTTAATGCCATGAAAAGTATACTAACATCAAAACAAATAACACCAGGGCTAAAACTAAGAATAGCAAATTGTTAAATCTTCTCAATATTCTTGTATGGTGCAGAAATATGGATATTAGACAAGAAAACAATAGAAAATTGAAGCCTTTAAAAATGTGAATTTATAGAAGAATATGTAGAATAGGATGGAAAGAAAAGAAAACAAACAATGAAGTTTTAAAACAACTAAAAATGAAAAGAGAACTACTAAACACAATTAGGACAAGACAAATGCAATTTCTGGGGCATGTTAAAAGACACAACAGCCTACTAAAAGTAATATTGGAAGGAAAAACACAAGGTAAAAGAGGCAGAGGCAAACCAAGACTAACATAGACGAGTAACATCAAAAGATGGACAAGTCAATCTATGACAATCTGCACCATCAAACAAGACACAGAGTGGAATGACGCTCTTTGGTAGTCAAACTTCGATTCGGAGACGGCACCAAATGATGATGATGATGATGAATAGCATCAATAATGAGTTAGAATAACACTTTGGGTTCATTACACCAGCGGAACAGGGGATATCTATACGGTTACCGGGACCCTGACCACGGTGAGGGGAGAACTAGAGCCACCGTTACCTGCCATCTGTGTCGCAAGAGGAGTCTAAAGATGTTTGGAATCGCCTTCAGTGCAGTCGAGTAGGAGGTGCATGGAGAGACCGTGTCAACAGAATTTACCTATAAGTTTTGTGAAATGCTGCATACAAGAGGTGAGCGGTTATTAAAAAATTCATATTTGACTGCTTTGAAAATGGTTTCATGGATAGAATAGAATAGAATAGAATAGAACAGAATAGAATGGAACAGAATAGAATAAAATAGAATAGAACAGAATAGAATGGAACAGAATGGAACAGAATAGAATAAAATAAAATAGAACAGAATAGCATAGAATAGAACAGAATAAAATAGAACAGAACAGAATAGAATAGAACAGAATATAATAGAATAGAACAGAATAAAATAGAATAGAACAGAATAGAATAGAACAGAAAACAAGGTGAATACTTTTATAGACCTTCATATTTCGTTGACTAAAAACCATAAGTATTTCGATCAGCTTGATGGCAAAATAAAGATAATTCTGGTTAAACGATGTTATTTCTAGATATACAGGGCAAGACTGTTAACTGACAACAACAACAGAGGTTTTTGAGGCATTGTTTGAACTTCTGGCTGAAGATGTTGAAGATAAAAAAGTTGGTGGCTGAGTTAATGAGAGTAACAGTAAATATTAGCTCATTCATGATTCTTCTGTTGAAGGCACAAATGTGTAGGTATTGTTTTTCACCTTGTTGATCTAATGCTGGTTCTGGATATAAAACTAAATCTAGTAGACCTAGAATCTGATTAGCACAAAAGATGGTGGTTATAGCAATGATTATGGAGGTGAGTCGTACCTGGCTCTCTCCACGTGAGCTGACCTGAGCGATGTAACTTCTTCCTCTTTTGTACAGCCGTTGAATTATCGTTATGTTTAATATGATGATGATGGCGACAGGTAGGATGAAGTGAAACACGCTGTTTATGTAGATCAGGTACACAACGTTGTAGAAATGGCTTTGTCCGAAACTGGATGTGATTGCTTCGACAAGCGTAGTATTCAGTGTTTCGGTTTTGTCTGAGTCATGCTCCAGAAATCGAGGGATGTTGTAAATGACAGACCAAACCAGAACTAGAAGAGAAGCAACACCAGCTCGTGTCTGTGTACACAAGCGCTTAGCCTGGAATGGGAACACGACAACAACGGCCCTTTCTATCGTCACCAGTACAGTCATGTAAATAGTGCCTGTGTGAGCCAAATGTAACAAACCATACAAGTATTTGAAGGTAATAACGTTTGTCACTTGCACATATCCGTTTGAATGTTCGTTTTCCGGAAGTAATGGAGGTATTACTCCAATAAAGAGTGAAACTGCCACGAAGAAAAAGTCGTAAACAGCCAAGACCACTAAAAGTATAGCAGTGGAGTTTCTCATGCTTGGTTGAACTAAAACAATAGCTGACATTACATTACCCACAATCCCTAACAAACATATAACGCATTGCACTATGGCGGTTATAAATACAATTTCTTTGATAAAACTGCAGTTTAAGAAGTAGAAAATGTCTCATTTTGTTTGTTTGTCTCCATGGTAACCAAATTCACTTCTCTGTTAAATGATTCTCTTTATTTTCCTTTAGTTTTAGATGTTTTGAGAAAAGGTTTGCTTAAAAACACACTTTGCAATTATTCATTTTTCTTTACTTATCTTCGCTAAATTTTATTTAATAAGTAAAAAAAAACGTGCAATCAATTCCAAACCAGATTTTAAAACTAATGAAAGCTGATACCATAACCTTCTTGACTGGTACACGTTGTTGTCGTAGGCGCTAAAACAGTCTTTGAACAATCACGTAATGATCGGTTGAAGTTTCCATTTAGTCACAGAATGTTTTATTGGTAGACAGCGATTGTTTAAAAAACCAAACTGAATACTTCGCTGCGACAGCACTCAGCAAATGTTTCTATTCTTATTGTCTCGTGAAGATACCTTCCAGACTTCATGAATAGAAGGATGACGTCAAAACTTCATTCAAATATTATTGTTAGCTTTATTTGTTAAGTATCGTTGTTGTTGTTGTTCTTCGTTAATTATCGATGTCCACTCACATTTCTTCAAAATGCTGGGAAATCGTATAAACTATTTTACTACGTCAGAACCGATCTATCGCCGTTTTGTCCATGTTGTTACCATTAACGAACCTGAAGTTTTGGAATACTGTTGAATACACGACCAGGTGGAGAATCTCTCAAACCGACGTCTAGACACTGCCAAGAGTCTTGAGTTGTTGAATACACGACCAGGTGGAGAATCTCTCAAACCGACGTCTAGACACTGCCAAGAGGCTTGAGTTGTTGAATACACGACGAGGAGAATCTCTCAAACCGACGTCTAGACACTGCCAAGAGTCTTGAGTTGTTGAATACACGACCAGGAGGAGAATCTCTCAAACCGACGTCTAGACACTGCCAAGAGTCTTGAGTTGTTGAATACACGACCATGTGGAGAATCTCTCAAACCGACGTCTAGACACTGCCAAGAGTCTTGAGTTGTTGAATACACGACCAGGTGGAGAATCTCTCAAACCGACGTCTAGACACTGCCAAGAGTCTTGAGTTGTTGAATACACGACCAGGTGGAGAATCTCTCAAACCGACGTCTAGACACTGCCAAGAGTCTTGAGTTGTTGAATACACGACCAGGTGGAGAATCTCTCAAACCGACGTCTAGACACTGCCAAGAGGCTTGAGTTGTTGTTGAATACACGACCAGGTGGAGAATCTCTCAAACCGACGTCTAGACACTGCCAAGAGTCTTGAGTTGTTGTTGAATACACGACCAGGTGGAGAATCTCTCAAACCGACGTCTAGACACTGCCAAGAGCCTTGAGTTGTTGTTGAATACACGACGAGGAGAATCTCTCAAACCGACGTCTAGATACTGCCAAGAGTCTTGAGTTGTTGAATACACGACCAGGTGGAGAATCTCTCAAACCGACGTCTAGACACTGCCAAGAGTCTTGAGTTGTTGTTGAATACACGACGAGGAGAATCTCTCAAACCGACGTCTAGACACTGCCAAGAGTCTTGAGTTGTTGAATACACGACCAGGTGGAGAATCTCTCAAACCGACGTCTAGACACTGCCAAGAGGCTTGAGTTGTTGAATACACGACCAGGTGGAGAATCTCTCAAACCGACGTCTAGACACTGCCAAGAGGCTTGAGTTGTTGAATACACGACCAGGTGGAGAATCTCTCAAACCGACGTCTAGACACTGCCAAGAGGCTTGAGTTGTTGTTGAATACACGACGAGGAGAATCTCTCAAACCAACGTCTAGACACTGCCAAGAGGCTTGAGTTGTTGTTGAATACACGACCAGGTTGAGAATCTCTCAAACCGACGTCTAGACATTGCCAAGAGTCTTGAGTTGTTGAATACACGACCAGATGGAGCATCTCTCAAACCGACGTCTAGACATTGCCAAGAGTCTTGAGTTGTTGAATACACGACCAGATGGAGCATCTCTCAAACCGACGTTTAGACACTGCCAAGAGGCTTGAGTTGTTGTTGAATACACGACCAGGTGGAGAATCTCTCAAACCGACGTCTAGACACTGCCAAGAGTCTTGAGTTGTTGAATACACGACCAGATGGAGCATCTCTCAAACCGACGTCTAGACACTGCCAGAGTCTTGAGTTGTTGTTGAATACACGACCAGGTGGAGAATCTCTCCAACTGACGTCTAGACACTGCCAAGAGCCTTGAGTTGTTGTTGAATACACGACGAGGAGAATCTCTCAAACGGACGTTTAGACATTGCCAGAGTCTTGAGTTGTTGTTGAATACACGACCAGATGGAGCATCTCTCAAACCGACGTTTAGACACTGCCAAGAGGCTTGAGTTGTTGTTGAATACACGACCAGGTGGAGAATCTCTCAAACCGACGTCTAGACACTGCCAAGAGTCTTGAGTTGTTGTTGAATACACGACCAGGTGGAGAATCTCTCAAACCGTCGTCTAGACATTGCCAGAGTCTTGAGTTGTTGTTGAATACACGACGAGGAGAATCTCTCAAACCGACGTCTAGACACTGCCAAGAGTCTTGAGTTGTTGTTGAATACACGACCAGGTGGAGAATCTCTCAAACCGACGTCTAGACATTGCCAGAGTCTTGAGTTGTTGTTGAATACACGACCAGGTGGAGAATCTCTCATACCATCATCCAGACACTGCCAAGAGTCTTGAGTTGTTGTTGAAGAATGAGATCTGAAGAGAAAATAAACAAATCAATAATACATATTTTGGGTGTTAGAACACGAACACCGATAATGAAATAAAAACTCCTATTTCTCTCTGGGTGTGCATTTATATCAGTACGGGTAGATGTTAGGTTTTCTTGAGTATTGCTGTCTTTTCGTGTGTGTTAGGATCTGAATTGTAGTATAAAGAAGTGTTTATTTATTGAAGGACATATTAGGTCTGTGTGTGTTAGGATCTGAATTGTAGTATAAAGAAGTGTTTATTTATTGAAGGACATATTAGGTCTGTGTGTGTTAGGATCTGAATTGTAGTATAAAGAAGTGTTTTTTTATTGAAGGACAAATATGGTCTGTGTGTGTTAGGATCTGAATTGTAGTATAAAGAAGTGTTTATTTAATGAAGGGGAATAAGTTCCAGAAACTTAAATTGCAATAAAGTTGTTTCTCAATATTTCTTTATTTCTTTCTGTCTTTCATTCTTTCTTTCTTTCTTTCTTCCTTCCTTCCTTTCTTTTTTTCTTTCTATCTTTCCTTCTTCCTTCCTTTCTTTCTTTCTTCCCTTCCTCGTCTACCCGTTACAGTTACAGGCAGATACAAAGTTCTGGTTCTCACTTTTTTTTTCGGCCTCAATCATTGTCAATTCCTGTTGCTGCAACGTTTCTGTGATGTTGTCTGCTCATCTTACTCTGAGTGCTCCTTGCCTTCCCTCTTCTTTTCTTTGTTTAGTACAGAGTACAGCCAATCAGAGACAGAGGAGATCAACAAGCTTTTATTTGCAGAAGATCAGGCACTAATACATGAAACAATAGAAGACCTACGAGAACACTTAAATCGACTCAACAGCTCAGGCACAAAATAAAACATGAAAATCAACATCAACAAAACAGAAATCATGAATGTCGCCAAAATACCTAGGAAGTTTAGTGACAAACGATAATTCTCAAACAGCAGAGATAAACTCGGAATGCAACAAAGCTTGTCAATCATTGGACAGTTATCATCACTATTGTCCAACAAGGAAATAACTCTTGAGGCAAAACGGGCACTATACAATATTATCTTCATCCCAACGTTGTGCTACCAATGCCAGTCCTGGACCCTAGATGCAAGAACAATAAGCTGGGAACAATAAGGTAATCTTAATAATAAGGTAATAAGGTAAAAGGGAAAATTCAAAAGACAAAAAAATGGTTGACTGAAGCCATCTTAGAAAAAGAAAATGGATAAAAGAAGGCAGACAGAGAACACCAGCCAATACACCAAAATAGATAATGAAATCGCAATATGTGCGGACAAGCAAAAGTGACCTGGGTCAATCAAAATTATATGGAAATAGAAACCTTGGAAAAGCGATGGACTCAGAAATAAAAAGAATGACCAACAAGATTTTAAAAATCCACAAATGGAGTGCTGTAAACTGAAAAGGAGAAATGTTAACAAACAATAAAGATATAATCAACAGACGGCAAAGATACATAGCAGAACTGTTTGAAGGTGAAAGAGATAAGAAACCAGCCACGAGGTGTACGCCGGGATATAAAATCTCAAAATCTGAAGTATAGAAAGCTATAAATGCAATTAAAAATAGAAAAACTGTAGGCTCAGACAACACTCAGATTGAGATGATAAAAGCCCCAGGAGATGCTGGTCAAGAATTTATCACAGAACTGTCAAATGATATATACAACACATATATACCACATGAACTTAAAATTCAGTGTTTATTGCCTTGTCAAAGTAGGCCGGGTATGTCAAGTGTAGTGACTTTAGAACAGTAAGTTCGATGAGCCATATAACAAAAATCATGTTGAAAGTTATACAGGCAAGAACTCAATAATAATATATTCATTATGGAATTGACTATATGGATTTAGAAAGAACATTGGTAGGAAACAATCTTTATCATGGGAATGCTAATAGAAAAATACACAGAAGTAAGCAAACCAATTTATGCATCCTCCATAGACCACACTTAAACTATTGACAAAATACATCATAAGCAACTAATCAAATGCTAGAAAAATATACATTTGGATGATGCATACATAAGACTGATATGTAATTTATATTGGCAACAAACGACTATGATAAAATACATGGAGATCTCTGCACCTATTGACATAAAGGATGAATAAGTCAGGGCTGCGTTCTATCTCCATGTTTATTCAACTTATTATACTATGAAAAAAAAAAGTAAAGAGTAAAGAGCCCCGTCACGCCAAGTGGCGTATAGGGAATATGGTGTTAGTGACCATATATTTTACAGACCTTCAGCACATGATTTTTGGGGTAATGTGGTCGGTATTACGCCCATGCCGCTTTACTTTCCCAGAAAAAATCCGGTACCCATTTAAGGCTGGGTGAACCCGTAAGCCGTCGGTTGGGATCGAACCCTTCCTCTTGTCCTTTGTAGTCCAGTTCACTAACCACTGAGCTATCGCGGCTCCCTATTATAATATGAGCAGATCATTAAAGACATAATGGAGATGCCACGGCAAAACATTAATGGATATATAATCAAACTGCTAAAAAAATTTGCTAATGATATCGTAATAATGGCAGAAAATTCTGAAGACCTACAACTAGTGAACAATTTAAACAAGACAAGCAAAAAATATGGGTTGGACGTAACTATTAAAAAGACTATAAATAATTATAAGCAGAGAAACAGGAAGGATACAAGAGGATATTGAAGTAGATGAACAACCTAGTAAGAGTTCAGGAATATAGCTATCTGGGACATATTATACCAAATGATGGAAAATGTAAAACAAAAAATATAACAACATCAAAGCAGATAACATAGAAACTAAAACTACGAATTGTAAAATGCTATATTTACTCAACATTCCTGTATGTTGCAGAAACAAGGACATTAAATAAGAAAACAGATGAATGACGTTCCATTGTAGCCAACCTTCGATGTGGAGACGGTACACAATGATAAATGATGCTCCATGGTAGCCAACCTTCGATGTGGAGACGGTACACAATGGTGAATGACGCTCCATGGTAGCCAACCTTCGATGTGGACACGGTACACAATGATGAATGATGCTCCATGGTAGCCAACCTTCAATGTGGAGGCGGTGCACAATGGTGAATGACGTTCCATGGCAGCCAACCTTCGATGTGGAGACGGTACACAATGGTGAATGACGTTCCATGGTAGCCAACCTTCGATGTGGAGACGGTACACAATGGTGAATGACGCTCCATGGTAGCCAACCTTCAATGTGGAGACGGTACACAATGGTGAATGACTCTCCATGGTAGCCAACCTTCAATGTGGAGACGGTACACAATGATGAATGACGCTCCGTGGTAGCCAACCTTCGATGTGGAGACTGTACACAATGATGAATGACGCTCCATGGCAGCCAACCTTCAATGTGGAGACTGTACACAATGATGAATGACGCTCCATGGCAGCCAACCTTCAATGTGGAGACGGTACACAATGAGAATGACGCTCCATGGCAGCCAACCTTCGATGTGGAGACGGTACACAATGATGAATGACGCTCCGTGGTAGCCAACCTTTGATGGGGAGACTGCACCCAATGATGAATGTTACCCAAGAAACACTCCACACCGACTTCAACGGAAGATATCTTTTAAAAATTCGAGGGTTGAACGATAATCTATTCACTAGACAAACGGATTTGATGAAGTAGAGATTAATACCATATAGAGATACAGATGTGCAGAGCAATATTTATGAAGTTGAATTGTTGAGAAATGAAACTACAACTAAATACATGAGAAAGAAAAGAACTTTTACTGGAAACACCAAATGGGTAAATGAAGATGCCATATATGCCAGAGTGAAGGGTAAAGAAGAATGTGGAGACAAAACAAGAAGTAAAAAATAAAATAATGTCGCAACCGTTGATATAACATGTCTTTAATGTTGATCAAGCGAGAGCTGCATGAAGACGTTTAAATGTTGTACCCACTTGGTTCTGACGCAAACAACTTTGATATAGATGAGAAGCGAGCTGTATAAAAACGTTTGTACATGTTCAGCCATGGAACGTCATAATTTTAAAGATTAAACGAATAAAGATTAGTCAATATTGTTAAACTATGTAGGATTATTTATTTAAGGAGCTGTGATAAGTTTTGAGGAGTTTTTATGAATATTTTACGAAGGGATCTTGGGAGGTTCTTTTAGATGTGAAACCAATGTGAGAGTATCTTGAGAGATGAAAGTACAGAGTTCATAAGAGTTAAAAGGTAGATAGGTCAGTCTAGACCGAAAATCCATTGGAATTTAATCGGAAAATCGTACCGGCTGTATATAAAAGAACCTTGAATCGGCAGTTGCCTTAAATAAGAGTATTAAAAGTTTACGATACAGAGATGGTGCTCCATATATGTATATATTATTGGGACTTTGCGAAATGAGATGACCTGTCGAGTAAACTAAACTGATGTATTCTTTACTGTTTTGTGGCCATTATTATAGTTATTTTTGAGCGTTTCTTATTTGGACAGTACCGCGAGTAAAAGGTCTACAAAAGGGTGCAATATTCACGCGGAATAGATAATGATCTTTTCACTATAGCTAAGATACGCAAAATATGAAAGGATTTGTCCACGTGCCTGACAAAGATCATTCTGCAGGGAATAGTAACACAAGGTAAAGAAGCTGGCGTGAAAAGAGATGGAAAGATAGGATAAAAGAATGAACAAACCTTGACTTCGTATAGTCGCAAGGAGTGACTGTTGAAAAATATTAATAGAGAAAGTTAATAAAGTCGTTCAGCAATGCTCCTGCGATCACAAATGTTATGGGATAATGAAGGGAGGAAGGAATAACTGAAGGAAAAAAAGAAAGACTGAGTGAAGGAAGGAAGGAAGGAAGGAGGGTTGTTGTGGTTAAGATACTCTTAAATGGTTGTATGTTGCATTAAGTCGTGCTTTACAATAACCTGTGCTATCTACGAGTTTCAGACCTGGTACAATCAAGTTAGCACCGCATTAAAAACATGTTTTGGTTTTATTTTTCCTCTTCATTGTTTATTCGTTAAACTCGACCTCTTCATTGACATGTTTAACGCCTCGTACACATAAGAGTTTTATACAATATAATGTAAACAAACACGCTCCCTTTTTTTTTCTTGTTGATTCACTCTCTCCTATGTCTTCATCACCAAGGTATACAACGGGACTCTCCAACTGGTTCAAGAGAGATACAGAGCCAGGCAGACAGCGCATTTCGTGAGTGGATTAAAACAAGCTTTCAGGCAATTTTTATGAGCAACTAAAATACGTCAGGAGTTACACAGTGTTTGAAGGTTACGGTCTGGAATTTGCTTGCAAATATAATGCAGACGTTCTGGTGGATACTTCAGATAGACAGGCTGGAATGTTTCACATTTACAGAAGTGGGTATTTCAAATAGTCAAACTGGAATGTTTCCCATATACAAAAGTGGGTATTTCAAATAGTCAAACTGGAATGTTTCACATATACAAAAGTGGGTATTTCGAATAGTCAAACTGGAATGTTTCACAGATACAGAAGTGGGTATTTCAAATAGTCAAACTGGAATGTTTCACATATACAAAAGTGGGTATTTCAAATAGTCAAACTGGAATGTTTCACATATACAAAAGTGGCTATTTCGAATAGTCAAACTGGAATGTTTCACATATACAGAAGTGGGTATTTCGAATAGTCAAACTGGAATGTTTCACAGATACAGAAGTGGGTATTTCAAATAGTCAAACTGGAATGTTTCACATTTACAGAAGTGGGTATTTCAAATAGTCAAACTGGAATGTTTCACATATACAGAAGTGGGTATTTCGAATAATCAAACTGGAATATTTCACAAATACAGAAGTGGGTATTTCGAATAGTCAAACTGGAATGTTTCACAAATACAGAAGTGGGTATTTCGAATAGTCAAACTGGAATGTTTCACATATACAGAAGTGGGTATTTCGAATAATCAAACTGGAATATTTCACAAATACAGAAGTGGGTATTTCGAATAGGCAGACTGGAATGCTTAACTTTTACAGAAGTGGAAATTCGAATTGACAGACTGGAATGCTTACGGAAGTGGATATTTAAAATAGATATGTTTGAATATTCAGATAAGCAGAAGTGAAAATATAAAATAGACAAATGTGAATACTTGGAACATGCACGAGTGGATATTTCAAAAAGACAAACGTGAATACTTTACTTAGTTTGAATGGACATTAGTTCACTGTCTCAGACATCGGTAGCTCAAATAGAGATATAATGATATTTTAATTTTAAATTGAGGTTTTTGTGCCTTTCAGTGAAATAATATTACTTTTGGAACATAGTAAGTAAAGTACACCCGTCACGCCAAGTGGCGTATAGGGAAATATGGTGTTAGTGACCCTATATTTTACATATCTTCAGCACATGATTTTTGGGGTAATGTGGTCGGTATTACGCCCGTGCTGCATTACTTTTCCAGAAAAAAAATCCGGGACCCATTTAAGGCTGGGTGAACCCGGAAGCCGTCGGTTGGGATCGAACCCTACCCCTTGTCCTTTGTAGTCCAGTTCACTAACCACTGAGCTATCGCGACTCCCACTTTTGGAACATATAGTGATATAATGATTGTATTCCGTGAAATATTTCTGTGACCAAATTATAGTATTACTTACCTTATAAATGAATGCAAGTTGACAAGATGAGTCATGAACACACCTATTTTGATATTCGAATGCTGTTATGTTAAACCTGGTTTCTAATGCAAAAATAAAAGATGCGACTGAACTCAGTTTTCGGTAACGAGTCACCATCGTCGGTAAACCCCAGAGACGAAATACTTCCGCTATGACACTCTTGTTTGTTACTGCTTTATTTGGATTGATCATAACGTTTTCATTCCAAAGCAACAATCTTATTTCAGTTCCGTCATGAGTGGTATTGCTTGAAAAAAAATAATATGAAGAATAATAACTGATAAAAGTCATAGATGTTCCATAATCAACAATGATGTAGAGGACTGTACGAAGCCGCAACGTTGGAGGTGAGAGGCTGGAGCTCGTCCTCTGTGTTATCTTCCCCTATGCAGAAAACATTTTCTTTTCAGCTGAGTCGACCGTTGAGGTCGAACAAATCGCTAAACCAGTCGTCCGAGCTGCAGTGATTCTAACGCTACTACTAATGATTATAACGACTATAATGAGAATACTTAACGAGTTGTACACAGTGTATGGTGACACTTAACGAGTTGTACACAGTGTATGGTGACACTTAACGAGTTGTACACAGTGTATAGTGACACTTAACGAGTTGTACACAGTGTATGGTGACACTTAACGAGTTGTACACAGTGTATGGTGACACTTAACGAGTTGTACACAGTGTATAGTGACAGATAACCGAAGGACACTTAACCTTAATCAAGAGCAATTAAATAGAAAATAATACGTTTTGTGTGTTGAAGTATGAGTATAGACAATTGATGTTGAGACTTTTAGGCGCTGTCAATTAACTTTTCAGCTGCTACGTTTAGTGTATGAGAAGTGTCGTGTCGTGTTTACTTCACGACAATCGATTGTTACAAATCTTTAAATGTCAGTAACAAAAAAATAAAGAATCAATGTTGTGGATAAGAAAACATCAACAAACACGTGTTTCATTATGGCGGACATGCTTGTTTACTTGAGAGTATAAATTGTGTATCAAGCATACACAGTTCAATAACGAAGTAATGCTCATTGGAAGGTAGAGTCATTTGTTTGAGATCTGTAATAGATTTGCATGAATAATTGTTTTAGTTCAAGGTTGCTGAACCTCATTTTGAGATGTCAGTTAACGTTTCCAACCAATCACATTTGTTGAATGTGATTGACAGCAGTAAGTTCGGTAAGGGTGTGGTATTGACCCCCGTAGTAGCATTGGCAGCAATGGGCGTGGTCATCAACTTAGCCGCCTTTGCCTACTTGGTCTACACCCCAAAAATAAGACGACCCCTGAAGGTGTGTCTGTTTAACCTGGTCGTCAGTGATTGCATGTTCCTTTCTGGAATCATCATCCGTACTGCCGTCTACTGGAACAACAAAACGGCGACATCTGAGTCAACTGCGTGTCCTGTTCTCACCATCTTGATCATGCTCCCATCTCCAGTCTCCTACTCGGCCGTCCTTGGACTGGCCGGCTACAACTTCATCGCCGTCTACAAAGCCACTCAATTCAACACCATTCTGACAACACAGAAAGCAGTTATCATCACATGTTTGTCGTGGACTACAATTTTCATTATGGCTATTTTAAGCATTACTTTGGGTGGACGCCAAGACCCCGAGTGCAGTCTCCTGGCAAAAGTTCCACCGTTTATTTTAATTCTCTTCGCTGTATACTGCTTGCTGTGCTCATTCGGTATGGCAGCCCTAAATGTAGCCGTGGCTATCAAGCTACGGTCGGCTAGATCTGTTGGTAGCTCCCACAAGGCCAGATCAATGCCGAACACGGTGACGACAAAAGAGACATTCTACGCTAAAAACTCATCTCAGCCACCTGATCTGTTGTCCGTACCAAGACCTTTGTTTGGGAACAACCACAGGCATGTAGACGGTATCCTAGATAGATCGAAAAATACATCGCTTGTCAGCACAACACAAGTCCGCTCTGAGACTTTACAGGAAAGTATCGATGGCCATTTCGATCATGGAAGCAACGTATTACCTTATCAAATCACACAAGCAGTCCCATCTAAATGTCTACCTGATATCATTGCTCACACCACTAAGGACGATGGTCAAACCAACCCGTTCAACGTTCAAAGTACGTCGTCCCAAAGTACTTCACATGAGGAAAACACGGAAACGTCGTCGTCCCAAAGTACTTCACATGAAGAAAACACGGAAACGTTCTCTGATCATGAAAGTGCAAATACATCAACGCTTAAAACAATGAATTCAGTACCAGCTGTGCATTATCATACAAGAACTCTAGTCCTAGATTCAGTTCCAAGAACTGTAAGACCTGCTGTTTCCTTCGAATTGTCAAATGAACTCTCTGGGAAGACAGTGTCGGAGTCTCGAAGGATTCATCAAGGAATTGTATTTTTTTCAAATGAATCCAAATCTCAAAATGACACTCTAAGCATCGATAAAAGAATCGCAGAGACGAACACGTCATCAGGTCACGACGAGGTCAAGGACCGCCGTTTGGTAACATCAAGCATGTCCAAGAAAATTAGAACGGTCATGACCTTGACTATTTTAGCTTTCTGGAACGCCGTGCTAACACTTCCTATCCTGGGCATGTGGTTATGGTTGGCCGCGGTCAAGGACGTACACAAAGAAGCGTCATATCTGTGGGTAGCCAACGTGCTTCCCTTCCTTGCTGCGTTCAACGCCGTCAGCAACCCGTTTTTGTACGCCTGGCGCTTCGTGAACTGGCGCAGGTTGTACATCACGTGTTGCAAGCGAGGCGCCTCAGCTTCCCATACAATTAGCAGTCTTGCTCAAGACAGTAGACATAATTCAGTAATGACTAACTAGCTGTATGGCTACTATATCTCATCTATAGATTTACAAATAGATATCTCCAAGGGAAACTAACAGAAGGAGACTCCTGATCTAAAATATTATTTTACTCCTTAAAGACTCTTTCTTAGAAGTTTTAATTTAGCTTATCTCATATTTATGTTTTAATCGTTCAGATATCTCATTTGGCACTTCACAATTTCGTCTCATTCTTTTTTATTCTGTTTATACATTTGTTGAAATCGAATCTTTGATTTGAGATGTGAAAGCACTACCACTTATCATCATCATGTACCATACCGGTTGGCCTAGGAGATCATGTCCCTCCACAATCTTCTATCTATAGTGCATCGTATCAGTTCTGTTGTTGACTGTTTTCCATGCCATGACACCAAGCTATCCAGTATTTTCTCTCTTTGTCGTCCGCAATCTGTCGTTCCTTGTATTTTGCCAGTTATAACCAAGTATTCCAACTTTCCTCTTCTCATGATGTGCCCAAAAATGTTGATTGTTTCTATCTGATGTTTTTTAGAAGTTCCCTTTTTGTGATGGCCTCTTTGAGAATTTCCTCATTGGTCTTTTTAGCTGTCCAGGGAACTTTCAACATTCTTCTGAGAAATCCCATATCTGTTGCCTGTAATCCTCTTTTCATTTGTTTGTCTACTGTCCATGATTCGCTTCCATAGGTCAGAATTGGTTCTATATAGCATCGATGAACTCTCTTTCTCATTTCTATTGACATAGATTTGTTGCATAAGATATTTTTCATTTTCTGAAATGCTATTTTGGGATGAGCTATTCTGCTTTTTATTTCTGTTGCGCATCTTCCATCTGATGTTATTATTGTGCCCAAGTATCTGACACGTTGCACTTGTTTCAAATTTTTTATGTTTATTTTTATGCTGCATGCTGGTGATGATTGTTTCTTCGATATGACCATTACTTCTGTTTTCTTACTATTCAGACTGAGACCTTTCTTGTTGCTTTCTTTTACAATTATCGGACACTCAGAATAATAAAATCAATGAGATAAAGATAGAATGTTAGCTTCTATTTGCTTATCTCTTGTCTGTCTTTGTTCTGTCCACAGTTTTTGTGTTTGCCTCATGATCATCCCTGAGAACATCATCCATCCGACTTCATTGTCTGGCTGTATTTACCATCTTTCTGCACATTTCATTGGCCGTTCTTCCAAAAAGCACAATGATTTTGGATCTTGACTTACAATAACTTCCTGATCGATATCTTCCTGGTTCACCCAGCCTTAAATGGGTACCAGTTTTTTTCTGGGAATGTAAACCAGCACGAGCACGAGCGTAATACCGACCACTATCTATATATTGTTCTGTCGAGCCGAAGACGGCACATAGGGGAGAATCACAATCTCAAAAACAGAAACCTTGCGTGCCAAAATGGCACATATTGCAGAGATCACTGCTCTAAAATATATGACGCTGTTTCCATAACAATACTTTTTACAATGACAGCTTGGTCAAGCCATCGATCAACCTCCTTAGTCGCCTCTTACGACATGCCTGTGTCACTGTTCTTTACTTCCCTTATAATGAGGTCCCGGTAACACACAGGAAACCGACCACATTACCTCAAAAATCCTGTCCTGAAGGTCTATAAAAATGATGGTCACTAACGCCATATTCCCTATACGCCACGTGGCGTGACGTGGCTCTTTATTTACTTATTATTTAGTTCTCAGGTTCAAGATGGAGAAGTTGTTTGTCTCCTCTCTTTCAAAAGATGGTCGACCGGCGGCAGGTCAACATCGTGAAACGTCGCTTGTTACCGAAACGGAAAGTATGGTCTACAATTGTAGTGTGAATTTAGAAAGACAACTTCTCAGCAGACATTCATGTGGAAACCATCGTCAAAGTAAACAAGACAGTCTAAGTGAATCGCTATGCAGAACAATTACTAGTGACGGCTAAACCATGGGATTAAAAAATAGTACAGAACTAGCTGGAAATCGTCAATATTTGAGAATTATGACGTCTGCTCTATGTGCAGTCTTTAGCCAAAGAGGAAAGTGAATGAATGGATTTAACATTGGCCCCTCACTTTAAAGAGAGACGAGTCAGTATTTGCCAGGATTTTCTGTTTTGGGTATGACGGTGAAACAAAGAAGCAACTCAAAACCCACAAGTGGATATCAAAATTGAAGGAATAGACCTGGAGACAGTTCAGAACTACAACTACCTTGGACTATAACCAGTCATTGGAAAATGTACAACTGAAATAAACAAAAGAATAGGAATGGCAAAAAGTAATGTTAATGTCATGAAGAACATACTAACATCAAAACAAATAACACCAGGGCTAAAACTAATAATAGCAAGATGTTACATCTTCTCAATATTCCTGTATGGTGCAGAAACATGGACATTAGACAAGAAAACAGAACAGAGAATTGAAGCATTTGGAATGTGGATATATAGGAGAATAGGTAGAATTGGATGGAAGGATAAGAAAACAAATGATGAAGTCTTAAAACAACTAAAAATAAAAGAGAACTACTAAACACAATTCAAACAAGATAAATGCGATTTTTGGGCCATGTTAAAAGACACAACACTCTACTAAAAGTAATCTTGGAGGGGAAAATACAAGGTAAAAGAGGCAGACCAAGACTAACATGGACGAGAAACATCAAAAGATGGACAAACCTGCCTATGACAACCTGCACCATCAAAGCAAGAGTCAGAGCAGAATGGCGCTCCATGGTAGCCAACCTTCGTTGCGGAGACGGCACTCGATGATGATGATGATGATGTCGTTGACATATTTATGTAGTGTGACGTCACCTGTCTACACTTCTATGAGCCGGAACGACAGCCACAACATATGGACTGGCTCGTCTCCCACAGCAGTTTGTTTTAATCTCAAAGTGACATTTTAGTTCTAATCTTAGATATTATGCAGAACTTAAAGATCAGGATGTCCTGAGCTTAGTACATTCCCTTCCTTTACCCTTAAAACACTTTTTAAATTTATTTTATCAAAGTGGTTTCAATTTGTGACACCAGACATGAAACCTCACATTTATTAGCTAACGTATATGCTTATATGTGTGAATGATATCATTGTATTTTTTAATGTTTGTTAAAAAAAAAGGATAAAAACTTTACAAATCTGAGAGTTTCGTGGAAATGAATCCGATTTTTAACTAAAATATCTTTAAACTTTAAGATATAGCCTCCTCTTTCCAATCACTTTGAATGTACAATAAAATATATACGTGTATTTATCTTCCTGGAAAGATATGGGTAAATCAGCCAAAGTATCAGTGATAAACAGCTGTGCTCGAAACCGAAGAAGTTGCGAGTGCAGCTCTAGGTAAAGTCGTGTTGACTTTCTTTTGTGATGACGTGAAACCGATCTTAGAGCTCAACATGCCCAGAAGAAGCAATGTAACCAGTACCGTTTAGTCAAGCGTTTCTTAGAAAAAACGTGAAATCCGTCATTTGCCAGAAGCGGCTCAGACAGTTTGTCTCCTCCACGAGCTCACATGACCACAAAGTGTTAGACGTTAGTACCGACTATTGATGAGGTGTGATTTCAGTGCAGTCTACACCCACTGTATTCACTCGACCTCGCGCCGACAGACTTCCACGTCTTGTCCACAGACGGATGCACAAATTAGAACGAGGTTCTGGGACAACGTTGAGGTTTGTTCCTTCTAGCATGAGTGGCTGGGCACCTGTCAGGAAGAATCCTTTCACCGTGTTGAGCTAGATTTAGAGAGAGAAGGGGGGGGGGGGACTATGTTAAGCATTGATAATGTAGTTATTTCATTGTTGGCAATAAATACTCTACAAATTACAAAAAAGTATGGTGTTCTCTTAAACGAACATTGTGTGTGCGCATATGCGTATGTGTGCGTGTATGTGTGCGTGTACGTGTTTAACACGATCACTATACATACAGTTGTATATACCTTGAAGGCGAAGGCGCGCCTCCCAGCACCAGAGCTGTAAGTTGTCAGCGACCCGCAACTGATGGCCTGCGCCAGGATCGGTGAACCAGAACCATGCAGACCCTGATCGACCTCTCCGTGGTGCCTCTAGTAAAAGACTAGCCTGTCTAGTCTGGCCAAGCGAGCACGGATCGAAGAGGGAAGACAACCCGGTACTCAAAAATGTCGTGCTGAAGACGGATGTGTTGGGCCGAAAGGCGCAAATATAACAGTTATACTGCAAACTACAACACAACGCAGACACGTTCACTTAACGTCCCTATAAGGACGGATGACGAAGAGGAATTCTACAGTCTACAAATACTTTAGAATACTTTCATCGGGCGAACGCAAGCAAGCAAGATACATTCAGTTTACGTGCGCCTGAAAATAGGTTCTCGCGTTAAAATTTATATTAAGAAAACATAAAAAAGTGATAGCCTGACAGCCGAATGCAGTTACACATTTTCAGGTCATACTGGATATACAACTGAAAGTCTGATATTCACTTTCTGCCCTGAATATTAAAGGGTAGAAGAATAAAGGCTGCCCCTATGGAAATCAAGCTGCAGGGGGTGAAGGATGCAGCACTTGGAGGCCGTATGCTCCTGCCTGGGCCGATTTTGAAATAAAATAAAGAAGTAAAATTCTTGCCATCTTTCACGTTAATGAACCAGTTGTCTGCAACATTCATGGAGATATTGGCCTGTATTACGGCGCTCCTGTACTGCGGCTGAGCAGATGTTGCTGTGTGATCAGGAAGGAGGTCGGATTACTGATGAATGTTGTCAGCGATAATATCGCTTAACACAAAGAAAAAAAAAAACTTGTGCTCTATTTCACTCTCATTATCGTCTCCCAATAAAGAGAATTGTTGGCACTGAACTGACGTCCATTTTGTTATGCATCACGTGATTTAGATTTCTTCTTGCGATTTTAACATATATATGGGGTAATATATATATATATATATATATATATATATATATATATATATATATATATATACAGTGTGGCTTTGCACTTCGAACTACCTTAACTTGTCGTAGGGATGTGAATTATAAAATGATACCATGGTATGGTACAGTACACCATTTTGATTTAAGAGGAATAAGGCAGTAAATGTCTCGGTGTTAATACTATCATCACATTAGTTAGACGAATGCATCGATTGTTGATTTTCAAATAGGGACTGAACCAGAGTCAAAGTCAGAGTACAAACTACTACGTTACTGAGACTATGTAAAACTTCTCCTCTATTGCCACAATGTAAAACCTCTACTTTATTGCCACACTGTAAAACCTCTACTCTATTGCTACAATGTAAAACCTCTACTCTAATGACATAATGTAAAACCTCTACTCTAATGACACAATGTAAAACCTCTACTCTAATGCCATAATGTAAAACCTCTACTCTACTGACACAATGTAAAACCTCTACTCTAATGTCATAATGTAAAACCTCTACTCTACTGACACAATGTAAAACCTCTACTCTACTGACACAATGTAAAACCTCTACTCTACTGACACAATGTAAAACCTCTACTCTACTGACACAATGTAAAACCTCTACTCTAATGTCATAATGTAAAACCTCTACTCTACTGACACAATGTAAAACCTCTACTCTACTGACACAATGTAAAACCTCTACTCTAATGTCATAATGTAAAACCTCTACTCTACTGACACAATGTAAAACCTCTACTCAACTGGCACAATGTAAAACCTCTACTCTGTTGACACAATGTAAAACCTCTACTCTGTTGACACAATGTAAAACCTCTACTCTGTTGACACAATGTAAAACCTCTACTCAACTGGCACAATGTAAAACCTCTACTCTGTTGACACAATGTAAAACCTCTACTCAACTGGCACAATGTAAAACCTCTACTCTGTTGACACAATGTAAAACCTCTACTCAACTGGCACAATGTAAAACCTCTACTCTGTTGACACAATGTAAAACCTCTAGTCTATTGACACAATATAAAACCTCTACTCTATTGACACAATGTAAAACCTCATACGTTCCGTAAACAGAGCTACAGCCTCTGTCTGAAGCGGCCCTGACCAGAAAGACATGCGCTACAACTAGAGAGCGAAAGTCTGGTTCACAGAACCAAGTCTGAACGACAAACAAACAACGGAGTATGCTTTGGGCTCATTGTCGTGTTAGAGATCCTTGTAAATATAAAGCTAAAGATAATATGAAGGAGAAATGTATACCTACGTTAAGCCCCTGAAATACGTCCAAAACCATTTGGCCAATCGACATGCTAGTGGAAGTCGAACTCCCGATGCACGCTGACCTTATTGGTTATGGAAGGCCTCGGTATCACTGCAAACGAATCAAAATCCATAATTACTCAACCGCCCGTGCCAGTGGAATCATCCGAATTACTAACACATCTCCCAAACAAAGAAAGGTAACTGTAGTCCCCATCGTAGCAGTCTCAGCACACGTCAAAAGACATAAGGCGAAACCGCGCAGAAAGTGACCACAGCCAACTGTTCCCTGTCATACGATATCATCATTCATCGTAAACAGGCGGGACATCGAAACAGGATAAAAACGGATGAGACACACAGCTCACGGTGTGCACAGAGCACTCAACGCTGACCTTTGACCTTCTATTGTAGATTTTAAAATCTTCTCATTTTGAACAAAAGACAATTTTCAGGTAAAATCAATCTATTCGTCTTATAAGACACTTGATCTCTCTTTACTTCTAAAATGATCGATCTGTCTCATTAAATCCACTCTAGATTGGTTCCATGTCAGTTAAAGACAATCATTCAGGTTGTAGGAGTAAATCGATCTGCACTGATGAACCGTAATCAATTACCGGTGCCTCTGTCCTATTATGCTCATTAAAACGTGGAGTAGTGCACGTGAAATTAACGTGCTAAATGGAGGCCAACGTATGACATCGAGAATGTAAATGGGATATTGTTAGTGGTTTTGTTTGACAACACAGCGGTTGTGGGTTGCATCTAAGCTTTAGAAGAGCCCGGATCGACCGCGCTGAGAAAGAAATGTTCAACTGGCTCACTGACTCGTGGCAATTAACAACAGTAAGAAAGTAGTTTATGACAATAGAAACAATAGAAATAGTTCTCAAATGTAACATAGAGCCAGTCTTAACATAAGGATGTGAATCATGGACAATAGGGCAACAGAGAAGAAAAGCACCGGAGGCTGTACAAGTGTGATTTTACAGAAGAATGTTGAGAATATCATGAATGATATTCAGCAGATATGAGCAGACCAAGATATCTATACTCCAAATAGGTCACTGTAACCTCAGAATACAATATAAATAAATAACGTTGTAACATATGATTGCGGAGCATACAGGTAAACTCCAGAACATATCCTGCAAGACTGTTGCACTCCCAACGCCCTAAGATCTCAAATATGGCCCCACAGAAACAACCCTCCATGACAAAAAAATGGGGAACCGGTGATGACCTCAAACGCACCATCTTGTTCCTTCCCTAGCTGGTCTAAACGTATAACAATGATTTCATGATTTTGATAACATGATTCCTATATCTGTATCCTTATATATTCTGACCTATGGAAGCGAATCATGGACAATAGACAAACAAATGAAAAGACGATTAGAGGCCACAGATATAGGATTTCTCAGAAGAATGTTGAAAATTCCCTGGACAGCTAAAAAGACCAATGAGAAAGTTCTCAAAGAGGCCAACACAAAAAGGGAGCTCTTAAAAAATATCAGAAAGAAGCAATCAATATTTTTTGGGCACATCATGAGAAGAGGAAAGTTGGAATACTTGGTTACAACTGGCAAAATAAAAGGAAAGAGAGATCGCGGACGACAAAGAGAGAAAATACTGGATAGCTTGGTGTCATGGCATGGAATACAGTCAACAACAGAATTGGTACGATGCACTGTGGATGGAAGATTGTGGAAGGACATGATCGCCAACGCCAACCGGTACGGCACATGATGATGATGATGATTCCTATATATCAAAAGCTAAAAAGAAAACGGCTTCTGCAATGTACGTTATCCAGACCTATGACGATGATCTTCGTTCCACGTCATCAACACGACCCATTAGTTCCAAGACATAGATCGATGATATAGCTGACTGGAATGGTTGTCTTCATTTGCTGGCTTGTGAGAAGGAATTGGAACATATCCATCTTAGAGGTACTACAATCTGGGCCGGGTGTGCCTATAAGCTCAATAAGCTATAGCTTAGGGCCACACAATCAGAGGGGCCTCAGAAACATGTCAAAATTTGTTTTCGAAATAAACTTATTTCGTACAATTGTATGACGTCAGTGTTGTGAGACCTCCTTGTGATATATTTTTAGAGTTTTTTTTTG
Organism: Megaustenia siamemsis; assembly: GCA_032433765.1. NCBI lineage: Eukaryota > Metazoa > Mollusca > Gastropoda > Stylommatophora > Ariophantidae > Megaustenia > Megaustenia siamemsis. The sequence goes on along the minus strand of JAVIAB010000106.1, from coordinate 13,193,237 downwards.
TGTGGGGGGGGGGGGGGGGGGGGGGGGGCTCAAGGGTTAATTTAATTTAGAATCTCACCAAGTATAATTCCGGCACAGAGTGTGACAGCGAATCAATGCAGAGGATGCATTTTTACAGCACTCGAATAAAATGAAAAATAATCAACAACAGAAAAGAAAACTAAGAAAAATCCTAAGCGGGATCGAACCCGTACCCCTTGGCACTGCGCCTTGCCATGAATATTTTCCTAGTTCTGTAAACATACCACTTCCTCTGAATTGATTCGCTGATTATCGCCTCGGAAGTTTCCCTCTATAATAATATTAATTTATTATTACTTGTCTCCTCACTGAGTCCGACACTAGGTCTTCTATATCAACAGAACTGCCAGTAAGATGAGCGCTGCAACCATCACCTTCTTAGCTGGTCTGGTTTGACGCAGAGGAGCTCAAACATTTTTACCAGTGTATTCGATAAGGAGGTGAAACGATGTCTTCATCAACTATGGGTCGTTCACCTACAATCAGGATCACAAGTCTCCTAGCTTGTATTACCAGCAAACGTATGCCTCTATGTCTTACATTACCCAGTGTAAAAAAAAAAGAAAAGAAAGAAAAAAAAAAACTTCAATTGAAAGTAAGTTAACGATCGATCCAGAATCGCACACACTATACACTTTGTCACCCCCTGAAACATGCACCCACGGGGCTGTCGTAATTACAGTACAACTGGTCCTAACGATCATAGGCCATCAGCTACCAATCACCAACGTATTAAAGCTATAAATCAATGCAAGGATAGATAATCAATGACTAATGTGCATTACTGCCCCTTTCGCCTGTAAATTAAACTATACGGACTAGAAACTCATTATTTTCAATCAATTCTTTAAAAAATAAAAGTCGCAATAAAGAGCATTATTGTAGACTTCCAGCAGGCGGAGACAACTTTAGGGGTAATTTTGTCCTCACAGGGGAGAGAAGAAATATGCGAAATAATGGAGTTGTATCGTAGAAATGTGTTGGCAGCAATTACTGGGGTCATGTACTGGCCTGAGATTACCTGGGGCTAATAATGAGATCATTATGAAGTGTTGACATATAGTTTCTAAACCATCAGCGAAGGTGATCTATCTATCTATCTATCTATCTATCTATCTATCTATCTATCTATCTATCTATCTATCTATCTATCTATCTATCTATCTATCTATCTATCTATCTATCTATCTATCTATCTATCTATCTATCTATCTATCTATCTATCTATCTATCTGTCTGTCTGTCTGTCTGTCTGTATATCTGTCTATATGTCTGTCTGTCTGCCTACCTACCTACCTACCTACCTACCTACCTACCTACCTACCTATCTATCTATCTATCTATCTATCTATCTATCTATCTATCTATCTATCTATCTATCTATCTATCTATCTATCTATCTATCTATCTATCTATCTATCTATCTATCTATCTATCTATCTATCTATCTATCTATCTATCTGTTTGCCTGTCCAATTTTCTGTTTGTCTGTACATTTATAAACACAAACATATATATATATATATATATATATATATATATATATATATATATATATATATCTGCGATCAGGACTCAATCAGAGCAGGACTCCAGACTCTCACATGAAGTCAGCTGTCAGGTTAAGTGTGTTGATCGCCCCCACAGGCAGAACCTCACAATTAGAGTCTGCCAGATCCACTCCGATTGAACATCCGTTAAAACGTTGCACTGTGTTCTGCGCCAGTGGCCCAGTGCATCCGATTTCAGCCAGCATTTTATTCAGGTTTGCATTCCTTAGCCTTTGATTATCCCCAATCCTCCTGCAAGGCAGCAGATGATCTTTTCTGTAGGGGGATCCTGCCCTTAGATGGTCGGCCCTCCCAGGTTTATGAGCACCATCTGCCCGAGTCACTAGAGGTGACTAACACAGACATATATTAACTAATATTAATATACATATATAATTATTCTAATACATCCACAGAACCAGTGTCACTGCTGTCAGGAATTCCCCATATCCGCTCCACTCATTGTCACACCATTTTCCAAAATGTATCGATAAACTCCGTTGAAAAGCTTGCTCCGTCCATGCTCTAATCAAATGCACAGGCGACTGTTCCAAACTTTAACCATCTTCTACCACATAACAGTTACTCTTTTCTCTTCTCCTTTCTTTCACTATGGGGGTCCCTCTAGTCACACTGGGTATATGATTGTAATTAAATTATAATTCTAATATTTTATCATTATATATATATATAATGATCGCCTACGCCAACCGGTATGGCACATGATGAAGATATTACATATTCCACAATCTTCTATCTACAGTACATCGTATCAGTTATGATGTTGACTGCTTTCCATACCATGACACCAAGCTATCCAGTATTTTCTCTATTTGTCGTCCGCGATCTCTTTTTCCTTTTATTTTGCCAGTTGTAACCAAATATTTCAACTTTCCTCTTCTCATGATGTTCCCGAAAAATGTTGATTGTTTCTTTCTGATATATATATATATAATATACATAATATATAATATATTATGTATATGTAAATATGTAATATATTCATGTATGTATGTACATATGTATATATATTTGCTTGTGTAAGTGTATGTGTGTGAGTTATTCAACCGTTGACAATAGGAAATCAATTTCACACGGGGTCGTTCTCAGTGTATTGACGCTGCTTTCTGAAGCTGGTTTATTTTATTTCCGGTTTTCGGTGCTACTTTAACAACTTCCAAAGCAAGGCGTTCACGCTGCTAAGCAACACCGGAACATGCCTGGCCAACTAAGTAGTCCATACGTCATCAAGATATCCCTTTCTACAAAAGAAGCAAATGGCAAATGGGAAGGGAACAATAGGGGATTCCCAATCAACATCCAAGTTTACGCTTGAGTCGAGAACAAAATGATCAAGTTAAAAAAATGATGAGAAAAAAGCAGACTAAAGGACTGAATAGCATACTCCACATAAAAAAGAATACGATAACAAAGAAACACGTCTTCAAGGGAATTAACAACAGGCTACTATTTGTAAAGAATCGACAGGGTGTGAACAGCAACGAAGGAAAAGTGTTCGAGTATTGATTTGTTTAGGTGAAACAGAAAGCTAATTGAAATAGTTGTATTTTCTTTCCATTCTTTTTTTCATATTTTTTTATTTCACGCTGTTTTGCTGTTAGCTCTTGATACTTCTTAACGACCACTGTAGCATAGTGACACAGGTCTGTGAATGTTTTAACACAATCTCTATACAAGGTAACATTTTAACACAATCTCTATACAAGGTAACATTTTAACACAATCTCTATACAAGGTAACATTTTAACACAATCTCTATACAAGGTAACATTTTAACACAATCTCTATACAAGGTAACATTTTAACACAATCTCTATACAAGGTAACATTTTAACACAATCTCTACACAAGGTAACATTTTAACACAATCTCTATACAAGGTAACATTTTAACACAATCTCTATACAAGTTAATATTTTAACACAATCTCTACACAAGGTAACATTTAACACAATCTCTATACAAGGTAACATTTTAACACAATCTCTATACAAGGTAACATTTTAACACAATCCTCATACTTGTTAACATCTTAACACGATCTCTATACAAGGTAACATTTTAACACGATCTCTATACAAGGTAACATTTTAACACGATCTCTATACAAGGTAACATTTTAACACGATCTCTATACAAGGTAACATTTTAACACGATCTCTATACAAGGTAACATTTTAACACAATCTCTATACAAGTTAATATTTTAACACGATCTCTATACAAGGTAACATTTTAACACAATCTCTATACAAGTTAATATTTTAACACAATCTCTACACAAGTTAACATTTTAAAACAATCTTCATACTTTTTAACATTTTAACACAATCTCCAGTTAATATTTTAACACAATCTCCAGTTAATATTTTAACACAATCTTCATACAAGTTTGTTTTGTTGATTGAATTGTAGATTGTTCTTAATTTTGTAAATGAGTAGTAGATAGTTGTTAGTTTCGTAACCAAGTAGTAGATAGTTGTTAGTTTCGTAACCAAGTAGTAGATAGTTGTTAGTTTCGTAACCAAGTAGTAGATAGTTGTTAGTTTCGTAACCAAGTAGTAGATAGTTGTTAGTTCGTAACCAAGTAGTAGATAGTTGTTAGTTTCGTAACCAAGTAGTAGCCGCTGGTGAGTCATGATATGACAGTAAAACATATACACTGGAAATATCAGCCGCTGGTGAGCAGTGCTGTGGTAACGTGACTTCCGCCTACCCACTAGCACACCAAACAGATGTGAAGGAAACGAAGCCAGGGAGGCGTGAGCAAATATGTAAGAGACAATACGTTCGAGCTGTTGAGGAATGACACAATTAGATGAAGATTAATATTTATAAATATGTAATATAATATATTAAAAATTATAATAATGAACATTTGCTAAATCTTTACGTCGTACACGTAGTGTACAGATTAGGGTTTTCATTTCACTCCTAAAGAATCAAATATTGTTCACAAAAAGAACATGCACCTACGTGGATTCGAACACATATCCTCCAAATAATAAACCAGCAACAAGTTGAAGTGAAAGAAGATTACATAGCCCGCCACTGCTGCTGATAAATTTACATATTGTTTAATATTTTTTGCTGGAAAGACGTCATTGAAAATACCAGTTGATGATGAGATACGGCGGAGTCGATGGCGAGGAAGTCGACTTCACACTGCTGATTCTAGCTGAGAGTTTTACATGAAAAAATAATCTCTTTTATTTAATCCCCAGAGGAGGAGGCAAAGGGCAAGGTCAAAATATACCTGGAGAGGACAGATGGGAGCAGAGATGAAAGCGGATGGAAAAGATATGGAACGACATTAAGAAAAGGACAAGAAACAGAAAGGCTTGGAAAGTTTTTGCTGAAGACTTATGCTCCACAGGGAGTTGAAAGGATGACGAATTTAAGATTTGTGTTCACCCTACACAGAAAAACGAAAAAAAAAAAAAATCATTGTCACTACCAGGAATCGAACGCCTTGTAAAAACACAGAATGCAGTAGCTAATCGAGCGAAATCAGCGAAAGAAAATAATATTTTAAAACTCGATTTTATTTGAAATGATGCCAAAAAAAGGAACAACATATTTTATCTTTTACGGTCAGTGGTTGACAAGGACAGAATAACAAACACAGGGCGCAATCAATAACAAAAACTCAAGAGAATTCGATGCAAATAAAGAGATAAAGTTGACAAAATGAATCAATCAACATTGGCTGCAATCACGGCAATAGGCATAACTGACGATTGGCAGATAACTCGTGTGGACTAAACGGTTATAGAAAATGCTGTAAGCTGGCAAAATGTTTTAGGAAGACCTCGAGCTGTAAAGATAAATATAGTGCTGCATTATGGGAATAATTTGTAGAAGAAATTAAACATTATTTATGGTGGATGTGCTCAAAATAGAGGCAAATCACAAAGTAGTATGGGTAATTTCTTATAATAAAGGGAAATAAATGCAGCGCCACAGGTCGCGATACCATTACTTTGTGTAAGGGAGAAAACAATTGCGAAGAAAATAGAGTATTCAGTCAAAGGTTGGTCCCAGCAGAAACACATTTAAGGTATTTCTCTGAAGGAAAATGAGAATTAGACCAAAAATAGTCGCAGTAACGGGGCATCGTTCTAACGATGTTCTACGATCACAAAGATCAAAAGACAAAATAATCGCACTGAAGTCAGTGCAAGTGAAACTAAAATAAATAAAGTCACAGTTTCTAAATGGCTGAACGAAGAGCCAAAATCAATACGTAGGTTGACATCAACAGATTTTTCTCATGGGTAAATATTGAAATAAGGAAATTATCTAGTACTCGAAGAAATGGTTACAATCCCTGTCACAAGTGACGGAAGATAAGGTTGAAGAATACAATATTTTAGAATATTTGTTTAGTCCAAGTTGGGGAAGTCAAACAATAAATCATGGATAGATGAAGGTGAAGGAGATAAAATAGAAGGCGGCGAAGGTGGAAAAAATAGAGGAAGGAGAAGGTGGAGACAATAGAAGAAGGAGAAGCAGGAGAAAATGGAGGAAGGAGAAGGTGGAGAAAATAGAGGAAGGAGAAGCAGGAGAAAATGGAGGAAGGAGAAGGTGGAGACAATAGAAGAAGGAGAAGGTGGAGACAATAGAAGAAGGAGAAGGTGGAGACAATAGAAGAAGGAGAAGCAGGAGAAAATGGAGGAAGGAGAAGGTGGAGAAAATAGAGGAAGAAGAAGGTAGAGACAATAGAAGAAGGAGAAGGTGGAGACAATAGAAGAAGGAGAAGCAGGAGAAAATAGAGGAAGGAGAAGGTGGAGAAAATAGAGGAAGGAGAAGGTGGAGAAAATAGAGGAAGAAGAAGGTGGAGACAATAGAAGAAGGATAAGGTGGAGACAATAGAAGAAGGAGAAGCAGGAGAAAATGGAGGAAGGAGAAGCGGGAGAAAATAGAGGAAGGAGAAGGTGGAGACAATAGAGGAAGGAGAAAGTGGAGACAATAGAAGAAAGAGAAGCGGGAGAAAATAGAGGAAGGAGAATGTGGAGACAATAGAAGAAGGAGAAGCGGGAGAAAATAGAGGAAGGAGAAGGTGGAGACAATAGAGGAAGGAGAAAGTGGAGACAATAGAAGAAGGAGAAGCGGGAGAAAATAGAGGAAGGAGAAGGTGGAGACAATAGAGGAAGGAGAAAGTGGAGACAATAGAAGAAGGAGAAGCGGGAGAAAATAGAGGAAGGAGAAGGTGGAGACAATAGAGGAAGGCGAAAGTGGAGACAATAGAAGAAAGAGAAGCGGGAGAAAATAGAGGAAGGAGAATGTGGAGACAATAGAAGAAGGAGAAGGTGGAGAAAATAGAGGAAGGAGAAGGTGGAGACAATAGAAGAAGGAGAAGCGGGAGAAAATAGAGGAAGGAGAAGGTGGAGACAATAGAGGAAGGAGAAAGTGGAGACAATAGAAGAAAGAGAAGCGGGAGAAAATAGAGGAAGGAGAATGTGGAGACAATAGAAGATGGAGAAGCGGGAGAAAATAGAGGAAGGAGAAGGTGGAGACAATAGAGGAAGGAGAAAGTGGAGACAATAGAAGAAGGAGAAGCGGGAGAAAATAGAGGAAGGAGAAGGTGGAGACAATAGAGGAAGGAGAAAGTGGAGACAATAGAAGAAGGAGAAGCGGGAGAAAATAGAGGAAGGAGAAGGTGGAGACAATAGAGGAAGGCGAAAGTGGAGACAATAGAAGAAAGAGAAGCGGGAGAAAATAGAGGAAGGAGAATGTGGAGACAATAGAAGAAGGAGAAGGTGGAGAAAATAGAGGAAGGAGAAGGTGGAGACAATAGAAGAAGGAGAAGCGGGAGAAATAGACGAAGGAGAAGGTGGAGACAATAGAGGAAGGAGAAAGTGGAGACAATAGAAGAAAGAGAAGCGGGAGAAAATAGAGGAAGGAGAATGTGGAGACAATAGAAGAAGGAGAAGCGGGAGAAAATAGAGGAAGGAGAAGGTGGAGACAATAGAGGAAGGAGAAAGTGGAGACAATAGAAGAAGGAGAAGCGGGAGAAAATAGAGGAAGGAGAAGGTGGAGACAATAGAGGAAGGAGAAAGTGGAGACAATAGAAGAAGGAGAAGCGGGAGAAAATAGAGGAAGGAGAAGGTGGAGACAATAGAGGAAGGCGAAAGTGGAGACAATAGAAGAAAGAGAAGCGGGAGAAAATAGAGGAAGGAGAATGTGGAGACAATAGAAGAAGGAGAAGGTGGAGAAAATAGAGGAAGGAGAAGGTGGAGACAATAGAAGAAGGAGAAGGTGGAGAAAATAGAGGAAGGAGAAGGTGGAGACAATAGAAGAAGGAGAAGGTGGAGAAAATAGAGGAAGGAGAAGGTGGAGACAATAGAAGAAGGAGTAGGTGGAGAAAATAAGAAAAAGGGAGACAATAGAAGAAAGAGAAGCGGGAGAAAATAGAGGAAGGAGAAGGTGGAGACAATAGAAGAAGGAGTAGGTGGAGAAAATAAAAGAAAGGTGGAGACAATAGAAGAAAGAGAAGCGGGAGAAAATAGAGGAAGGAGAAGGTGGAGACTATGGAGGGAGAAAGTGGAGAAAATTGAAGAAAGAGAAGTCGGAGAAAACAGAGGAAAAAGAGGGGGGGGGGAGAAAATATGAGGAGAAAATAGAAGAAGGAGAAAACAAAAGTGGTAGAGTCCATGGAAAAAATATTCAGAAAATATGGAAAAAACACAAGAAAAATAGAAGAAGATAAATAATAATAGGAGCAGCTGATGGGAAAACAAATAGAAAAGAAGTTGATAATGAGGGCGACGATGAAAGAGCTGAAAAAGGGAGAAAAGAACAACAACAAGAAGAAAATTGAAGACAAAACAAAGAAACAGAAAGAGAAGAAATTTCTGGAGTATCAGACATCCATTACCTCCACTCAAGCCAAAATCCACGCGATCAAAGAGGCATAGATGACAAATATAACTGATGCTATTATTGAACAATCTGACCATTTGAAACAATACATCATTCCAAACATAATTTAACGATCAGCAATTTTACAATCCATCATTTTATACATCATTTTCTAATGAAATATTTTCATGTTCAGCGTTTGGGTGTTGTATTAATAACTCAACCACACCTTTCAAGTTTGACTTCCTGCTAACGACCTTGACGAGTGGTAAGTGCCTAGGCTATGCCTTTTATCATCTATCTTGGTCCATTTTCAAATAGATTTGTTAATGAATTGTCGATTTGGGAACAGAACACAAGGTGAGCCACTTGTAGGGCCTCAATAATAGAATACAGAAAAGAAGTGTTTGCCTTATTCTATTTATGACTGATAGAGGTTCTCAGGATGGGACATGTCTAGCACCAGTCACTTGAGAGAAGAAAAAACAGAACATCTGTTACATAACAGATCAAAAGTAAAAAAAAATGGGGGGGGGGGGGGAATAGGATATGAAAATGTAAAACAGAAGCCTTATATTTTTCTGAAGCAGAAATCATAAACAGTCAAAGTCTGAACAATCTAGTGACAACTGGAGTTATAGTTGGTAAGAGAAGACGAGGAGGCAAAAATTAAAGAAGATCCGCGATAACATCACAAGGTAATTGAAATAGCAGGCATGTTTGCAGTAGTAGCAGTAGTGGTAGTAGTAGTGGTAGTAGTAGTAGTGGTAGTAGTAGTAGTAGTAGTGGTACTAGTAGTAGCAGTGATAGTGGATGTGGTAGTGGTAGTGGCAGTAGTAGTAGTAGTAGTAGTGGTAGTGGATGTGGTAGTGGTAGTAGTAGTAGTAGTAGTAGTAGTGGTAGTAGTAGTAGTAGTAATAGTGGTGATAGTGGTAGTATTCGTAGTATCAGTAGTGGTGATAGTGGTATTAGTCGTAGTAGTAGTAGTAGTGGTAGTAGTAGTAGTGGTAGTAGCAGTAATAGTAGTAGTAGTGGTAGTAGTAGTGGTGGTAGTCGTAGTAGTAGTAGTAGTTGTAGTGGTAGTAGTAGTAGCAGTAGTAGTAGTAGTAGTAGCAGTAGTAGTAGTAGTAGGTTAGTAGCATTAGTAGTAGTAGTAGCGGTAGTAGTAGTTGTAGTAGTAGTAGTAGTAGTAGTAGTAGTAGTAGTATTAGAGTTTTATCAGTATCAAAAGACATGATTTAACGCCGTAAATCATTTCTCTTGAAGTTACATTTTCTTACTTTCAATTCATCTAGAACACGTGGCCATTCTCAAATTAAGCTCTTCTACTTTCAGGTCAACGCCCATTATCTTCTCCACCTGGATCTGTCTTTACCAAGCTCTTCTCTGCCATATATGTCTATATTAAAAGTCACATCTTTAATCTTAGTGCGGACGATTCATCTGGGTCAGGATATTCTTACATCAGCCGATAGTTCCAGCAACCATCGAAGTCCTAATCTACAGGTTTTTCCTGTCCTGCATTTATTGAATGAGTCCTCGTATTATGTCTACATACGCCTTGTGTGAAAGATTGGATTTCTTGATGACGATGATCAATTGTAACGTAACAGTGAACATATGGAACAGCTTTATGAAAAGATTCATTGAAGTTCTCTCCCTTTTCTCGTAATCAGGGCGTGTTTACAGGTATAATCAATGAAATTGTTTAATGTTTGATAGACTCAGCAAATTTTTGATTGAAATATTGCAATGAATTCTAGATCACGATATTCAATTTTAGTTGGGATATCTTCTTACCCTTTATCCAAATACCGTAATGATAAGGGCTGTTAAAAATACTGTTAAGGTTTAATACTCATTGTCTATAGACATAGACATCACCACTGGAGACTGTGGGGATAAGGTTTTGCAGAAGAATGTTGAGATTGCCATGGACAGCTAAGAAGAGTCATGAAAACGTTCTGAAAAAGAGCCCAAAGCAAAAAGAGAGCTGATTTCCAATATTAGGAAGAAACAATCATCTTTTTTTGGCCGTGCAACGAGAAAGGAATATATTGTGACAACTGGGAAAATTAATGGACGAAGAGATAGAGGGAAGCAAAGAGAAAAGATACCAGACAGGTTGAGAGAATGGCTTGGCAGAGGGTCAACAACAGAAATGATAAATAACTGTCGAGATCTAAATTTGTGGAGAGACATGATCACCTACGCTAGCAGGCATGGTACTTGATGATGATAGACATAGCTTAAATCACTGTGGTTATGTGGTTAGCGTCTACGCGTCTCTTCTTTGTGATGTTCCTTAGATTCATTAGTTTCTATGTTCTCAAAGTGTTTTCCCTTAGATCAAACATCACTTCGTAGCTTCTCTGATTACAATGTACATCATAGTTCCTCTATCTTGCTTCTTCTTCTATACTGACTTTTTTCTGTTTTAATTCGTATTCTACATTAGCGATCCTTTTATCATGATTCTCCTTCTATAATGATTCTCATTCTACATGAGCGTCTTTTTTCATGATTCTCCTTCTATAATGATTCTCATTCTACATGAGTGCTCCTTTTATCATGATTCTCCTTCTATAACGATTCTCATTCTACATTATCGATCCTATTATCATTATTCTCCTTCTATAACGATTCTCATTCTACATTATCGATCCTTTTATTATGATTCTCCTTCTATAACGATTCTCATTCTACATTATCGAACCTTTTTATCATGATTCTCCTTCTATAACGATTCTCATTCTACATTATCGATCCTTTTATTATGATTCTCCTTCTATAACGTTTCTCATTCTACATTATCGATCCTTTTATTATGATTCTCCTTCTATAACGATTTTTATTCTACATGAGCGCTCCTTTTATCATGATTCCCCTTCTATTATGATTTTCACTATATCCTTCTTCTCCTTACATCCTGCTTTTTAATGTTAAACTCGTCATTATATCTTCATTCTCTCTCTCTCTCTCTCTCTCTCTCTCTCTCTCTCTCTCCTGGTCGTCATTTTATCCTAGAATTTAACTATTGGTTCTTATTCTATCCTGCTTCTGCATCAATCCCGGTTCTCATCCTGTCAAGGTTCACATTCTACTCTACTTCTTCTTCTCTTGTAGTTGTCTATTTATTCTGATCTCCTTTTCTCGTGGGTTTTTTTTTAACTTGATTCACATCCCATCGTGGTTCTTATTCTATCCTGATCCCCCATCTATCGTATTTCTCCTTTCATATATTTGTCTTTCCACAGATTTATGATCAAAACTTCCTTATTTTTCCACCCAGTTTTTGATTCAATTGTATCTCTTCTCTGACTGTATCTTTTCATTCGTTGATCATTACTTGGACTGTGAAATTGTTGTCATGTTCTTGATTCCATCGTCTTTCGAATTCTGTCATAACTCCAAATTCTTTACAGTTTCTGTTTTCTATTGATTTTGTTTTTCTCTTGTCTTTCTGTTTTTCTCTTGTCTTTCTGTTTTTCTATTGACCTTGTTTTTCTCTTGCCTTTCTGTTTTTCTCTTGTAACTAAATATATCATGCATTTGATACATCCTATCCTCTCTTATTAAGCAACTTTCCCCCAATCTGTGTATAACCTAATTCTGTATCTAATCTGGGGACTGGTTGGTCTCAAAGGCAAGACACCGGCTTCGAGACAGAGAGGTTGTGAGTTCAAATCCCGGCTGCATCAGTTGGTATTTTTATTTATGATTTCTCTCTGCGGCAACCACCCTGGTCTCAGCAGCGAGGACCGGACCGAAACGTCAATTACTCATCGCTCGGACAAAATATGAGTACATCCGAAGACGGAGTTATCTGCCTGTGTTGCGAGGGTTCCCTGTGCACACGGCTGCCAGGGCAAAAATCGATTAACACGCAAAATTCAGTTCCTAGTCTCCGGGGCGAACTAAAAAGAAAAATCTAATATCATAATATACTCTCTTTTATTTCATATCTCCTTTAATTTAATACTTTCTCTCTTTCCACAAATTGACTCATTCCATTTCCATCCATTTAATGTTTATTATATTATTGATAATAATAATAATTATATATATATATATATATATATATATATATATATATATATATATATACATATATTAGCTATATATTCTCTTTCTATACCTCACTTTATATCTGAATTCATTCATATATTCTTCTATTCTCTACCACCACTCATTCTGTACTTTCACATATTTTAATCCTCCTCTTGTTCATTATCTCAACCTATTCAGTATATTTTCTCATTTCTAATCACTTACAATTCTATAACTACTCTCATTCTATTTCTCTTCTCAATCCTCTCCCATTGTATCCCCCCTCTCATTTTAGATCTCCTCTAAACGTACTTACAAAACGTGCCGCTTTACTTTCCCAGAAAAAAATCCGGTACCATTTAAGGCTGGGTGAACCCGGAAGCCGTCGGTAGAGAACGAACCCTACCTCTTGTCCTTTGTAGTCCAGTTCACTAACAACTGAGCAATATAAAGATAAGACAATCTAATATTGATTATAACATGATATTTCCTAAAGTAAACAATTTACATTTGAAATGTTATCCGTATTTGTAAATATTCAGTCATTTTACCAAGTTCTTGTAAATTAGCTGCAAAAATTGCTCAGTACAGTAAACGCCACCGATTAATTATCTTTTGTTTCGCCGGAAGCTTATTTCCTTCTTACTGGTCACAATTTGTATTTTTAATTTGCTCATGTTATTATTCTTTTTTCTGTGTACTCGGATTGCATATCGTTTTTTTATGAAATATTTGTGAATTGAACAACTACGGTTATCGTGACTCTCAAGTTCATGGTGTCTGGAATCGATGTTCACCAGAAAGTTATCCACTATACTTTAATTGGCCAATCATGTCGGTGAAATTAATAGGGGTTTTCCGACATGCGCTTAGCACGTGTCTGTATTTGCAGTTTTAGTGTTATGGTTTTTGAAATGAATAAGATGAGAGGCATGATCACCTACGCCAGCAGGCCCAGTACTTGATGATGATGATGCATGAGTGAGAGAGAGAGAGAGAGAGAGAGAGAGAGAGAGAGATTTTTAGGAGGTGTAGGGTATGAGGTAAATCATCATCATCATCATGTGCCATACCGATTGGCGTATGCGATCCGTCCTTCCACAATTCTCAATCCACAGTTCATCGAATCAATTCTGTTGTTGACTGTTTTCCATGCCATGACACCAAGCTATCCAGTATCTTCTCTCATTGTCGCCCGCGATCTCTCTTTCCTTGTATTTTACCAGTTGCAGCCAAGTTTTCCAACTTTCATCTTCTCTTAATGTGCTCCGAAAAATGATGATTGGTTCTTTCTGATGTGTCTTAGGAGTTCCCTCTTTGTGTACGCCCCTTTGAGAGTGTCCTGTTGTGTTCGCCTCTTTGAGAATGTCCTGTTCTGATGTGTCTTAGGAGTTCCCTCTTTGTGTTCGCCTCTTTGAGAATGTCCTCATTGGCCTTTTTTGCTGTACAGGGAACATTCAACATTCTACTGAGAAATCCCATCTCCGTGGCTTTTAATCGTCTCAAATATGTTTGTTCACTGTCCATGATTCACTTCCATAGGTTAGAATTGGCTCTATATAGCACCGATGAACGTTCTTTGCCACGTCTATTCACATAGACGTCATGCTCAAGCTCGTTTTCATTTTTAAGATTTATTATTCGGGCTTGAGTTATTCTACTTTTTTCCCCCTAATTTCTGTAGCGCTTATTACGTCTGATGTGAAGGATATAAGATCAATTAAAACTTTTAATTAAATTCTTATAAATTTATATATTGAATTGTTCCGACTTCGTTTCAGTTTAAAATGTGCAACATTATGTGTTGGCAGTCTACACAACATCAATTGACAACGACAGAAAGAAAGAAAGAAAGAAGGAGAAGGAAGGTATAAAGAATGAAAGAACGAAAGAAAGAAAGAAGGAAGTAAAAAATAAAAGAAGGAAAAGGAAGGAAGGAAGATATGAAGAAAGAAAGAAGTAAAAAAAGAAAGATAGAAAGAAGGGAGTAAAGAAAGAATGTAAGAAAGAAGGGGGTAAAGAAAGAAATAAAGAAAGAAAGTCATTAATCTTTGACAGCGCTAGTATGAGTATGAATTTCAAAATGCCATTTCAAATTTACCTGCTGTCTGCAACACATTTCCTAGCAATGTTAACGTTCTAACAAAACTCTTCAATGAATGGGAAGTAAAGAATCTTACCAAACATATAACAGCGGCGGAAAGTGGAGAAGTAAACTTCAAAGTAATAGACAAAATCGATAGACTACTTTAGAAAGGCCTGGACGCAGAATGGCAAACTCCGGAAAATCCACCACTAGAATGACGTCAGTTCTGCCGCAGCGGCTTTTGTGGATTTAGCCGTCGAAGGCACGTATAGTTGAACATTTTGATGTCAAACTAAGTATTCATTATGATCCTTCGTTTAGTCTTGGAGAAGCTGTTGCCTTATATAATACGGGAGGTCAAAAAGTAATGCACACCAATTTTTTTCTCGGCTAATAATAAAGATAGGAATATGAAATTTTGCACACTTGGAATATGACATGTTCCAATTATGTGTACCAAATTGCACAGCATTCTGATAAATATTACGCAATCTATGAACAGTTAAAATGGAGCTTGTCAACAATGTCCGTTACAAACAGCGAATTGTCATAGAATTTCTGGTTGCGGAAAAAGAAACTGTGGCAAACATTCAACAAATCGTTGAAATACCAATTGCTTCCATGATGCAGGATTGTTATTACATATCTCATACGCTACTCACGCTCCTTCCTTTATTTCTTTCCTTCCACATTCACATTTTAATTGCAGACACCTGTAATGTTATTTTTTTAGCCAAATATAAATGTCACCAGTTTAAAAAGAAAAAAAAAGACATTTCTGGCTTCCATGTTCCGACAACTATATAGAGGTATATTTCATGAGAGTGTCAATCTTGGGGGCGTTGTTATTACTCACTTGCTCAGCAGGAAGACTTGATCAATGTGCGCGATTCCCACGCGGTTATCACTGACATATTGTTATCAAGTAATCTATTTTGTTTTGTGTCATCAAATGATTTGTTGACCTAGGTAATCGATTTCCATCTGTTTATATTATTTTTAGTCCCATTACTTCACCATTCAAAATATTTATTCTCAACTATTTCGTTAGTCCTGTTGTATTAACAACTCGGCCACAACAGTACAGTTGATGTTATGTTATGTTATTTTAGGATCTTCGTTACTGCACTTGGCGTTGGCGTGACTGGGGCTCTTTACTTTCATACATATTGTTGCTATAGTTCGTTCACAAATTCGTGCCCACAGAGTTGATCAATTATCTCGGAAACTGTTGGATGAATTTCTGTAATTCTTTTTCATGAAATCTTATTTTTTCACCGACCTTTTGACTTTATAACATTTAAGTACAAAGGTAGTCTGAATTTGCACAAACTCTGTTCTGTTATATAAAATTTTATGAAAATATCAAACCGCGTGCTCTAAACATAAGATTTTACTGTAAATTATGTTAATTTTCTAACAATGCAAGCCATAGGCGTATCCGTATTACGTTGAATAGTAATATAAGCGACACCTTTTAGATTCCTTGCAAATATGCATGTTCAATAAAACAGTTACCGTTTGCATAGTGATGAATTTACACTTTAAACTCTTCATTAAAAATCAAGTAGTCACTTCACACCAGCTTACAAATTATCACACATACAGGAATATTCATTAATAGTAAATATTTTGTCAAAATACGGCTCTGGACCAATTTAACAAAAAACCGGAAATGAAATTACCAAATAAAAACCTCGGAGTGCCGCGGTCTTACTAGTTAATAGTGCGAAACGGTGCTAACGTTGTGTGGTGTGTACATAAAATTTTCCTTTTAAATTGGTGAGTTAATTACAACAAATGTGAGTATTGTAAAATCCTAAAATTTAGGACAAGCAAGAAAATCATATTTTTGTATACCTCAAATAAGCAAACATCTTTCTTAAATGCATGTCAGAAGGGCAAAAAAAATCAGACTGAATCTCGGTGAAAAAATAAGGTTTCATGAAAAAGAATTACAGAAATTCACCAAACAGTTTCCGAGATAATTAATCAACTCTGTGGACACGAATTTCTGGACGAACTATAGCGTATCTCTTGACGATATTCTCCAATTAAAATGGAAGACGCAATTGTATTAATGGGAAGAAAGAGGAAGTAGAACGAACTTTGTTTCATAGCACGTGAAGAAAACAGTGATAACAGTAATGTACTTGTCACTATCGGCGCTTTTATTAGTAATGAGAGCAGCACTACACCAAGACGCCTCTCTTTATCATCAAAAAGTCCCTGATAGCCATTTAGGATTGAGTGAACAAGGAAGCCATGAGATGGATTCAAACCTGAGTTCTTTTCGTCTGTAGAGTTAGATCACTAAGTCTGATCTACCTCGCCCTTTCTTTATAGACGTTTTTCTTAAACACCCGTGTGTATACTTATCTTTGAAGTTTTAACCATTTATTTCATTAGTCCATCTATTGCTATTTTGCCCATCTATTGCTGTTTTGCCCATTTATTGCATTAGTCCATCTATTGCTGTTTTGCCATTTATTAATGTTTTGCCCATTTGTTAATGTTTTCTATATATATATATCTATTGTCCTTTCGAGCCGAAGACGGCACATAGGGCAGAACTACAATCTCAAAAACAGAAGCCTTGCGTGCCAAAATGGCACATATTGCAGAGATCACTGCTTATAAAATCTATGGCACTGTTTCCATAACAATACTTTTTACAATGACAGCTTGTCAAGCCATCGATCAACCTCCTTAGTCGCCTCTTACGACATGCCTGGAAGGTCACAGTGTCACTATTCTTTACTTCCCACATAATGAGGCCCCGGTAACACACGGGATTTGCGTCACTTATTGCACACTAATTTAATTCATTTAAACCCTGCAAGTGTGAAACTAAAGCAATTTAGCAAGCAGGATGTTAATTAATTATTCCATCACATTTCCAGACAATTATAATCTTTGCCATTCAACTTTTTGTTTTTATTTCACATGCCAGCTGTTATAGAAGAAGCCTCTCCAAAACTTGCGGTCTCTACAGCAGTTGATGCAACTATTGGCTTCCGACTGTGCCCTTCCCTTAAACTGTTTGGGTTATGTTTCTCTTTCTCTAATTTCCGTTTGTCACATGCTTTCTTCTCTTACACGGTTAAACAAAACTGATGTTTCCCCCTGATAAAGCTTCAGTATGGCTTGGCCTCCTTTATAAAATCCACTTTCCTCATTTGTTTAAGCTATCCATAGAATTCCCAACATTTGTTTAAGCTATCCATAGAATTCCCAACATTTGTTTAAGCTATCCATAGAATTCCCAACATTTGTTTAAGCTATCCATAGAATTCCCAACATTTGTTTAAGCTATCCATAGAATTCCAACATTTGTTTAAGCTATCCATAGAATTCCCAACATTTGTTTAAGCTATCCATAGAATTCCCAACATTTGTTTAAGCTATCCATAGAATTCCCAACATTTGTTTAAGCTATCCATAGAATTCCCAACATTTTTTTAAGCTATCCATAGAATTCCCAACATTTGTTTAAGCTATCCATAGAATTCCCAACATTCTTTTATACACCTTCCTTCCTTTTTTTTTTATACAACCTGTACACCAGACTAAAAAATCTTACAATGATGGGGACGAGAAGACATCAAATCAATTTTTATTTGGTGAAACACAATCTCTTCAAACCTATATGTATTCTACTTATCTATTGACCTTTCGAGCCGTAGCCGGCCCATAGGGCGTAGACCAAGATACTCCTTCTCTTAACTAAATTTTTGTTCTAGCAGTTTTCAATTCTTTTAAAGATACTTCATCAAATCACGCCCTTTGTCTCTGTTATGTGCAAGCAGTTCTATCTCATTGAGGAAGCCGATCCCGCTGCTCTTGCCTCTCTCATCAATGTTCTTCTCAGTGTCTCTCTGGGTCGTCCTCTTCTCCTCTTACTTGTTGTTTCCCACATGAGAGCTTGCTTTGCTATTTGGTTATCTCTTCTCATCACATGTCCAACATATGACCATCGTCTTTTCTTTATTACTGAAGATATTAGTGGTTGATTGGCGATTTCTCTAATTTCCTCGATTGTTTTGAATTCGTTCCACGCTATACCAAGTATTTTCCTTAGACGTTTATTTTCGAATGCATTCAACTTTGTTTCTATATCACTTGTTGTTTTCCAGCTTTCACACGCATACGTAAGGGTTGATAGTACATTTGATTTGAATAGTCTAAGTGTTTGTGTTTGTACTGATCTATATTCTACTTATATTTGCCAACAATTGTCATAAAAAAGTGTAAATGCATTCATTTTCAAAGATGAGTTTGTTATTTGGCATGTATATAGCTCATGGGGTTTGACAATTCATTTTGGAGGTATAACCATGAAGGAAGACAGTAATGCCTTACTAATGACAAGTAGTTGCATCACGGAAATGATCGCAGTCACTAAAGTATTGGCATGGCTTGAGACACAGATGACTGTTTCCACAGTGACACATTGAGTGTACTCAGAAAGATAGCAACAGAGTCGTTTCAACAGCAATGGTTAGTCTCTGGGAAGATTTCATCATCATCGAGTGCCATCTCTGCAATGAAGGTTGGCTACCATGGAGCGCCATTCTGCTGTCTCTTGCTTTGATGGTGCAGATTGTAATAGGCTGGTTTGTCCAACTCTTGATGTTGCTCGTCCATGCTAGTCTTAGTCTGCCTCTGCCTCCTTTACCTTATTTTCCCCCCCCCCATTATTACTTTTAGTTGGCTGTTGTCTTTCAACATGGCCCAAAAATCTCATTTGACTTGTTTGAATTGTGTTTAATAGTTCTCTTTTCATTTTTAGTTGTTTTAAGACTTCATCATTTGTTTTCTTTTTCCTCCATCCAATTCTACCTACTCTTCTATATATCCACATTTCAAAAGCTTCAATTCTCTGATCTGTTTTCCTGTCCAATGTCCATGTTTCTGCACCATATAGGAATGTTGAGAAGACATACCATTTTGCTATTGCCAGTTTTAATGTTTTGCCCATTTATTAATGTTTTGCCCATTTATTGATGTTTTGCACATTTATTAATGTTTTGCCCATTTATTAATGTTTTGCCCAATTATAGATGTTTTGCACATTTATTAATGTTTTGCCCATTTATTGATGTTTTGCTCATTTATTAATGTTTTGCCTATTTATTGATGTTTTGCTAAACTATTGATGTTTCTATCCAATCCACGACAACACTGGAACTTTTCCTGGTCCTACATCATGCTATACTGTTTGTGTCAGTCTCCTGCAGGTAATTTCTATTCTGTTATGTCCCTATATATATATGGCCCTTTTCGTCTTGTCAGACGGTCTAGTGGAGGCTATTGCGTATTTTTTTGAGGTATTGTTTTTGCCGAACAGCTTCTCTCGTGGCTAATTCTACCAATGTTTGACAAACACACGCGGTCACATAATGAACAAGTCAGGCTCGCTGGTCCACAGGGTTTACCATCCTTTTTCATGAGTCTCTTCTCTTCTAAGTCCTGTCTTAGCACAGTCTCAAATGTTGTTATACCGTTCCTCTTCCTCATTTCGCTTTGCCTACTCTGCCTGGGCACAGGATATGGAGATAGTGCTATGTCCCTATCGTCTTGATTATTCGAGTTGTCCTTTATTCTTAAGAAATGTCTTCAGACACCGACCTTGCATGGACGAGAGTGGTCAGAAACTTATATTTCACTGCTGGATTTAGTATAGGATCAATGAAACAGAATTGACCGAATCCCCACTCCTCGTTCCCATGGTCAGTCAGTCTTAAACAGAACAAGTGAATGACTTTGTGGTCAGTCAGTCTTAAAAAGAACAAGTGAATGACTTTGTGGTCAGTCAGTCTTAAAAAGAACAAGTGAATGACTTTGTGGTCAGTCAGTCTTAAAAAGAACAAGTGAATGACTTTGTGGTCATTCAGTCTTAAAGAGAACAAGTGAATGACGTTGAGATCAGTCAGTTTTAAAGAGAACAAGTGAATGACGTTGAGATCAGTCAGTTTTAAAGAGAACAAGTGAATGACGTTGAGATCAGTCAGTTTTAAAGAGAACAAGTGAATGACGTTGAGATCAGTCAGTTTTAAAGAGAACATGTGAATGACTTTGTGGTCAGTCAATCTTAAAGAGAACAAGTGAATGACTTTGTCATCAGTCAGTCTTAAAAAGAACAAGTTAATGATTAAGATAGCACAACTATGTTTCTCTTAATGATAGTTAGCACAAGTAGATAGGAATTAAGTATTGATTTCAAAGGCCAGGAGTTTTAATAAAATCAGATTAAAATACAGCCAGCCCAGAAAGACAAGCCAAAACATATTGCCCTGAAATAGCTAAACTAGAACTCCCTTAGATTATATACATTTATTGCGACAATTGATTCCTCATAAATTATCATGTACTTGCACATTTCAGTATCTGCTTTAAACAACGGAAAGTCGAAAGTGCTGTTGTGTTAACTCTCACAACAAAACCAAGTTATTATTTATATTGTTTTCATCATTAGGTTATATCGTCTCACCATTCCTGTACAGAAACATGGACATTAGACAAGAAAACAGAACAGAAAATTGAAGCCTTTGGAATGTGTATTTATAGAAGAATAGGTAGAATTGGATGGAAAGTAAAGAAAACAAACGATGAAGTTTTAAAACAACTAAAATTGAAAAGAGAACTCTAAACACAATCCAAACAAAACAAATGGGATTCATGGGACATGTTAAAAGACACAGTAATCTGCTAAAAGTAATCTTAGAAGAGAAAATACAAGGTGAAGGAGGCAGAGGCAGACCAAGACTAACATGGGCGAGCAACATGAAAAGAAGGATCAGTCAGCCTATGACAACATGCACCGTCAAAGCAAGAGACAGAGGTGGAATGGCGCTTCATGGTAGCCAACCTTCGATGCGGAGATGAGAGTTAATGCGAATGATGATGATGATGATGATGATGATGATGATGGTTACTGTTTATTTTTAAACAGAAAAACACTGATGTAGATAAAATAATAAAAAGGCGATGAGATGAATAACGAGGAGTAACATATGATCCGTGATGTTCTTTTATATTTATGTAACGTTACTATGTCGTCCCATTCCACACAATAAAACACAAACATCTGAAATAACAAAACATTGAAGTTCTAGTTTACCTATGTTTATATTATCGTTGGCAACGACCTTAATGTGATGTCGACCGGCAGCAATTAGTGTTTTCAATTAATTATAAATATGTCTCGGGATTCGGTCGTAAAGTGTGAAAAATCTTCACCACAATCTTCATCATCATCTTCATCATCATCAAGTACCGGGCCTGCTGGGGTAGGTGATCATGTCTCTCCATAACTTTATATCTCGACAGTTATTTATTATTTTTGTTGTTGACCTTCTGCCAAGCCATTCTATTAAGCTGTCTGGTATTTTTTCTCTTTGCTTCCCTCTATCTCTTCGTCCCTCAATTTTCCCAGTTGTTACAATATATTCCATCTGTTCTCTTCTTATTGCATGGCCAAAAAATGATGATTGTTTCTTCCTAATATTGGAAATTAGTTCTCTTTTTGCTTTGGCTTCTTTCAGAACTTTTTCATTACTCTTCTTAGCTGTCCATGGTATTCTCAACATTCTTCTGTAAAACCACATTTGTACAGACTCCAGTTATTTTCCTGTCTGTTGTCCTATTTTCCATGATTCACATCCACATGTTAAGACTGGCTCTACATGTGACAACAGTAAATTTTGACAATGAGAAAAAGATAAGCACAATGAATGACAAGACTTACAACAATGTTGCTTCAAAAGTCTTCGTCACGCACAGAACAAGAAAATAGACAAAGTTCAAAACTCTACAGACAAATACTATTCTAAAACAAATATTTAAAACAAAGAAACAGACTCAAGTCAAACACTGATCTGAATATTGAAAAATTAATATATTTTTGAATTTGAATAAGGTAATACTAAATACTATTATATTGTTGTTGTTGAGTTTGCTTCTTTTTTTTCTTTACTTGTTGCTTCACAATATATATATATATACTTTCGAGACAGTGCTGATGTCAAATTCAGAACACAAAAGGTGCAAGAGAAAGGAGACAAGGCCAGGTACCTCGGGTGCACCTTGCTCGTTCTGTGGATGGATCTGTCTGTCCAGGATTGGCAAATTCAGCCACAAGAAAAGATATTCAGTAAAGCAGCACCCAGTTTGAGACACTAATGCTTTACCGAACTATTGACTTATCATGATTGCTTGCTACCAATCGTCTGTCAAGACGCCAAAGGCCATATATATATATTTGAAGATAAAATGTTAACAATGATAACTTAAGCAAAATTAAATAATGAAATGAGTTCGAGATTACCTACAACCAAATTGTGCTAAATGGTAATTTGTCAGTGACGTAGGTAGCTGATATAGTTAACTACATTTTACGAGAGAATGTCATTCATGTAACTGTCCCAGGACGTCCTGATCGATGGCTAATCACTTGTGCTAGATCTTTGAAAGGTAAACATTGAGATTTAGTTAACTGAAGCTGACGTCAGATTGCATTCGTGGTCGTCGTCCCAGGACGGGCTGATCAATAGCTGATCACTTGGCTGGAACTTTAATTCGTCGAACTCCGCTGTGATAAGATTATACAACTGTTGCACCAAGCACTTCATCAGCAGAGCCATATCTATGGAATGTTAATCTGACATTGTTCTTGAATGATGTCCAAGTTAATGAGACATCAGAATCGTGTGGCGGCAGCTACAAGAAGGGAGCGGAGAACATCAAGTTCTGCTGCTATAAAGGAGACTTGCCTTGCTATCCCAGAATTGCCTTAAATGGGATCACTGTAGTTGAAAACTTCTCCTCTTGTGTAAACTACACATTCACATCTAAGAGTGAATCAGTGAAGGTCACAAAATCATATTCTCTCTGTGGTTTTACTAACTACAGGTCATGTGGCTTCTGTTGGATTGGAAATGATAACTTACCACCACTGTGTGTCTATATGTTTGGAATTGGAGTCATCAATGATGGCCTAACATCATCAAGTGCTATGACGATCATCATTTTCGGGAGGACGTGAACTCCCATGGTATATGGTGGATAGGCGGCAGGAACCATTGAAGGCTATGTCTGAAAAGTGTTCCTCCTTGCAGTTTCCTCATATTCCAAGTCCGGCTTGTTGCAGGAGCTACTGAGTTAAGTGCTCTGTGCACACCGTGAGCTGTGTGTCTCATCCGTTTTGATCCTGCTTCGATATCCCGCTTGTTTACGATGAATGATGATATCGTATGACAGAGAACAGTTGGCTGTGTTCACTTTCTGCGCGGTTTCGCCTTATGTCTTTTGGCGTGTGCTGAGACTGCTACAATGGGGACTACAGTTACCTTTCTTTGTTTGGGAGATGAGTTAGTAATTCGGATGATTCCACTGGCACGGGCGGTTGAGCAATTATGGATTTTAATTCGTTTGCTGTGATACCGAGGCCTTCCATAACCAATAACCAATAACGATTAGGGATGAAACAATTGACCTGTTAAATCTCTGTTGTAATCGACTTGTTTGTCTGAAATGTGATTAAGATATGTGTTGTTTCAAGTACGGATAGGCCGGCTGAGTTGCTAGGGAAAAACACTGTTGTTCTCACAAGGTAATTCCGGGACACTGTTTTTTTTAATAAAAACAAACAAAAACATAATAACAAAACTGTATGCCGAGAGGAAGATAGTTATCCGCCGTGTCTGCAAACGGTTATCTCAGTTCATTATGTTGTCTTCTCCAGCAGGACAATCGTGGATGCGGTGAGGCATAGACCAATAAGTTGCTGTAGGCACGGTGACGTGGCCCTGGCCATGGTGAGGGAAGGAAAGGATATAGCCATTGCCCCTTGTCGTGCATGTCGTACAGTCACTGTCACCTGTCACGCATGTCGTAGAGTCACTGTCACCTGTCACGCATGTCGTAGAGTCACTGTCACCTGTCACGCATGTCGTACAGTCACTGTCACCTGTCACGCATGTCGTACAGTCACTGTCACCTGTCACGCATGTCGTACAGTCACTATCACCTGTCACGCATGTCGTACAGTCACTATCACCTGTCACGCATGTCATACAGTCACTGTCACCTGTCACGCATGTCGTACAGTCACTATCACCAGTCACGCATGTCGTACAGTCACTGTCACCTGTCACGCATGTCGTACAGTCACTATCACCTGTCACGCATGTCATACAGTCACTGTCACCTGTCACGCATGTCGTACAGTCACTATCACCAGTCACGCATGTCGTACAGTCACTATCACCAGTCACGCATGTCGTACAGTCACTGTCACCTGTCACGCATGTCGTACAGTCACTGTCACCTGTCACGCATGTCGTACAGTCACTATCACCTGTCACGCATGTCGTAGAGTTAAACTTTAGTCTAAATACGTATTTCCACAAAGAGACCAGACAGAATAGTCCCCTGTAAAAACATGTTGTCCTTGACATTTTGGGTGCCTGTGCAACTCGTTCAAACGTGTTCATTTACTGCGTCTCTTTGAGCAGTTATAACGACAACATCCATATTCTTTCTTGCGTGCGTAATTCATCTTGCATTGCTCAGATTTGCCATTGACGTTAAATACCTGTGGGTTTTCCCTCTCTATCATACTCGTCTGTTTTCTACTCTTTTCATTGGCCCAGCCCGAACGATTTTAACTAACCGCCGATTTTCCTTGTTGCCCACACTGCTTGGCCTCCCACAACTTTCATTTCGTTAGTTCCATCACTTGCTTTTAATTTACGCAAATCAATCTCTGCTTAAGGTTTTATAAACGTTGGAACATGTTTAATTTCCTTCTTTCTAAAGCTGTGACATCGACATACGCCTTGACTTTGCATCCATTTTCTGTTACCAGTGCCACGAATGTGTGCCCTTTCTATTGTCAAGTTATTTACAGCTAAATTATTTGTTACTTTTGGTAGTGTCTGCTTATTACAAATCTTCGGAAGAACTTACACATATAATCAGATTTCAACATAGCTAGTTCAGCATTATGGCTGTCTTTTTTATTTGCAAAGTACAGTATATATATATATATATATATATATATATATATATATATATATATATGGTTATATATGTAAATTAAATAGTAGTATAATAAAGAGCCCCGTCCCGCCAAGTGGCGTATAGGGAATATGGTGTTAGTGACCATAAATTTTACAGACTTTCAGCACATGATGTTTGGGGTAATGTGGTCGGTATTACGCCCGTGCCGCTTTACTTTCCCAGAAAAAAAATTCGATACCCATTTAAGGCTGGGTGAACCCGGAAGCCGTCAGCTGGATCGAACCCTACCTCTTGTCCTTTGTAATCCATTTGACTAACCACTGAGCTATCGCGGCTGCCTTAAATAGTAGTGTGTATAACTACAACGGTGAAGTAAAGAAACATACAAAAATTATATTAATTCCTATACTGCATGTTGAGCGTAATATAATCCATTTGTCCATTAAATAAACAGGATGCTCGTCATGTAACGGATCAGCTCATCACGATGCTCTTATCTGTATTGTTATCTATCTGACAAAAGTCTACACTCTTGTAGAACATGTCTCTAGTTTACGCATAACACTTCAGAAGAAAATAACACTTCAGAAGAAAATAACACTTTTAACTAAAGTGGTCTATTATATCATTCACGTAGTGTATGTTACTATTAGAACTTGGTGTCTTGGCTTTTGCCTACTTTCGGTGAGGCACTCCCCAGTAAATCTAAAAAACTTGAAAATACAAACGCAAAATTGTTTTGAGGAGCTAAACTAGTAGCAGGACAGAAATAAAATGTAGCGTTTCCGTCGCAGCCCTTCATCAGAAACAGGACAGCTAATAAATAAACAAGGTATGATCCTTATTCAACACTAAGATTAGATCTTGTTTATTTTGTTTTCCAGTTTTTCAAGCTTAACTCCCCGCCAAGCACGATATGTGGACCTTTTTCCATGAACCCTGGGGCTGCTCCTTATGTTATGTATTATATATCAGGGGAATGTCTTTTGTCTATGCATCGATCTTTCTGCTTTCCTAAATTGTGCGTTTGTGTTGTGTGTACTTGACGTGAAATTCAGTTGTACATGATTGTCTCATGTAGTGTGTACTTGACGTGAAATGTAGTTGTACATGAGTGTCTCTTTGGATGTGTACTTGACGTGAAATGTACTTCTACATGATTGCCTCTTGGGATGTGTACTTCACGTAAAATGTAGTTGTACATGTTTGTCTCTTGTAGTGTGTACGTTACGTGAAATGTAGTTGTACATGTTTGTCTCTTGTAGTGTGTACGTTACGTGAAAAGTAGATGTACATGATTGTCTCATGTAGTGTGTACTTCACGTGAAATGTAGTTGTACATGTTTGTCTCTTGTAGTGTGTACGTTACGTGAAATGTAGATGTACATGATTGTCTCATGTAGTGTGTACGTTACGTGAAATGTAGTTGTACATGTTTGTCTCTGGTAGTGTGTACGTTACATGAAATGTAGATGTACATGATTGTCTCATGTAGTGTGTACTTCACGTGAAATTCAGTTGTACATGATTGTCTCATGTAGTGTGTACTTCACGTGAAATTCAGTTGTACATGATTGTCTCCTGTGGCGTGAAACCGGTTGCAGGATGTTAATAATTTACTATTTTTACCTTTGGTGAGACAAATCTTGGCTTTGATTGCCATAGGTCCCCTTCTAGTATTTACGTGACTGTCTCTTGTGTCAAACTCCGAGAGTATAAATCTTATATGTTAATGTTGAAGTTTTTATCCCAGCACTACAAGTGTCTAGTCGCTTGCAGTAGGTAATGGAATGTGCTTATATTTATGGTTACAGTAGCTCAAATACAATGGTGACATACCCATTAATTTTTAATTTTTTTTTTTGGCACATAACGTACATGATAATATAATATGATTTATTTGAGGAAGAGTGGGTAGATGGAGAGTTAGAGCGGGTAGATAGAGAGTTAGAGCGGGTAGATGGAGAGCGAGCGGGTAGATGGAGAGTTTGAGTGGGTAGATGGAGAGTTAGAGCGGGTAGATGAAGAGTTAGAGCGGGTAGATGGAGAGATCGATCGGGTAGATGGAGAGATCGATCGGGTAGATGGAGAGTTAGAGCGGGTAGATGGAGAGATCGATAGGGTAGATGGAGAGTTAGAGCGCGTAGATGGAGAGTTTGAGTGGGTAGATGGAGAGTTTGAGTGGGTAGATGGAGAGTTAGAGCGGGTAGATGGAGAGTTAGAGCGCGTAGATGGAGAGTTAGAGCGGGTAGATGGAGAGTTAGAGCGGGTAGATGGAGAGTCAATGTGGGTAGATGAAGAATCACAGAGTGTGGACGAGAGGTAAAAATGATATTTTTGACCAAAGTCAGTGACACGATGAACATTAATTCCTTTATGTTTATGTGTATATCTGGGACAAGTTGTAGAGATATTGAGATTATTTTATTTAGACCTTAGAGTAGTGTCAATTTATAGTGTCCGCCTATAAACAATTAGTTAATCTTTGACACCGCATCCTGGTCTCAAACTTTTATCTTGAGTTCTTGAAGTCACGCCTTTCGTGATGATAGGACTGGCTACTTCCTTAAGGTGCACATTTCCTTGTTTTTGTGTATTTATTTTGTCAGAGCTTTTAGACAGTAATACAACAGAATAGCTTCAATAGAAAAAGAATTTCAACAATATTTATGTTGTCTTTTTTCTCTAGCCAAGTGAGATGATTCTCTTATTTAACTCTCTTTATGTTTTCTTTCTTTCTTTTTTTCTTTTTTTTTCTTTCTTTCTTTCTTTCTTTCTTTCATTCTTTCTTTCTTTTTTTCTTTCTTTCTTTTTTTTTCTTTTTTCTTTTTCTTCGTTCCTTCTTTCTTTCTTTTTTCTTTCTTTCTTTCTTTTTTTCTTTCCTTCCTTCTTTCTTTCTTCCAGAAAACAGTATCCATCCACTTCCATAGCTGTTCTTTTCTTTTATTTAGCCAAGCGAGGTGCTTCTCATATTTCTCTCTCTAATTTCTTTCTTTTGATCTTTCTTACTATCTGTTTTCTTCCCTCTGTTGTTCTTCCTTTAACTGTTAATGCTCGACAACTACCTTCAGGAGTTACCTTCCACACTTAGACACTCATGATGTTCGAGTGTGTCGATGTGGAGACGTGACAGCCAATCAAACCACTCTGGGACGAGTAATCAGAATGTAATCTCAAAGAAGATGCATGCGCTAGGTTTAAGTATGAACAGCGATAATGAAACAACGTGATTTGACTTAAATAACATTCTACGATCTGTTTGAGAACGTTTTGTCTTTCAGTTGTTAAGAGTTTAATAACTGACAATGAGTGTAGTTATAACAAACAATAACTCAACTAAAACTGGGATTTCTAGTCTGGAAGATAACAGACGATAACACCACTTCAGATGTTTACCGAGCAGTGTCAGGTAAGACTATGCAGATCGATTTTTTAAAAATTGTAAACGTGTCTGCAAACAATTTGTACAGGAGTACAGTGTCTGTCGGGAGCCGCTATAGCTCAGTGGTTAGTGAACTGGACTACCACGGACATAGGGTAGGGTTCGATCCCAACCGACGGCTTTCGGGTTCACCCAGCCTTAAATGGGTACCGGATTTTTGTTCTGGGAAAGTAAAGCAGCACGGGCGTAATACTGACCACATTACCCCGAAAATCATGTGCTGAAGGTCTGTAAAATAGAGGGTCACTAACACCATATTTCCCTATACGCCACTTGGCGTGACGGGGGTACTTTACTTTTTTTTTTTACAGTGTCTGTCCACAGCCATCTCTGTTGCTGTCTTTCTTCAGTCAAGTGATGTGGTTCACATATTTACCTCTCTTTATGCCTTTCTTGGAAGCTGTTTGTCGTCTATCACAATCTTGTGCTGACATCTTCAATGGCTCAAACTACACGTTTCTAACTTGACGTTAATCATTTGTATCTTGTTGATAAAAGTTGATTGTGGAACAAGAAAGAATAATCAACTGATTGGAATGTTTAACTTTTTTTTATTTACAAATCGTTGACATAAAGGAAAAATGGAGACAACTACCAAGACGAAATGTTTTAGACGAATGGAAGGAGAAATGCCTGAGAGATAAGATCAGAAATGAAGGACTGAGAAAAAAAAGCTAGGAATAATTCCCGCAATGGAAGTCATAAAGAAACATAAATAAAGTGGTTTGGCCGCGTGAAAAAAGCAGCCTTCAATAAACGTTGCTAAAATATCAGACCCAAAAAGCCGACCAGGAAAAAGATGGATTGATGGAATATTAGAAACAGTAGGAAACATAACTGCAGCAAAGACCAGCAGAAAAGCAAAAGACCACAAATTATATCTCTCATTGACGCTGAAAGGCAAATGAGGAAGGAAAGAAGTAAGAAAGAAGAGTTTGCTTTGTCATTGTTTCAATTGAACGTCATTCTGTAGATATAGGAGATCATGTCCTTAAACGTATTTCTGT
Organism: Megaustenia siamemsis; assembly: GCA_032433765.1. NCBI lineage: Eukaryota > Metazoa > Mollusca > Gastropoda > Stylommatophora > Ariophantidae > Megaustenia > Megaustenia siamemsis. The sequence goes on along the minus strand of JAVIAB010000106.1, from coordinate 13,163,171 downwards.
TATTGGTGCTCACTTTACAGTTGTACGATTAGTTAAATAGTTAGTTAATTAGTTAGTTAGTTAATTAGTTCCTTGCTTAATTAGTTAGTTGGTTAATTAGTTAGTTGGTTAATTAGTTAGTTGGTTAATTAGTTAGTTAAATAGTTAGGTTAGTTAATTAGTTAGTTAATCAGTTAGTTACTTAATTAGTTAATTAATTAATTAATTAGTCAGTTAATTAGTAAGTTCGTTAGTTAAATAGTTAGATAGTTAATTAGTTAGTTAGTTAGCTAGATAGTTAGTTAGTTAGAAAGTTAGTCAGTTGGATAGTTAGTTAGTTGGTTAATTATTTAGTTAGTTAGCTAGATAGTTAGTTAGATAGTAAGTAAGTAAGTAAGTAAGTTAGTTAGTTATTTAGTTAGTTAGTTAATTAGTTAGATAGTTAGCTAGTTGGTTAATTATTTAGTTAGATTGAAAGTTAGTCGGTTAATTATTTATTTAGTTAGTTAGATAGCTAAATAGTTAGTTAGATGGTAAGTAAGTTAGTTAGTTAGTTACTTAGTTAGTTAATTATTAGTTAGGTAGATAGCTAGATAGTTAGTTAGATGATAAGTAAGTTAGTTAGTTAGCCAGTTAGTTAGTTAGTTAGTTTGTTAGTTAGTTAGTTAGTTAGATAGTTAGTTAGTTGATTAATTATTTAGTTAGTTAGATTGAAAGTTAGTTAGTTGGTTAATTATTTATTTAGTTAGCTAGATAGTTAGTTAGATAATAAGTAAGTAAGTTAGTTAGTTAGTTAGAAAGTTAGTTAGTTGTTAATTATTTAGTTAGTTAGATAGCTAGATAGTTAGTTAGATGGTAAGTAAGTTAGTTATTTAGTTAGTTAGATAGCTAGATAGTTAGTTAGATGGTAAGTAAGTTAGTTATTTAGTTAGTTAGATAGCTAGATAGTTAGTTAGATGGTAAGTAAGTTAATTATTTAGTTAGTTAGATAGTTATATAGCTAGATAGTTATTTAGATGGTAAGTAAGTTAGTTATTTAGTTAGTTAATTATTAGTTAGTTAGCTAGATCGTTAGTTAGATGGTAAGTAAGTAACCAAGTAAGTTAGTTAGTTAGTTAGTTAGACAGTTTCGTTGAGTCAGTTGTTAAAATTATCATTACTGCATATCTTACGAATCCATTGGTGCTACAAAATCTCATTCAATAAACTCCGAGGAGAACTCAGCCCAACATGTACGAACTCCATAGGACTGGCACACGTGGGCAGGTTTCAGCTGTCAACTTTGCACTGGCAGAGGCCATGGCATATACTTTTCGGTGTTACCTGTCAGGGGTTCTTAAACGTGCGCTAGTGATCACATGACCTCTTGTTCATTGCCCATATCCCAGAGGGCAATACATCGGAACTCATTATCCAAGAGATCAGGGAATGGTAAAATTAAAAATGAAACGTGTTTATTTTTTCCTATTTAAAAAAAAAAATTACCACCGCCTCTGGTGGACTTTTAAGCAGAGGCTTTCCTGTCCTGTGGTTGACGTCAATTCCTGTAGATTACCCAGCCACCATCGCACAGATTTAGATGATTTTACTTTAGTTAGTTAGTGTATCTATTTAGTTTAGCTAAGTTATGAAATTAGTAAGTTTAGCTTAGTTTAGCTAGTTACGTAGTCACTTAATTTAGTTAGTTATTTAGTGAAATTAATTAATTAGTTAATTAGTTTAGTCTGCTTGTTAATTAGTTTAGTTTGTTTAGTTTTGTTAGCTAGTTAATTACTTAGCAGGTTTTGTTTTGCTGGTTAAATAGTCAGTTAATTAATTACTTAGTTAAGAAGTCACTTAATTTGATTCTTAAGTTAATTATTTAGCACGGATAGTAGTTAGTTAGTTTAGTTAGTTAGTTAGTTGTTTTGTTAGTTAGTTGTTTTGTTAGTTAGTTGTTTTGTTAGTTAGTTGTTTTGTTAGTTCATCATCAAGTACCGGGTCTGCTGGCGTAGGTGATCATGTCTCTCCACAACTTTCAAACATAACGACAGCTATTTATCATTTCTGTTGTTGACCTTCTGCCAAGCCATTCTCTTAAGCTGTCTGGTATTTTTTTCTTTTTGCTTCCCACTATCTCTTCGTCCCTCATTTTTTCCCAGTTGTTACAATATATTCCAGTTGTTCTCTTCTCGTTACATGGCCAAAAAATGATGATTGTTTCTTCCTAATATTGGAAATTAGCTCTCTTTTTGCTTTGACCTCTTACAGAACATTTTCATTACTCTTCTTAGCTGTCCATGGTATTCTCAACTTTCTTCTGTAAAACTACATTTCTACAGACTTCATTTATTTTCTTGTCTGTTGTCCTATTGTCCATGATTCACATCCATATGTTAAAACTGGCTCTACATAACATTTAAGAACTCTTTTTCTGTTTCCACTGTCAAAAATGCATTGCGTATCTTCCTCATTATTTGGAAAGCTGCTTTTGCCTGAGCCATTCTGCATCTCACCTCTTTGTACATCTTGTGTACATCTTCCGTCTGAGGTTAACAAAGTTCCCAAATATATAAATGCATTTACCTGTTTAATATTGTTCCACTTGTCTTATTTTGCACTGATGTGATGTCTTTTCCTTTGTTGTTACCACTACTTCTGTATTTTGCTATTAAGGCTGAGTCCTTTATTTTTGCTTTCTTTCACTATAATGTCCAACATTTCTTGTAACTCATTTTCTCTCTTAGCGATTAAGACTGTATAATTAGCATATCCAATTAAAACATTAAAACAAAATAATGCTGTTAGTTACTTTAGTTAATTAGTTTTTAGTTAGTTAGTTGTTTAGTTTAGTTTGGTTTAGTTTAGTTTAGTTAGTTATTTAGTTAGTTTAGTTTAGTTTTGTTTAGTTAGTTAGTTACTTTAGTTTAGTTTAGTTTAGTTAGTTATTTAGTTAGTTAGTTTGGTTTAGATTAGTTTAGTTTAGTTAGTTATTTAGTTAGTTTAGTTTATTTTAGTTTAGTTAGTTATTTAGTTAGTTTAGTTTAGTTTAGCTTAGTTTAGTTTAGTTATTTAGTTAGTTAGTTTAGTTTACTTTAGTTTAGTTAGTTATTTAGTTAGTTTAGTTTAGTTTAGTTTAGTTTAGTTAGTTATTAGTAGTTAGTTTAGTTTATTTAGTTTTTTTAGTTAGTTATTTAGTTAGTTTAGTTTAGTTACTTTAGTTTAGTTTAGTTAGTTTAGTTTAGATAATTATTTAGTTTTTTAGTTAGTTAATTAGTTTAGTTTAGTTTAGTTTAGTTTAGTTTGTTAATTAGTTATTTAGTTAGTTTAGTTTAGTTAGTTATTTAGTTTTTTAGTTAGTAATTGTTTAGTTTAGTTTAGTTTAGTTTAGTTTAGTTTAGTTTAGTTAGTTAATTAGTTTTTTAGTTAGTTATTTAGTTAGTTATTTAGTTTAGTTTAGTTAGTATTTAGTTAGCTTAGTTTAGTTAGTTATTTAGTTTTTGGTCAGTTAATCAGTTTAGTTTAGGTTAGTTTAGTTTAGTTAGTTAATTAGTTATTTGGTTAGTTATTTAGTTTAGTTTAGTTAGTTATTTAGTTAGTTTAGTTTAGTTAGTTATTTAGTTTTTAGTTAGTTAGTTAGTTTAGTTTAGTTTAATTTAATTTAGTTTAATTTAGTTTAGTTAGTTAATTAGTTATTTAGTTAGTTATTTAGTTAGTTATTTAGTTTAGTTTAGTTAGTTGTTAGTTAGTGTTTAATTAGTTAGTTAGTTATTCAGTTGTTTTGTTATTTGTTTTGTTAGTTCATTTAGTTAGTTGGTTGCTTGATTAGTTAGTTTAATTAGTTAGTTGTTTAATTTGTTAGTTTAATTAGTTGTTTAGTTAGTTTGTTGTTTGTTAGTTGTTTTGGTAGCTAGTTCAGTTAATTAGTTAGTTTGTTTAGTTAGTTAATTTTTTAGTCAGTTAGTTTAGTTAATTAGTTAGTTAGTTAGTTGTTTAATTAGTTAATTATTTTTTTAGTCAGCTGATGTTGATCTTAATTATGAAGTTAACACAGATTACATTTCATGTTTTAAATTGTCCAAGGGGAATCTTTTTCTTCTTCTTCTTCTTTCCTTCCTCATCTGCCTTTCAGCGTCGAGGGGAGATATAATTTGCGGTCTTTTGCTCTTCTGTCGCCTCTGCTGCTGTTATGTTTCCTAGTGCTTCTAATATTCCATCGATCCATCTTTTCGTGGTCGACCTTGGGTCTGTTGTTCTCACAACGTTTGTTGAAGGCTCGTTGTGTTGTGTTTTGTTCTTTCTGCCTTGTCACGTGGCCGAACCATTTTATCTGTTGTTTCCTTATATATTCTATGGCTGGGCTATTCCTAGCTTTTTCTCAGTTCTACATTCTGATCTTATCTCTCAGACTGTTTCCTGTCATTCGTCTAACACATTTCATCTCTGTAGAGGTTATTTTTTCTTATTGTTCTTGCATCTAGAGTCCAGGTCTGGCATTGGTAGCACAACGTTGGAATGAAGATTGTATTGTATAGTGCTCGTTTGCCTCCAGAGTTATTTCCTTGTTGGACAATAGTGGTGATAACTGTCCGATGATTTGACAAGCTTTGTTGCATCTTGATTCTATCTCTGCTGTTTGGGAATTGTCGTTGTCATTAGACTTCCTAGGTATTTGAATTCCTCTACTTGTTTTAGTTGTCTGCCTTCTATAGTTATGTTGATGTTCTGTTTATTTTTGGCGACATTCATGACTTCTGTTTTGTTGATGTTGATTTTCATGTTGTATTTTGTTCCTAAGATGTTGAGTTTGTTTAAGTGTTCTTGTAGGTCTTCTATTGTTTCATGTATTAGTGCCTGGTCGTCTGCAAATAGAAGCTCGTTGATCTCTCTGTCTCTGATGGGTTGGCTAGCTTGCATATATGGTCCATGTATGTAATAAACAGTAGGGGGGATAGTACGCACCCCTGTCTTACACCTGATCTAACTTCGAAGTGGTCTGTGTAGCCTGTTGCTGTTCTGACCCTGCAGCTGCTGTTGGCGTAGAGACTTTTAATAATGTTGGTTAGATGTTGGCTTACTCCGTATGTTGTTAGTATCTCCCACAGTTGTTCTCTGTTTACTCTGTCGAATGCTTTTTCCTGGTCAATGAAGGCTATGTATAAGTTTTGGTTGTGTTCTGTCGTTTTTTCTGCAAGCTGTTTTAGTGTGAATAGTGCGTCGGTACATCCTCTGTTTTTTCGGAACCCCATTTGAGAATCGCTTAACTGTAGTTCTATTATTGGTCTCAGTCTTTTTTCCAAGATTTTGGCGTATAGCTTTCCTACATGGCTGAGCAGAGATACCTCTATATTGATTGCAGTCTCGGGGACTAAAACAGGGGAATAATTGTGTAAAATACAAGCTGCTGTTAAGCTACTTAAGTTATGTACCTTTACTATAGCTGCTGTATGAATAGACGGAACTGCACCTAAAAATATATACGAAATTGATTTTGAGATTGTTTATTTTAATCAATGCAGTAAATTAGTAGCATTTTGGAAACAGAGCAATAATGTCTTAAATTACTTTAATAGATAAAAGCAACTTTCAAACATAACGACAGTTATTCATCATTTCTGTTGTTGACCTTCTGCCAAGCCATTCTCTTAGGCTGTCTGGTATTTTTTTTCTTTTTGCTTCCCACTATCTCTTCGTCCCTCAATTTTTCCCAGTTGTTACAATATATTCCAGTTGTTCTCTTCTCATTACATGGCCAAAAATGATGATTGTTTCTTCCTAATATTGGAAATTAGCTCTCTTTGTTTTGACCTCTTACAGAACATTTTCATTACTCTTCTTAACTGTCCATGGTATTCTCAACTTTCTTCTGTAAAACCACATTTCTACAGACTTCAGTTATTTTCTTGTCTGTTGTCCTATTGTCCATGATTCACATCCATATGTTAAGACTTGCTTTAAATAACATATAAGAACTCTTTTTCTTGTTTCTGTTGTCAAAAAATGGATTGCATAATATCTTCCTCATTTTTTGGAAAGCTGCTTTTGCCTGAGCCATTCTGCATCTCACCTCTTTTGTACATCTTTTGTACATCTTCTGTCTGAGGTTAACAAAGTTCCCAAATATATAAATGCATTTACCTGTTTAATATTGTTCCACTTGTCTTTATTTTGCACTGATGTGATGTCTTTTCCTTTGTTGTTACCACTACTTCTGTCTTTTTGCTATTAAGGCTGAGTCCTTTATTTTTGCTTTCTTTCACTATAATGTCCAACATTTCTTGTAACTCATTTTCTCTCTTAGCGATTAAGACTGTATCATTAGCATATCCAATTAAAACATTAAAACAAAATAATGCTGTTAGTTACTTTAGTTAATTAGTTTTTAGTTAGTTATTTAGTTTAGTTTAGTTTAGTTTAGTTAAGTTAGTTATTTAGTTAGTTTAGTTTAGTTTAGTTTAGTTTAGTTATTTAGTTAGTTTAGTTTAGTTTAGTTTAGGTTAGATTAATTTAGTTAGTTTAGTTAGTTATTTAGTTAGTTTAGTTAATTTAGTTTAGTTAGGTATTTAGTCATTTTAGTTTAATTTAGTTTAGTTAGTTATTTAGTTAGTTTAGTTTAGTTTAGTTACGTTTAGTTTAGTTAGTTATTTAGTTAGTTTAGTTTAGTTTAGTTTAGTTAGTTTGTTTAGTTTAGTTGAGTTAGTTATTTAGTTAGTTATTTTAGATTAGTTTAGTTTAGTTTATTTAATTTAGTTTAGTTTAGTTTTGTTTAGATTTTAGTTAGTTTAGTTTAGTTTAATTTAGTTTAGTTTAGTTTAGTTAGTTAGTTTTGTTTAGTTTAGTTGATTTTAGTTTAGTTTAGTTCAGTTTAGTTTAGTTTAGCTTAGCTTAGTTTAGTTTAGTTATTTAGTTAATTAGTATAGTTTAGTTCAGTTTAGTTAGTTAATTAGTTAGTTAGTTAGTTATTTAGTTAGTTTAGTTTAGTTTAGTTTAATTTAGTTAGTTTAGTTTAGTTTAGTTTTGTTTAGTTTTGTTTAGTTTAGTTTAGTTATTTAGTTTGTTAGTTAATTTAGTTTAGTTTAGTTATTTAGTTAGTTAGTATAGTTTAGTTTTGTTAGTTAGTTAATTAGTTATTTAGTTAGTTTAGTTTAGTTTTGTTTAGTTAGTTTAGTTAGTTATTTGTTTTTTAGTTAGTTAGTTACTTTAGTTTAGTTAGTTATTTGTTTTCTAGTTAGTTAGTTACTTTAGTTTAGTTAGTTATTTGTTTTTTAGTTAGTTACTTTAGTTTAGTTAGTTATTTGTTTTTTAGTTAGTTAGTAACTTTAGTTTAGTTAGTTATTTAATTAGTTTAGTTTACTTTAGTTTAGTTTAGTTAGTTTAGTTTAGATAGTTATTTAGTTTTTAGTTAGTTAGTTAGTTAGTTTAGTTTATTTTAGTTTAGTTTAGTTTAGTTGTTAATTAGTTTTTTAGTTAGTTTAGTTTAGTTAGTTATTTAGTTTTTTAGTTAGTTAGTTAGTTTAGTTTAGTTTAGTTTAATTTAATTTACTTTAATTTAGTTTAGTTAGTTAATTAGTTATTTAGTTAGTTATTTAGTTAGTTATTTAGTTTAGTTTAGTTAGTTGTTTAGTTAGTTGTTTAATTAGTTAGTTTAGTTATTCAGTTGTTTTGTTATTTGTTTTGTTAGTTCATTTAGTTAGTTGGTTGCTTGATTAGTTAGTTTAATTAGTTAGTTGTTTAATTTGTTAGTTTAATTAGTTGTTTAGTTAGTTTGTTGTTTTGTTAGTTGTTTTGGTAGCTAGTTCAGTTAATTAGTTAGTTTGTTTAGTTAGTTAATTTTTTAGTCAGTTAGTTTAGTTAATTACTTAGTTAGTTAGTTAGTTGTTTAATTAGTTAATTATTTTTTTAGTCAGCTGATGTTGATCTTTAATTATGAAGTTAACACAGATTACATTTCAGGTTTTAAATTGTCCAAGGGGAATAATTGTGTAAAATACAAGCTGCTGTTAAGCTACTTAACTTATGTACCTTTACTATAGCTGCTGTATAAATAGACGGAACTGCACCTACAAATATATACGAAATTGATTTTGAGATTGTTTATTTTAATCAATGCAGTAAATTAGTAGCATTTTGGAAACAGAGCAATAATATCTTAAATTACTTTAATAGATAAAAGCATTGATAAATTAAGCACAAATATGTTTCAGTGGTTTAGAGAATTCTGTTTAGGGCAGTCATTTTATATATAAACATACAAAACAATATGTTGGTTATTCTCTTCATATATTTGTAATGATCAAAGTCTTCCAATGCAAGAATGCATCATTATTTTTTTACTTATTATTCATCCTTCATCATTATCTGTGCGATTTATTGTAATGATGTTGTAGATCAAGTATTTCTTCAAATTGTCTGAAATGAAAACGTACTACTCAACTACATATGTTCCTGGTAATGTTCTATGTATACTATTTTATTATATAACAGTCCGTCTTCCTCTTCCTCTTCTACCTTTCAACTCCCTGGAAAGCATAAGTCTTCAAACAAACACTTTCCAAACTGTTCTAATTCTTGCAATTATTTTACGTTCCTTCGTCTCCATAATCTTCACCTCTGCTTCCCACTATTTTCCACAAGAATAATTTGTTCTTATCTTTTTTAGTATTGATATTTATTGAGCCTAAGATTGAGACTCGTTTTTGTCCCCCAAATACTAGCCTTATGACGTTATCCTAAGCAGAGTTGAGAACAGAACCAACTAAGGGAAGAACGGAGTTGGCTTGTCCACAAGGTCGTTGTTGTCGTTTCTAGTCAATAGATGTTGCTGAGCCACGCTGTATCAACCTCTGTTAAGGTGGGTTCAAATGTAGCTAGTTGTGTCAATACGAGCTCTGAAAGTGTTTGCACTGAAATGAGGGGATGGGTGTATTGAATTTCCGAGGAGGAATTGGATGAGTTGGAAGCACAAAGAGATAGTTTGCCGTACCTCATACTTGTCCTGCCCTGCCCAAGTTGACCAGTAACTACCTTTATTGGTGCCCGTGTGGCGTGGAAACAAGCGAGACAAATTTGAGAACCACTGTCACTTGCCAGGAATCTGAGGCGACAAAGGAGTTTTTGGGTCAATTGTTCTCTTGTGTTTTGGAGTTCGTGCAACTGAGCTGAAACCATCTTCGATGCTTTCTCTAGTGTGTGGCGGAGCGTGCTTTATATAGGGGGTGGGCATACTGAGAAGGTGCTCTGAGCACCACGGAATTGATCCAGACTAATTACAACTAAATTAAACCAGACTAAATGCAACTAAATTAAATTAAACTAAACTAAGCACAGCACAACTAAACTAAACTAGACCAAACACAACTAAACTAGACTAGGCTCAACACTAGACTAAATTAGGTTAAACACAACTAATCTAAACTAGACTAAACACAACTAAACTAGACTGAGCTCAACACTAGACTAAACACTACTAAGCTAAACTAGGTTGAACACAACAAAACTAAACACAACTAAACTAGACTAAACACAACTAAATAAACGAAACTTAAATAGACTAAACGCATGAAAGTTAAACTAGACTAAACTAGACTAAACACAATTAAACTAGACTAAAGTAGACTAAACACAATTAAACTAGACTAAACTAGACTAAACACAATTAAACTAAACTAAAGGCCGATATGTCATTAAGCGAGGTAACCTGACGTCATTAAGTAAACAATCTGTCTCTACTGGCCAGTGTCTGGAGAGATAGTCATCTGGGTGTGTGTTGCAGCGTTTATACATTAATACAATATTCACCACCGACAGGTTTATGAAAACAGGTCTGCAACGCTAATGGGATACAAGAAAAATTGATACGATTAAATGGCACTGACCGTATCATAGATAAATATGCGGAAACTATTCCAGCAATTTATGAGATAGAGAATGGAATTTTTATGAAAGGAAAAGTCTGAGTGGTAATGCTCTTTTTTGGTGCGTCCAAGATGGCGATGTATTTTCACAAGTCCGTTGTCAGCGAAGCATAATTTTATTTCTGTGTGAGCTTCTAAACGACGAAAATCAAACGCTCACGGTGCCTCCAAGTGCCGTAGAGCTAATTGACTGGAGTTGGCCAGTCTATAACGTGGAAACCGGTTCTGGACCGTGCGACTGAGTGAGTGCACGTGAATATAGACCATCTACAGCATCGACGTTCAGCTACTATATTAATCATGACGACAGTAAGTATTCAGATGAAGCCCAGAAGACAACAACGAAGGAGGAAAACAAGACAAGGTAAAAGAGGTGGTGTGAACTTGTCGAAGTGAGAGAAAATACAGAATGTATTGTATGTATGTAGCATGTATGTATGTGTACGAGGGACACTCCCTGTGTAGCAATGAGGCATCTTCTTGACTTTCCAACCATGGATGACAAGATCAAGATCTGGAGGGCACGAGCATACCTGAAGATAAGTGCAAATAAAGAGCATCCATTGTACCACGAGCTCGACACAGGGAAGGGTGTCAGGCTAAAAAGAGGCAAGTCATGGGTGGGCCGAGCAGAAGATGTCATCAAACAGGTCTGTGGGCTTACCAATATCAACGCTGGCGAGGCGTGGATACAGGTGCCTACGTCATTCAGTGGGACATTCTCGTGTATTGTCACACTCGACAGGAAATGTAAGGAACAAGACTCAGTCGTGGTCAATGCGGAAGTCAACGGTCTCATCTGGGATAACACTGATGAGAAAGATGCAGTCATCTATACAGACGGATCTGTAACACGACACGAGAGGAGTGCATGTGCATTTATATCACGCTCGGTAGGCAGAACACTCAAAGAAGGCAATGGAGTATACGTTATGACCACGAGTAGCATGACGATGGAGGTGATGGCAGTGACCAAGGCATTCATCTGGCTAGAGTCACAAGACTACACCCACGCCTGTATACTGAGTAATTCGATGAGCATGATAAGAAAAGTTGAGGCGGGATCTGTATGTATGCAATGGGTAGAGTCATTGCAGAAGTAAAAATACGTAAGGTCACCTTTGTCTACGTCCCAGGACATGCTGGAGTACGGGGAAATGAAAGAGCGGACAGGTTGGCTAGATGTGCATCAATGCCCTCCGAGATGTGGGAAGGGCACAAGTCTTCGACAACCATGAGCTCACATCACTCCTTCGGATGAAAGAGATGGAAGTTAAGATGGGCAAAGCCACAAACGAGAAACTTAGTGGGCGTTTAATCCCAATCATCCCCATTAAGAAACACGCAATCCTCTAACATACATCAACAGGTTTAGTGAATAACCCAAATCGAAGACAATAAACAAACTGTAAAGAACATGTCCGTGAACTGATCAACCCAGCAAATGCCCAATAGCATCAATTATCACACACTCACATATTCAATGAGCTACAAGAATCATGAATATTAATTCCAGATATTGAATAAATCATGAAGGACATTGCACAGCTGAACCTACAGACCTGGATTGAATACATTGTGATGCAATCAATGTCTGAAACTTTAAATAGATGCATGAAATTGTTACTGACCACTATTGAAGTATGTGACTGGCTATCCCACTGTTAAAAAAAAATAAGCCGAAAAAACTTCACAGACATGGACAAGTCAAAGACAAAGAGGAAGTCCAAAGTATTCTTGGAGAAGACAGATGGAAGCAGAGACAAAGATGATGGGAAAGACATGGAATGATCTTAAATGAATGGCAAGAAACATTGCAGCTTGGAAAGTGTTTGTTGAAGACCTATGCTCCACAGGGAGTTGAAAGGTAGAAGAAGAAGATTATTGAAGTGGGATAATAGAAGTAACTTTGGAGGGAGAAACACAGAGGGAATTTTACACGACAAGCAATTAAAAAGTAGAGAGGAGCCAGTAGTGGGTGTAACATACACTACTACAAGCTATGGTGGGGGGAGCAGAAGCGCCTAGGACCTGCGGTCGCAATAGCAGGGTCGGCGCACCATCAGCTGACCAAGACCTAGCAGTTCTACCTCCTTGTGGTCTCACCTGGAAAAAGTCTGCGTCAATACAGACTGGCTAACAGAAGCTAGGATCGCCGTGTTCCCTGTAGTGGTGGCTTTTACTGATATAGAAGACACAATATTGCAGTACCTCTGGGCTGGACTTCTAATTTCCCAGCATAGCCTGGGACAGACGAACTCACACTTCTCCAGTAAGAGTCGTGAATGTCAAGAAAGCCATTACGACCCGCCACATGCTACGAGTCAAAGGGCAACCTGAGTAGTGTATATTGGCACTTAGATGCAACAAATGGTTGCATTAATTAATAAAATTGAATAACCTTTTATCGATAAGCCTTAACGTACTTTAAGAGAAAACAATCCAACTTACTGTGTAAAATAGAATCTCAATCCGTTAGAATGAATAGTAACTTTCCTTGAAGCAACCAAACTTATAACACGAAAGCCTGAAGGGTCTAGTTTAAATATAAATTGGTAACAAATGAATACATTATCCAATCAGAGAGTGACTATGCCAACATCGACTGATATCTGGATTAACCAATCAGAGAAGATTATTAGCATGGGAGGCGGAGCAAAGAAATGACTGATATCTGTATTATAACCAGTCAGAAAAGAGCATTACTATGAACGGCAGAGTGATTAACCAATTATAGAAGAGCGTAACTTTGAAAACGGTTCCAGTTCCATCTTAAGGTAAATGAATTGGTCGGGTTCTCATCGAGGATCGTGGGCGTTTCTGGTCCATAGAATGTGTTTGGATAAACTTATGAAGGAGTTATGTGCCTAGGGGTTGATATTATTCATACATATGATAAGACGTGTAAGAAACATTCCAAGTTTTATAAAGCGATGGCTAACCTAGTATATACATGATCGGAGAGAAATGAGCTAAAACATTGAATATAAATTCGAAGGCTTCGAGATGCAGATGTGTAGAAGAATAGGAAGTATTGGTTGGAAAGAATATGCCCTTTTGCCCTACCGTGTCTAACTATTTTGACTTTGGACCTAGATTTTTAATGTTTTGAGTCAACTTTTTAGTTATGAGACCAAATTTTGGGGTTTGGAACTAAGTTTTCTTATCTGTAAGGTTCACCATTACTGTTGTCTGTTATTCGTTGAAGTGCTAAAGATATAGAACTCCAAAGTCTAAGCTTTCGTGGGTTTGGGAGTAACGTTTTGGTCTTTGCTTGTTGAGTCAGTCGAATAAAAGTCGTCGTCTGTTAATTGAACGTCGTCCCCTGCTCTACTACAACTTTCAGCTGTAGCCACGTGCCTAAACCAGCAACAATCACGGACAGCGTGGTCCCTTTCTACTTCTCTGGGAACGGGCAAATAAATTCAGCGCTGCGGTGAAGCAGGTAGCAAGTAGTGTGGTGTACCTAGATGTGGTAGTACTTATCTGTTCCTCATCGTTTGTTGTTGTTGTTCTCGTTTCTGAAGAAGGTCGCATGTAGACCGAAACGTCAGTATTTTGTTGTGTTCCTCTTTTGTAAAGCTGTCACCATAGCTTGTTGTTGTTATTGACGGAATTCCACGAGTTGATGCGGGCAGGTTAGTAGTGTATATTGGCACTTAGATGCAACAAATGTGCTTCCAGCCGCACATAATTCCTTATATAAATAGTCTACCCGTACATGGAAGCACATTTTTCCTTATATGAGAGTCTACCCGTACATGGAAGCACATTTTTTTTCCTTATATGAGAGTCTACCGTTTTTTCTTATATGAGAGTCTACCCGCCCATTTTTGTTCCGGTGACCTCTCGGGTGACCTCTCGGGTGACCTCTCGGTGACCTCTCGTGGCGGCGTCGGGTGACCTCCCGCGGCGGTGGTGTTGTGAAGGGGTGGTGAAGGGGTGGTGAAGGGGTGGGCGGTGGTGGTATCATAAATCTATTATATTCTTTCTTTGTACTTTCAATGGTTCCGTAACTTTATACATAATACTCTCAGGCAATAAAAAACAGTGACAAGTTTATTTATTTATTGTTTTAAAAACTTCCTTTAGAATTAAAGGTAACAGCTTAGGCTGTTACACACGCTACACGAAGCTACGTTAACGAAGTAACTACACGCCAAACGCGAAACACCGCGTTTAATGTTAAGCGAGATCAAAGAGCTCGGTTCCCGTTAGACGCGCCGCAAGGGGCCGCGTTTACATCAAAGGATTATCTAGAGTTTATCCTTGACCACGCTAATAAATTTATCGGCTAGCCGGTAAGTGTTCATCAGGAGTGTCATTTAACAGGGGAATTTTACGATACCGATGTTTTAATGTGAGACGCTTGGGAAAATTAACAGTGACAAGTTATTTATTTATTGTTTTATTCGTATATATTTCACAATAGATAACACAGGGGTAGACAATAATGTATTGTTTAACTATTGTACATTATAGACAAGTATAATACATAAGAAACAAAGTAGTTTATTTACAAGTGTTAGACATGATAGTGTTAAATGGATAAAGGGGAGGTGGTCACGTTGTCAGAATGGACCTGTCGCTTGATGGGGTGAGGTAGTACGTTGGAAGTTGTAGTAGTAGGTTAGAAGTTGGCGTGAATTAGAGGTAGTTGGTTGTGGACGTTGTAATTGTAGAGGTAGTTGGTTGTGGACGTTGTAATTGTAGAGGTAGTTGGTTGTGGACGTTGTAATTGTAGAGGTAGTTGGTTGTGGAAGTTGTAATTGTAGAGGTAGTTGGTTGTGGACGTTGTAATTGTAGAGGTAGTTGGTTGTGGAAGTTGTAGTTGTAGATGGTTGTGGACGTTGTAATTGTAGAGGTGGTTGGTTGTGGACGTTGTAATTGTAGAGGTAGTTGGTTGTGGAAATTGTAGTTTTATAGGTAGTTGGTTGTGGAAGTTGTAGTTGTAGAGGAAGTTGGTTGTGGAGGTAGTTGGTAGTAGAAGTTGTAGTATTGAAAGTTGTAGTTGTAGACGTAGTTGGTGTAGAAGTTGTAGTAGTGAAAGTTGTAGTAGAGCAGGGGACGACGTTCAAATTAACAGACGACGACTTTTATTCGACTGACTCAACAAGCAAAGACCAAAACGTTACTCCCAAACCCACGAAAGCTTAGACTTTGGAGTTCTATATCTTTAGCACTTCAACGAATAACAGACAACAGTAATGGTGAACCTTACAGATAAGAAAACTTAGTTCCAAACCCCAAAATTTGGTCTCATAACTAAAAAGTTGAACTCAAAACATTAAAAATCTAGGTCCAAAGTCAAAATAGTTAGACACGGTAGGGCAAAAGGGCATATTCTTTCCAACCAATACTTCTATTCTTCTACACATCTGCATCTCGAAGCCTTCGAATTTATATTCAATGTTTAGCTCATTTCTCTCCGATCATGTATATACTAGGTTAGCCATCGCTTTATAAAACTTGGAATGTTTCTTACACGTCTTATCATATGTATGAATAATATCAACCCCTAGGCACATAACTCCTTCATAAGTTTATCCAAACACATTCTATGGACCAGAAACGCCCACGATCCTCGATGAGAACCCGACCAATTCATTTACCTTAAGATGGAACTGGAACCGTTTTCAAAGTTACGCTCTTCTATAATTGGTTAATCACTCTGCCGTTCATAGTAATGCTCTTTTCTGACTGGTTATAATACAGATATCAGTCATTTCTTTGCTCCGCCTCCCATGCTAATAATCTTCTCTGATTGGTTAATCCAGATATCAGTCGATGTTGGCATAGTCACTCTCTGATTGGATAATGTATTCATTTGTTACAATTTATATTTAAACTAGACCCTTCAGGGCTTTCGTGTTATAAGTTTGGTTGCTTCAAGGAAAGTTACTATTCATTCTAACGGATTGAGATTCTATTTTACACAGTAAGTTGGATTGTTTTCTCTTAAAGTACGTTAAGCTTATCGATAAAAGGTTATTCAATTTTATTAATGTGTTTAAAGTAGGTATGATAAGTATTGTTGAGATTGAAGTTGGGCTGATATCTGTATTATAACCAGTCAGAAAAGAGCATTACTATGAACGGCAGAGTGATTAACCAATTATAGAAGAGCGTAACTTTGAAAACGGTTCCAGTTCCATCTTAAGGTAAATGAATTGGTCGGGTTCTCATCGAGGATCGTGGGCGTTTCTGGTCCATAGAATGTGTTTGGATAAACTTATGAAGGAGTTATGTGCCTAGGGGTGATATTATTCATACATATGATAAGACGTGTAAGAAACATTCCAAGTTTTATAAAGCGATGGCTAACCTAGTATATACATGATCGGAGAGAAATGAGCTAAACATTGAATATAAATTCGAAGGCTTCGAGATGCAGATGTGTAGAAGAATAGGAAGTATTGGTTGGAAAGAATATGCCCTTTTGCCCTACCGTGTCTAACTATTTTGACTTTGGACCTAGATTTTTAATGTTTTGAGTTCAACTTTTTAGTTATGAGACCAAATTTTGGGGTTTGGAACTAAGTTTTCTTATCTGTAAGGTTCACCATTACTGTTGTCTGTTATTCGTTGAAGTGCTAAAGATATAGAACTCCAAAGTCTAAGCTTTCGTGGGTTTGGGAGTAACGTTTTGGTCTTTGCTTGTTGAGTCAGTCGAATAAAAGTCGTCGTCTGTTAATTTGAACGTCGTCCCCTGCTCTACTACAACTTTCACTACTACAACTTCTACACCAACTACGTCTACAACTACAACTTTCAATACTACAACTTCTACTACCAACTACCTCCACAACCAACTTCCTCTACAACTACAACTTCCACAACCAACTACCTATAAAACTACAATTTCCACAACCAACTACCTCTACAATTACAACGTCCACAACCAACCACCTCTACAATTACAACGTCCACAACCATCTACAACTACAACTTCCACAACCAACTACCTCTACAATTACAACGTCCACAACCAACTACCTCTACAATTACAACTTCCACAACCAACTACCTCTACAATTACAACGTCCACAACCAACTACCTCTACAATTACAACGTCCACAACCAACTACCTCTACAATTACAACGTCCACAACCAACTACCTCTAATTCACGCCAACTTCTAACCTACTACTACAACTTCCAACGTACTACCTCACCCCATCAAGCGACAGGTCCATTCTGACAACGTGACCACCTCCCCTTTATCCATTTAACACTATCATGTCTAACACTTGTAAATAAACTACTTTGTTTCTTATGTATTATACTTGTCTATAATGTACAATAGTTAAACAATACATTATTGTCTACCCCTGTGTTATCTATTGTGAAATATATACGAATAAAACAATAAATAAATAACTTGTCACTGTTAATTTTCCCAAGCGTCTCACATTAAAACATCGGTATCGTAAAATTCCCCTGTTAAATGACACTCCTGATGAACACTTACCGGCTAGCCGATAAATTTATTAGCGTGGTCAAGGATAAACTCTAGATAATCCTTTGATGTAAACGCGGCCCCTTGCGGCGCGTCTAACGGGAACCGAGCTCTTTGATCTCGCTTAACATTAAACGCGGTGTTTCGCGTTTGGCGTGTAGTTACTTCGTTAACGTAGCTTCGTGTAGCGTGTGTAACAGCCTAAGCTGTTACCTTTAATTCTAAAGGAAGTTTTTAAAACAATAAATAAATAAACTTGTCACTGTTTTTTATTGCCTGAGAGTATAATGTATAAAGTTACGGAACCATTGAAAGTACAAAGAAAGAATATAATAGATTTATGATACCACCACCGCCCACCCCTTCACCACCCCTTCACCACCCCTTCACAACACCACCGCCGCGGGAGGTCACCCGACGCCGCCACGAGAGGTCACCCGAGAGGTCACCCGAGAGGTCACCCGAGAGGTCACCGGAACAAAAATGGGCGGGTAGACTCTCATATAAGAAAAAACGGTAGACTCTCATATAAGGAAAAAAATGTGCTTCCATGTACGGGTAGACTCTCATATAAGGAAAAATGTGCTTCCATGTACGGGTAGACTATTTATATAAGGAATTATGTGCGGCTGGAAGAACATTTGTTGCATCTAAGTGCCAATATACACTACTAACCTGCCCGCATCAACTCGTGGAATTCCGTCAACAACAACAACAAGCTATGGTGACAGCTTTACAAAAGAGGAACACAACAAAATACTGACGTTTCGGTCTACATGCGACCTTCTTCAGAAAACGAGAACAACAACAACAAACGATGAGGAACAGATAAGTACTACCACATCTAGGTACACCACACTACTTGCTACCTGCTTCACCGCAGCGCTGAATTTATTTGCCCGTTCCCAGAGAAGTAGAAAGGGACCACGCTGTCCGTGATTGTTGCTGGTTTAGGCACGTGGCTACAGCTGATCCTTGAAAACTAATGAGAAAAACGGTGCAAATGGCCTCACTAGCACATTGACATTTCACCGGAAATGACGTGCACTATAAGCTTGTAGTATTTCTTTCCGGAACAGACTGCACGATGTGCAGAAACTCAATTGTCATTTTAGGAAAACAGAACAAGCAAGATTGCTGAAGGACTCTCGATAATACTCGTGTCTGTGTAGCTTATCTCAATATTTGGCTTCTACATCGCACGCTCTAGACGTCTGTATTTTGTATAAAACAATCACTTCCAAATAGTTTAATTTCTTGGTAAATTTTTGCTCGTGCCATGCTTGACTGACCTTTAAAGCATGATAATTTATTGCCGCATCGGTCATTGTCATCTTTTTATTTCCATTAGAATAGCAATAAGGGGTGGTTGGTCTCGAGGCAAGACGCCGGTCTCGAGACAGAGAGATTGTGAGTTCAAATCCCGGTTGCACCACTTGGAATCTTTATTTGTGATTTCTCTCTGCGGGAACCACCCCTGGTCTCAGCAACGAGACCCGGCTTGAAACGTCAATTACTCATCGACGGAAAAAAATATGAGTACCTCCGAAGTACTCTAAGTACCCAAGGGCCAGACACACGAAAAATGATGGATTGATGAAATATTAGAACCACTAGGAAACATAACAGCAGCGAGGCCAACTTCTTCTTTCCTTACTCATTTCCCTTCAGCGTCGAGGGGAGATATCTTTTTCAGGAGATGATCTTTTTCGAGGTCGACCCATGTGTCTAGTGTTCTCGCAACGGTTATTAAAGGCTCATTGTGTCGTGTTTTAATCTTTCCTCCTTGTCACGTGGCCAAATACATTTATCTGTTGTTTCTTTACATATTCTATGGCGGTGGTTATTCCTATCTTTTTTCTCAGTTTTTCATTTCTGATCTTATCTCTCATACTGTTTCCTATCATTCGTCTAACACATTTAATCTTAGTAGAGTTTATTTTTCTTTTTATTCTTTCATCTAGAATCCAGGGCTGGCATTGGTAGCACAACGTTGGGATGAAGATTGTATTGTAGAGTATGAAGATTGTATTGTAGAGTACCTGTGTTGCCTCTAGAGTTATTTCCTTGTTGGACAATTGTGGTGATAGCTGTCCAATGATTGACAAGCTTTGTTGCATCTTGAGTCTATCTCTGCTGTTTGTGAATTATCGTTTGTCACTAGACTTCCTGGCTATTTAAATTCATCTACTTGTTTTAGTTGTCTGCCTTCTATAGTTATGTTGATGCTCTGTTTCTCTTTTGCGACATTCATGACTTCTGTTTTGTTGACGTTGATTTTCATGTTGTATTTTGTGCCTGTACTGTTGAGTCTATTTAAGTGTTCTTGTAGGTCTTCTATTGTTTCATGTATTAGTGCCTGATCGTCTGCTAATAGAAGCTCGTTGATCTTCCCCTGTCTCTGATTGGTTGGCTTACTTGCATATATAGTCCATGTATGTAATAAACAGTAAGGGGGGGGGGGGTCGAAAGCAACCGGTCTTACACCTGATCTAACATCGAAATGGTCTGTATAACCTGCTGATCTTCTGACTGTGCAGCAGCTGTTGATGTAGGTAAAGTAAAAGTAAAGAGCCCCGTCACGCCAAGTGGCGTATAGGGAATATGGTGTTAATGACCATAAATTTTACAGACCTTAAGAACATAATTGTTGGGGTAATGTGGTCGGTATTACGCCCGTGCCGCTTTACTTTCCCAGAAAAAATACGGTACCAATTTAAGGCTGGGTGAACCCGCAAGCCGTCGGTTGGGATCGAACCCTACCTCTTGTCCTTTGTAGCCCAGTTCACTAACTACTGAGCTATCGCGGCTCTAGCTGTTGATGTAGAGACTTTTAATTAGGCTAGTTAGATGTTAGAATCAGAAACATATAAACAAAGAAATTAGAATCAGAATAGCTAAAGCAGCAATGTCTTTCAGAAGCCTTGAAAAGTTGTTGAAATCAAAACTCATCAGCACAAACACAAAACTTAGACTATACAAATCAAATGTACTATCAACCCTTACATATGCGTGTGAAAGCTGGAAAACAATAAGAGACATAGAAACAAAGTTGAACGAATTCGAAAATAAATGTCTAAGGAAAATACTTGGTATAGCGTGGAACGAATTCAAAACAAATGAGGAAATTAGAGAAATCGCCAATCAACTACTATCTTCAGTAATAAAGAAAAGACGATGGTCATATGTTGAACATGTTATGAGAAGAGATAATAAATGAATAGCAAAGCAAGCCCTCATGTGGGAAACAACAGGTAACAGGAAAATATGAAGACCCAGAGAAACACTGAGAAGAACATTGATGAGAGAGGCAAGAGCAGCAGGAATCGGCTCCCTCAATGAGATAGAGCTGCTTGCACAGAACAGAGACAAATGGCGAGATTTGATAAAATATCTTTAAAAGAATTGAAAACTGCTAGAACAAAAATTCAGATAAGAGAAAGAGTATCTTGGTCTACGCCCTATGGGCGGCTACGGCTCGAAAAGTCAATAGATAGATAGATAGATAGATAGATAGATAGATAGATAGATAGATAGATAGATAGATAGATAGATAGATAGATAGATAGATAGATAGATAGATAGATAGATAGATAGATAGATAGATAGATAGATAGATAGATAGATAGATAGATAGATAGATAGATAGATAGATAGATAGATAGATAGATAGATAAATAGATTGATAGATGTTGGCTTACTCCATATGTTGTTAGTATCTCCCACAGTTGTTCTCTGTTTACTTTGTCGAATGCTTTTTCCAGGTCAATGAAAGCTATGTATAAATTTTGATTGTGTTCTGTTGTTTTTTTCTGCATCATCATCATCAACAACATTGAGTGCTGTCTCAGCATCGAAGTTTGGTTACCATGGAATGCCTGCCATTCCACTCTGTCTCTTGCTTTGATGGTGCAGATTGTCATAGATTGACTTTTCCAAATTTTGATTTTACTCGTCCATGTTAGTCTTGGTCCCTCAGCCTCTTTAACCTTGTATTTTCCCTTCCAATATTACTTCTCTTAGGCTGTTGTGTCTTTTAATATGCTCCAACAATTTCATTTGTCATGTTCTAATTGTGTTTAGTAGTTCTCTTTTCATTTTTAGTTGTTTTAAAAATTGATGATTTGTTTTCTTTTCTTTCCATCCAATTCTACCTATTCTTTTATAAATCCACATTTCAAAAACTTCAGTTTTCTGTTCTTTTTCTTGTCTAATGTTCATGTTTCTGCACCATACAGGAATATTGAAAAGATGTAACATTTTGCTACAGCCCTGCTGATATTTGTTTTGTTGTTAGTATATTTTTCATGGGATTTAAATTACTTTTTGCCACACCTATTCTTTTGTTTATTTCAATTTAAATTTTCCGTCATTGGTTATAATATGTCCAAGGTAGTTGTAGCTCTAAACTGTCTTCAACTGTGATATTTATTTGTAGGTCTTGAGAAGTTCTTTGTTTATGATTATAGTTTTAGTCGTTTTTGATATTCATATCTAGTCCATATTTTTTGCTTATCATGTTTTTTTCATTAAGTAATTGTTGTTGATCTTTAGGATTTTCTGTAGTAATACAGTATCATCAGCATATCTTAGATTATTGATTATCTTTCCATTAATATTTAGGCCTGGCATCTCTGTGATGTTTTTAAAGATTTGTTGAGTGTGTTTTTTTCTGCAAGCTGTTTTAATGTGAATAGAGAGTCAGTACATCTTTTTCGGAATTCCATTCGAGAATTGCTTAATTGTAGTTCTATTATTGGTCTCATCCGTTTTTCACGATTTGGCGTATAGCTTTCCTACATGGCTGAGAAGAGATATACCTCTATATTGATTGCATTCTCTTTTGCTACCTTTTTTTCCATATCGGTACGATGATTGCTTGTTGCCAGTCTTCTATGGCTTTTTGTTGGTGCCATGCTGCATTGAATATTCTGTGCAGCCATATAACTCCTGTTCACCTGCTGCTGCTGCTGCTGCTATTATTTCTGATGGTAAGCTATCTATCCCCAGTGCTTTATTTCTTGGCGCATGTTTGATTACTTCTTCGATTTCCTCTTTCAAGATGTTGGGTTCAGTGCTTGTGAATTCTTGTTTGTTTTTTGTTGTGTTATTGGTAGTCGTTGCCTTGTTTAATAGGTCTTCAAAATATTCTTTCCATCTCGGTTGCATATGTTGGTTATTTGATATTGGCTTTCCATCCTTTTCATTTATGAGTTCATTAGGATCGTGGTTTTATTTCGCTCTTGTTGCTTTTACTGTTTTGTAGAAATCTCTTGTTGCTTTTACTGTTTGTAGAAATCTCTTGTTGCTTTTACTGTTTTGTAGAAATCTCTTGTTGCTTTTACTGTTTTGTAGAAATCTCTTGTATGTGTCTTGAAGTGCCTGCTCAGATCCTGTCCATTTGTTTGCAGATGCCAATAGAAGTGCCAAAGACGGATAATTATATATGTCCTAGACACTCAACCCATGAGGAAGTAAAGAAAAGGTCCATCTACCCGCGCTCTATCAACGTTTAATTTCGTCCATTTGTAAAAAAAAGCTGCCTATGTTTGATTGTGTTATCATTTTCATTGTTTGTTGTCACGTCTGTCCGCCCGTCTCTATTTGTGACATTCGGTTATTTACTTAGAGAGTCTGCCTCTGGTATGTCTGTCTAATCTGTCAAACTCCTGCCGTCCCAGA
Organism: Megaustenia siamemsis; assembly: GCA_032433765.1. Taxonomy (NCBI): domain Eukaryota; kingdom Metazoa; phylum Mollusca; class Gastropoda; order Stylommatophora; family Ariophantidae; genus Megaustenia; species Megaustenia siamemsis. The sequence goes on along the minus strand of JAVIAB010000106.1, from coordinate 13,140,157 downwards.
AAAAAGCAACACCCACAACGAATAAATGAACTCTGCTTGTTCCAGGCCTTACCACATCTTTTAAAAAAAATTCTAATCGATTCAGTCACTGTCTGGGTGTGAGATAATGTTGACTTCTCAACTTAAACCACAATCGCTTAGACTTTAGACTAGCATTTTCTGTATTTATATTTATATTTAAAAAATATATATTTCCATCCTTTCAACGTCCGAATGGACTTAAATGAGAGCATACTATCGTTAAGACTACTCTTATCTATACTTATAAAGTTATTTTTTAAATTATTTCTATTCTAGGAGCGCCTAAATAAGCATAGACATGACATCATCATCATCAAGTACCGGGCCTGCTGGCGTAGGTGATCATGCCTCTCCACAACTTTCGATCTCGACAGTTATTTATCATTTCTGTTGTTGACTTTCTGCCAAGCCATTCTCTAAAGCTGTCTGGGATTTTTCTCTTTGCTTCCCTCTATCTCTTCGTCCCTCAATTTTCCCAGTTGTTACAATATAGTCCAACTGATCTATTCTCATTACATGGCCAAAAAATGATGATTGTTTCTCCTAATATTGAAAATTAGCTGACTTTTTGCTTTGACCGCTATCAGAACGTTTTTATTATTCTTCTTAGCTGTCCATGGTATTCAATATTCTTCTGTAAAACCACATTTCTACAGACTCCAGTGATTTCTTTGTCTATTGTCCTGTTGTCCATGATTCACATTCATATGCTAAGACTGGCTCTACATAACATTTAAGAACTCTTTTTCTTGTTTTTATTGTCAAAAATGAATTTCATAGTATCTTCCTAATTTTTGGGAAAGCTATTTTTGCCTGTGGCATTCTCCATCTCACCTCTGTTGTTAGACATGACACTACAACTCACCTCTGTTGTTAGACATGACACTACAACTCACCTTTGTTGTTAGACATGACACTACATCACACCTCTGTTGTTAGACATGACACTACAACTCACCTCTGTTGTTAGACATGACACTACAACTCACCTCTGTTGTTAGACATGACACTACAACTCACCTCTGTTGTTAGACATGACACTACAACTCACCTCTGTTGTTAGACATGACACTATAACCCACCTCTGTTGTTAGACACGACATTACAACTCACCTCTGTTGTTAGACATGACACTACAACTCACCTCTGTTGTTAGACATGACACTACAACTCAACTCTGTTGTTAGACATGACACTACAACTCACTCTGTTGTTAGACATGATACAACAACTCACCTCTGTTGTTAGACATGACACTACAACTCACCTCTGTTGTTAGACATGACACTACAACTCACCTCTGTTGTTAGACATGACACCACAACTCACCTCTGTTGTTAGACATGACACTACAACTCACCTTATTTGTTAGACATGACACCACAAATCACCTCTGTTGTTAGACATGACACTACAACTCACCTCTGTTGTTAGACATGATACAACAACTCATCTCTGTTGTTAGACATGACACTACAACTCACCTCTGTTGTTAGACATGACACTACAACTCACCTCTGTTGTTAGACATGACACTACAACTCACCTCTGTTGTTAGACATGACACTACAACTCACCTCTGTTGTTAGACATGACACTACAACTCACCTCTGTTGTTAGACATGATACAACAACTCACCTCTGTTGTTAGACATGACACTACAACTCACCTCTGTTGTTAGACAGGACACTACAACTAAAAGGAAGTGACTAAAATAAAAAGCAAGAGAATATCTCCAGTCACCGGATTACTGTAAACATTCCTCCATTCTCTTGCGATGCTTCGAAGCAACAGCGGATAGATACAGAAATATATTTTTGTCTTTCTTTCTCTCGTGGATGGTATTGTTCTTAGATAAACAATTCCTTTATTTGTCCACTGGTAAACATCCATTGATGTATGTCAAGTTTACTCGTGCCAATAATGAATTATTCATTATATCTAAATTCAAATTGAAGATAAGAACTCTCTCAGGGTTCCATTAATATTCACAGACATCTTATCTCTCTCGTCTCACTTTTCTTTAACTCAAATTCACTCAAAAACTCATCCTCTCTCCTCGCCGCTACAAACACACGCCTCTTCTCCCACCATTAAAACAACAAATCTCCACCTCACTAATCATTCAGCAATTCTACATTAAAAATAGAACTACTTTTTGAAGCGTAGGTGAACGACCGCTCACCCCGCATGGCGTGGAGTTTGTACTCAAACCTGAGGACGTATCTAGCCTCCACTTTCATACTCGCTGGTCTCTGCTTATAAACGTGGATTTGTCCTCAGAAATGTTTATCATTTTTATCTCTTCGTGTTCGTGTTTACTTTTCACTTCACTTGAAGTTTTTTATTTTTTCAAAGATTTGGCATCTGAATTTATTAATGTTTATTATTTTGTTCATGGGCTACTTGAGCATTAGGGCCTACGAGCAGTCGAAGCTTCAGAATAGTGAATCTACGTTGAGAACGTAATAACGAGAAGATATTTCTAAAACATAAACTTTTGTAACAACGGGACGTGTTGTAAGCAGACCCTTTTTCTAAAACATAAACTTTTTGTAACAACGGGACGTGTTGTAAGCAGACCCTTTTTCTAAAACATAAACTTTTGTAACAACGGGACGTGTTGTAAGCAGACCCTTTTTCTAAAACATAAACTTTTGTAACAACGGGACGTGTTGTAAGCAGACCCTTTTTCTAAAACTCTGAACTGTCCGGAGACGCTGATTCTGAAATAATTTCATCTTTTGCTTCTTATTTTTCACCTTCATCATCTTCTTCGCATATTATTGGTGGTTGTTGGAACACCACTGAGAGACTTTGTCAATCTTCCCATTTCTCTGTAAATTCTGTCTTCTCTGAAAATCTGCAAAATCGAGATCATCTATCATTGATGTTATCTTATCTCTCTTACTCTGGAAACTTCTTCTCGCCCAACAGTTCCCCGCAGAATGGCATTTGTTAGGCCCTACAATTGAGATATGTGGAGAAAAATGTAACCTAAAGCTGGAAATGCTGAGAGTTTTCAATCTCATTATACGGTTCTTACGAAGGGAGACTGCTTTTATGCTTCCTTGTGTTTCTAATATTCCATTCATGCATCTATTTATGGCCGACCCTTGAGTCTGGTGTTCTCTCCACGTTTATTGAAGGCTCGTGTTACATCTAGATTGCTCTATTTTATCACGTGACCAAACCATTTGTATATTTATGTTTTCAATGTCTGAAATTATTTCTAGCTTTTCTTCTCATTCATTAGTTTCTGATTTATGTCTCAGGCTTTTTCCTGTCATGCCTCTAATGTATTTCATTTCTGTAGTGGTTATTTGAATTAGTGGAGAGACATGGTCACCTACGCCAGCAGGTCTCGGTAGTTGATGATGATGATGATGGTGGTGAGTGGTTATTTGAATTATTGTTCTTGAGTCTACAGTCCAGATCATACATGATTTCTACATTTCTCCCATTCCCAAAAAGGATATTTTGTGGGAGTGGTTTATATTTATAACCACACACACAAATTGTGAATTTATTTTCTAACTCATTTATTTTGTGTGACGACTTTTGTCAGAATCACGTTTATGAGAAGACACATTTAAAAAATTGGCTAATTAGACACTTTCTCGCTTTAGATGTTCTATTTTAACAACAAATTGTATTAACATTAAAGATATAACTTTTTATAATTATTTGAATCATGACAGAAGAATAGGAGATGAGATGGTCATCGCTAATGATACTGTAAGTGTAAAGGTTCCGTCCACACCTTGATAGTCGTTTGGACAATAGTGTGTTAATGAATATATTTTTTTATGATAGCGGCACGTTTGGTGACGTGGTCGATATCACGACAAGCCTCCTTTACTTCCCACAAAAAGAAACTATGTACACATTTTGAGAGGCTGGGAGAACTCCGAATGGGTCAAGGCAAAGAAACGCAAATGAATGCATAAAATGCCAAGCTGCAGTAAAGCCAAATGTGAGGATGGATTGAAACAAAAATAGAAAAAAATGGTATGGTAAAAGCTTTACGTGATTGATAGGCGACACAGATTTGAACGCCTTTTCGGTTCAATAGGCCTTCAGCAGCCTTGTCGGTCCGAAAAACAAATTCCTTTACTGTTCGGGGTCGAACCCGGTCCCTTCTGATCAGGAAGGAAGCACACTAACCACTCAGTCACAGAGGCTTCTAATAATGAAGTGGTGCAATACCATTATTCACAGGATGAATTAAAGACTTACTGTCAATGGTAACAGAGAGAGAGAATGGCAAGGTATGGACATGTTTAAAGATCTATAAATATTGCTAAAACCATTCTACAGGGCACAGTTCCTGGCAAGAAAGGACACGGGAGATAGAAAAAGTGATGGGAAGACGAAAGAGAATGACTGACGTTTGTCACGTATCAGAAAGTAACTCATAATTGTGAAGGTTAAAAGGGCACTATATAGACGAAGTCAAGAGTGGCTCTAGTATTACCAGACTGATAATGATGATGATGATATTGATGATGATGCTGCTGCTGATGATGATGATGATGATGAGAGCGAATATACAATCATGATCATCAAGTACCATATCTGTTGGCGTAGGCGAACGTATCTCTGCACAACTTACGTTCTCGAAAGTTATATATCATTTCTGATGTTGATCTTCTGCCAAGCCATTCTCTTAAGCTGTCTGGTTTCTTTTCTCTTTGCTTCTCCCTGTCTCTTCATCCCTCATTTTCCCATTTATTGTTCTATATTCCAGCCATTCTCTTCTAATTACAAACCAAATAAATGATGATTGCTTTTTTATAATATTGGAAAAAAGCTCTCATTTTGCTTTGGCCTCTTTCATAACGTTTTTATTACTCCTCTAAGCTGTTCATTTGGTCAGGTCAGGTAATTTTACCTGCTACTGTATGCAGTAAAAAGTACAACCTGTGGCTGCCCTGCTGCCTTGCAGGTGAGCTCGGGAGAGTAAAAGGCTAAGGGAGTGTACCCTGAAGTAAAACAACCCCACTGCCTTGTGGTTGCGACTTTTTAGTCAAAGGCTAGCGGAGCCAAACGTAAACAAACCGACGGAAGGTAACAGAAAATTACCGTCGTAATTTCTTTGTACAATCATGAATCGCTGGAGTCTGTAGAAATGTGGTTTTACAGAAGAATGTTGAGAGTACCATAGACAGCTAAGAAGAGTAATAAAGAGGTTCAGAGAAAGGTTAAAGCAAAAAAAAAAGCTAATTTAAAATATTAGGAATAAACAATCATCATTTTTTGGCCATGTAATGAGAAGAGAACAACTGGAATATATTGTAACAACTGGAAAAATTGAAGGACGAAGAGATAGAGGGAAGCAAAGAGAGAAAATAACAGACAGCTTAAGAGAATGGCTTGGCAGAAGGTCAACAACAGAAATGATAAATAGCTGCCGAGATCGAATGTTGTGGAGGGACATGATCACCTAAGCCATTAGGCCCGGTACTTGATGCTGATGATGATGAAGCTGTTCATTGTATTCTCAACATTCTTCAGGAAAACCACAATTCTACAGCCTCCAGTAATTTTGTTTCTACTCTGTTATTCTTTTGTCCACGATACACATGCATTTGTACTCTTTTTTATTGTTTCTACTGTAACAAATTAACAGCACTGTCACGCCCTGATTGTTTGGAAAGCTGCTTTTGCCTGAGCAATTCTGAATCTCACGTCTGTTGTACATCTACCATCATTGTTCCCAGAGATTTAAATTTATTTCCCTCTTTAATTATTGTTCCGCTTGTCTTTATTGTGCACTGCTGTGATGTATTTTTCATTGTTGTTACCATTAATTCTATTTTTTTCTTACTATTGAGAATGAGTCCTTTATTTTGCTTTCATTCACTATAATGTCTAACATTTCTTGTAACTCATTTTCACTCTTAGCGATTAAGACTGTATCATCAGCATACCTGAGGTTATTTTATATAAACCCCGCCCCCACCACTTGTGATATCCCAGGCAACGTACATGTCTGGTATAACAACTGGAGGTCATAATATAATTACTTTTCTTTAAGCAAATTCTAATAATGAAAATTGTATGTTATGTCATCTTTTAACACTTCACTTCTAATCTCGTCACTTTTTTATTTTCTTCTTCTAAATTCACATGACGAGTACACTACTTTATCGTAGGCCTATAAAAGACGGTAAGTGGGTGCAGATACATTGAGTTATCGTTTTTTGAAAGATTGCCTCCTCTCTTGAAAGATTGCCTCCTCTATTGAAAGATTACCTCCTCTCTTGAAAGATTGCCTCCTCTCTTGAAAGATTGCCTCCCCTATTGAAAGATTACCTCCTCTCTTGAAAGATTGCCTCCCCTATTGAAAGATTGCCTCCTATCTTGAAAGATTGCCTCCTATTGAAAGATTGCCTCCCCTATTGAACGATTGCCTCCTCTCTTGAAAGATTGCCTATCCTACTATTTCTATTAATTATGGCCCTGCAGAGAAATGGAGTACGATCTGCTTCGTATGGTTCACCGGTCAGTTATAAGTCGCAGCCCGTTTTTAGTTTTTTGTTGTTGACAGGCTGCTATGTCCTTAAGTCACTCCCTGTACTGATCACAGTTGCTTGTTTTAATCTCAAAGTTATGTTTTAGTTCAAATCTTGTAAACGCTTGGTTTTTTGCAGCTGACGATGTTCCAAGCCTATCACTTTCTCGCTGTGTCTTAGAATTGATATTTAAAAAAAAAAAAAAGTAAAGTACCCCCCGTCACGCCAAGTGGCGTATAGGGAAATATGATGTTAGTGACCCTATCTTTTACAGACCTTCAGCACATGGTTTTTGGGGTAATGTGGTCGGTATTACGCCCGTGCTTCTTTACTTTCCAGAAAAAAAAATCCGGTACTCATTTAAGGCTGGGTGAACACGGAAGCCGTCGGTTGGAATCGAACCCACCCCTTGTCCTTTGTAGTCCAGTTCACTAACCACTGATCTATCGCGGCTCCAGAATTGATATTTGCTGGAAGTGATTTCAGTTTGTGAGACCAGATACAACGAGTTGTTTGTTTACGTTCACCCGATGACTAAAGTATTCTAGAGTATTCGTAGACTGTAGAATTCCTCTTCGTCATCCGCCCTTAAAATGACGTTAAGTGGACGTGTCTGCGTTGTGTTGTGGTTTGCAGTATAACTGTTATAATTGCGCCTTTCGGCTCAACACATCCGACTTCAGCACGACATTTTTGAATACCGGGTTGTCTTCCCTCTTCGGTCCCTGCTCGCTTGGCCCTACTAGACAGGTTAGTCTGTTACTGGAGGCACCATGGAGAGGTGGATCAGGGTCTGGATGGTTTTGGTTCACCGACCCTGGCGCAAGCCATCAGCTGTGGGTTGCTGACAACTTCCAGCTGTTGTGCTGGGAGGTGCGCCTTCGCCTCCTATACAACAAGTAAGATCTTCAGCAGAAGTAGATATCCTATATCAACGATATATTAGCAGTTAATTCTTGCAACATATAAACAAAAATCAAAGATTGACAAATTTGAAAACTTCAGGGGAATAGAAACTCAAACTTTAACTACAAATTGCTTACGTTTTAAGATGCATCTTTTTATAATCGGGAGCCTCGGTGGCTGAGTGGTTAGTGTGCTCGCCTCGGTGGCTGAGTGGTTAGTATGCTCGCCTCGGTAGCTGAGTGGTTAGTGTGCTCGCCTCGGTGGCTGAGTGGTTAGTGTGCTCGCCTCGGTGGCTGAGTGGTTAGTGTGCTCGCTTCCTGACCTGAAGTGTCCGGGTTCGATCCCCTGCAGTGGCGGATTTTTTCGGACTGACAAGGCTCCGGGGTTCACCCAGCCTCTGAAAATGGGTATCAGAGATTTCCTGGGAAGTAAAGGCGGCCTGGCATGATATCGACCACATCATTGAAAAATTTGCAGTGGTTATGTAAAAAAAAAAAAGGTCTCTAACGCCATGTTGCCCATACACCTAGCAAGGCGTGGAGAGTACCTTTTTTATAATCATTTTAATAGGAGAAGAATGTGCATTTCATTTTCCTGGTGAGACACATGTGAGCAATTCTGCTAAAGTATCAGCAACAAACAGCTGGGCTATCAATATTATTCTCATAGTATAATTGATAATGACGTTACTAAGTTTCACTTTCAGTTTTTTTCTCAAATATGGATTCTCACTTTGAAAATACATCTTGCAGATTTTAATTGATGGTTTCTTCTGAGAGCAATTTCGTTGTTGGCAAATCACAGTCATTGTGGTTAGATGAACATCGTCTTTTCATACCATATATCTGGATAGAGATAGAGATTGTTTCAGACGGGCTGTGATGAATGCAACCTTCTGTGGGAGATTTGGCTAGAGATAGAGATTGTTTCAGACGGGCTGTGATGATTGCAACGTTCTGTGGGAGATTTGGCTAGAGATAGAGATTGTTTCAGACGGGCTGTGATGAATGCAACCTTCTGTGGGAGATTTGGCTAGAGATAGAGATTGTTTCAGACGGACTGTGATGAATGCAACCTTCTGTGGGAGATTTGGCTAGAGATAGAGATTGTTTCAGACGGGCTGTGATGAATGCAACCTTCTGTGGGAGATCTGACAAGGAACAGAAATTATATCAGACGGGCTGTGATGAATGCAACCTTCTGTGGGAGATTTGACTAGAGATAGAGATTGTTTCAGACGGGCTGTGATGAATGCAACCTTCTGTGGGAGATCTGGCTAGATACAGAGATTATTTCAGACCGGCTGTGATGAATGCAACCTTCTGTGGGAGATCTGGCTAGAGACATAGATTATTTCATATGAGCCCGGTACTTGATGATGATGATGATTATGTTTTCAATGCCTTTTTTTCATTATGCAAGGTATCTTAATGATCTTTCTGTAGTATTTTGTTTTGACTGACTCGATTTTCTTCCATGCTGTTTACGAGATTGTCCATGATTCACAACCGTATGTTGCTATGGAGAAGATACATGTTCTTAGTCACTTTAATTGTATGACCTTTCTGGTGTCGCGCCAGATGTTCTTCATGTCGTTTACTTGTTATGTTGCTGTTGATAACCTTCTTTATTTGCGCAATAATTAAAACAAAACTGAACAAAAAGAAACCGTGACCTTGACACACCAAGTAAACATGACATATTGCCGTAGGTGATACATCCGCAATGGCGATCACGTGACTGACATTGGTCGTATTACTTCCGTTTAATTTTCTGGAAATAACTTCAGCATGCGTGTCAGTTACCACGTCATTAGTCGGCACTATATAATGACATCATTTCCGGTAGCGTTACTGTCTAGATTTGATTTTAAAAAAATAGTTTATTAATATTTTTAAGCCGAAATTTCAGCCCTTGTAAAATAGAACTCGAAAGAGCTGCAACTTATATTGCCTCAGCGGATACCTGTTTATTACAACATAATATATATCTGCCTTTTCCTCGTCTTCTGTAAAGAGAACATTGCTTGAAAGCTGCAAAGTTATGAGTCGCTGTTATTGACTCACTGGTGGTTGAGTGTTCAGCTGAAGCTTGCTCCTGGCAACCCACATATGGCTCCCAGAATCATTTAGGAGGAGGAAGTATGTTTACAGCACTCGGAAAAAGATCACAAATAATCAACAACAGGAAAAAGATCACAAATAATCAACAACAGGAAAAAGATCACAAATAATCAACAACAGGAAAAAGATCACAAATAATCAACAACAGGAAAAAGATCACAAATAATCAACAACAGGAAAAAGATCACAAATAATCAACAACAGGAAAAAGATCACAAATAATCAACAACAGGAAAAAGATCACAAATAATCAACAACAGGAAAAAGATCACAAATAATCAACAACAGGAAAAAGATCACAAATAATCAACAACAGGAAAAAGAAACGACAAAGAACAATATATATCCCGAAGCAGGATCGAATCCGTATTCATTGGTCACGAGAAACCAAACACTAGAGAACATGGCCAACTCAACTATCTGAAAAAAAAAAAATAGCTATCATTTGCTATATCTTTCACATAGGTGTACACAACTGATGGCTTGCGCCAGGATCGGTGAACCAAAACCATCCAGATCCTGCTCCACCTTTTAGCGGTACCTCTAGTAACAGACTAACCTGTCTAGTCTGGCAAAGTGAGCAGGGATCGAAGAGGGAAGACAACCCGGTACTCAAAAATATCGTGCTGAAGTCGGATGTGTTGGGTCGAAAGGCGCAAATATAACAGTTATACTGCAAACCACAACACAACGCAGACACGTCCACTTAACGTCCTTTTAAGGGCGGATGACGAAGAGAAATTCTACAGTCTACGAATACTCTAGAATACTTTAGTCATCGGGCGAACGCAAGCAAGCAAACACATAGGTGTACTCATGATTATAGCATAAGGTTGCGATCACAACTCGGGAATAAATTGTGCATCTGTATTTTTCTATTAAGACAATAATCCCCGATAGGATAGGGGTGGATACTTGCGTGTCAGACAAACAGTTATAGGACGAAACAGCACAAATAGTAGTTTCCAGTGGTTTAGACTGGAGACGGGGGACTGGTTGGTCTCGAGGCAAAACGCCGGCCTCGAGACAGAAAGTTTGTGGGTTCAAACTCCGTCTACACCGGTTGGGATTTTTATTTATGATTTCTCTCTGCGGCAACCACCCCTGGTCTCAACAGCGAGGCCCGGCTTGAAATGACAATTACTCATCGATGGAAAAATTACCTCCAAAGTCGGAGTTATCTGCCTGTGCGGCGAGTGACCCCTGTGCACACGGCTGCCAGGTAAAATGGATTAACACGCAAAATTCAGTTCCTATACTATAGGGACTTCGTCAGAGGTAAATAATCTGGCGAACGAAAAAAAAATAATAACTGGAGACAAATAATAATAAATGAATATTATAACAGAGGCGATAGATCAGCGAACCATTTCAGAGAAGGGGGCGTGACATCGCTAATGACAGTTATCTTTTTTAGATAGCAGAGTTGGCCATGTGTTCCAGTGTGTTCTTGGTTTCTCATGGCAAGGCACTGTGCCAAGAAGTACGGGTTCGATCCTGCTTCGGACCATATATTGTTCTTTGTGTTTTTTTCTGTTGTTGATTATTTGTGATATTGTCCAAGTGATGTAAACATACCCCCTTCTCTGAAATAATTCGCTGATCTATCACCTCGGAAGTTTGACTCTAGAATAATGTTTATTATTATTACTTGTATCCATATGGTCCCACCACTCAAAGATCTTGACATTATAAAGAATATGCAATAATGATTTATTTGGTGCTGCATTGAAGTGTCCACCTTTGCTTACTCCGTCATGGTGGGACAGTGAGGTGTTGAGATTTTGTTTACTGGGTCATGGTGGGACAGTGAACTAATGAGATTTTGTTTACTAGGTCATGGTAGGACAATGAACTAATGAGATTTTGTCTACTAGGTCATAGTGGGACAGTGAAGTGTTGAGATTTTGTTTACTATATCATGGTGGGACAGTGAAGTGTTGAGATTTTGTTACTACGTCATAGTGGGACAGTGAAGTGATGAGATTGTGCTTACTAGATCATGGTGGGACAGTGACGTGATGAGACTGTGTTTACTATGTCATAGTGGGACAGTGAAGTGATGAGACTTTGTTTATTAGGCCATGGTGGGACAATGAAGTGATGAGACTTTGTTTACTAGGTCATGGTTGGACTGTTAAGTGTTCAGATTTTTTTTTCTGTCATTCTGGGACAGTGAAGTGTCGAAATTTTGTTTTCTGGGTCATGGCGGGAGAGTGACATTTTGTGATGAGATTTAACTTATTAGTTCATGATGGAACAGTGAAATGATGAGATTTTGTTTACTAGATCATTGTGGGACAGTGGGGTGATGAGACTTTGTTTACCAAGTAATGGTGGGACAGTGAAGTGATGACATTTTGTTTACTTAGTCATGGTGGAACAGTAAAGTGATGACATTTTGTTTACTATTTCATGGTTGGACAGTTAAGTGTTCAGATTTTTTTTCTGTCATTCTGGGACAGTGAAGTGTCGAGATTTTGTTTTCTGGGTCATGGCGGGAGAGTGAAGTGTTGAGATTTTGTTTACTATGTTATTGTGGGATTGTGAAGTGTTGAGATTTTGTTTACTAGGTCATGGTTTTTACAGTGAAGTTTTGAGAATTTATTTACTAGGTCATGGTGGGACAGTCCAGTGTTGAGACTTTGTTTACTAGGTCATGGTGGGACAGTGCAGTGTTGAGACTTTGTTTACTACGTCATGGTGGGAAAGTGAAGTGATGAGGCTTTCTTTACATGGTCCATGTTAACAGTGAATGATGAGACTTTGTTTACTACGTCATGGTGGGACATTGAAGCGATGAGACTTTGTTTACTAGGTCATGGGGGGAAAGTGAAGTGATAGGGCTTTCTTTACATGGTCATGGTGGACAGTGAAGTGATGAGACTTCGTTTACTACGTCATGGTGGGACATTGAAGTGATGAGACTTTGTTTACTAGGTCATGGATGGAAAGTGAAGTGATGAGGCTTTGTTTACTAGGTCATGGTGGACAGTGAAGTGATGAGACTTCGTTTACTAGGTCATGGTGGGACAGTGATATGATGAGACTTTGTTTACTAGGTCATGGTGGAACAGTGAACTGATGAGATTTTGCTTACTGGGTCATGGTGGAACAGTGAAGAGATGCGACTTTGTTTACTAGGTCGTGGTGGAACAGTGAAGTGATGAGACTTTGTTTACTAGGTCATGGTGGAACAATGAAGTGATAAGATTTTGAATTGATTGACTTTTTTACCAAATCATGATGGGCATTGAAGTGATGAGATTTTGTTTACTAGGTCATGATGGGACAGTGAAGTGATGAGATTTTGTTTACTAGGTCATGATGGGACAGTGAAGTGATGAGATTATATTTACTAGATCATGGTGGTAAGGTGAAGTGATGAGACTTTGTTTACCAGTCATGGTGGGACAGTGAAGTGATGAGATTTGTTTACTAGGTAATGGTGGGACAGTGAAGTGATGAGATTTTGTTTACTAGGTCATGGTGGGACAGTGAATTGATGAGATTTTGTTTACTGGGTCATGGTGGGACATTGAAGTGAAGAGATATTGTTTACTAGGTCATGGTGGGATAGTGAAGTGATTAGATTTTGTTACTACATCATGGTGGGACAGTGAAGTGATGAGATTGTGCTTACTAGATCATGGTGGGACAATGAAGTGATGAGACTTTGTTTACTGGGTCATGGTGGGACAGTGAAGTGATGAGACTTTGTTTACTAGGTCATGGTGGGACAGTGAAGTGATGAGATTTTGCTTACAATACCGCGATTGACAGCTTCCATGCTCACTGAGCCTTAAATTGATTAACGGACTTTCTTTTTTTTTTTAAAGGATAGAAAGCCTGGCGTAGTGTCGATCACTTTTAATAAAGATGTGTTTAAGGGGCGTTATCACTCAATTACCTCTATGACTGTTTCAATGTGTGACATAGTTTGTTCTTTTCTTTCATGCATTCTAAATATCCTGTTTCTTGTATTATCTTGTTTATTTTTCGTTGCATTTCTTCTTTGCTGTTTACTCTATACGTACCATCTTTGTCAGCAGTAATGAGCTTTCGAATTATTCGTTAACTGTCCATAATACACATCACTATCATGATGAAGTGTTAAGCCGACCATTTCCCTCCTAATGTTTATGTCACCGCTGTTTGTTTCACATATGCTAATATCTACTTTATGCTACGTGATTTGTTTTGTATTATTTCTATTTTATATGTCTTCTTCCGCCTGTTTGCTCTTGTACATTTAACATTTTTACATATTTTGAATATTTTTACTCTTATTATACGATTAAAGAAGGTGCTTTTTCTAACAGCTTTCTTCTGCTTCTTCCTCTTTTGCCTTTCAGCGTCGATGGGAGATATAATTTGCAGTCTTTTGCTCATCTCTGCTGCTGTTATGATTCCTAGTGCTTCTAATATTCCACCGATCTCTCTTTTTTCGCGGTCGACCCTTGGGTCTCGTAATCCCACAACGTTTATTGAAAGCTAATTGTGTTGTGTATTTATCTTTCTTCCTTGTCGCGTGGCCAAACCATTTTGTCTGTTGTTTCTTTATATATTCTATGGCGGGGGCTATTCCTAACTTTTTTTTTCTCGGTTCTTCATTTCTGATCTTATCTCTCAGACTGTTTCCTGTCATTCGTCTGACACATTTAACCTCAGTAGAGGTTATTTTTCTTATTGTTCTTGCATCTAGAGTCCAGGTTTGGCAGTGGTAGCACAACGTTGGGATGAAAATTGTATTGTATAGTGCTCGCTTTGCCTCTTGAGGTATTTCCTTGTTTGACAATAGTAGTGATAACTGTCCAATGATTTGACAAGCTTTGATACATCTTGATTCTATTTCTTCTGTTTTGGGAATTATTGTTTGTCACTAAACTTCCTAGGTAAATCACCTTTACAATTATAATTACGTAATTGACCACTGCTTCTTCGCAGCAGAATCAGACAGTCAAATAAATACAGCATTTTTTTTTAGCAATTCGTGAACTAAACTACTTACAGCGCTTTTGTGGTTTGGTAATTCTCACAAAGATCGTTGACAATTTCAACGTCTGTACGTATTCATTTATCAACTTCTGTGCGATATTCATTTATCAACTTCTGTACGATATTCATTTATCAACTTCTGTACGATATTCATTTATCAAATTCTGTACGATATTCATTTATCAAGTTCTGTACGATATTCATTTATCAAGTTCTGTTCGATATTCATTTATCAACTTCTGTACGATATTCATTTATCAAGTTCTGTACGATATTCATTTATCAAGTTCTGTACGATATTCATTTATCAACTTCAGTACGATATTCATTTATCAACTTCTGTACGATATTCAATTATCAACTTCTGTGCGATATTCATTTATCAACTTCTGTACCATAATCATTTATCAACTTCTGTACGATATTCAATTATCAACATCTGTGCGATATTCATTTATCAACTTCTGTACCATAATCATTTATCAACTTCTGTACGATATTCATTTATCAACATCTGTATGATATTCATTTATCAACTTCTGTACGATATTCAATTATCTACTTCTGTACGATACTCATTTATCAACTTCTGTACGATACTCATTTATCAACTTCTTGAATTCTGTTTAAACTTTGTAAATAGTTATTTCTTGGTTAGGTTTACAACATCACAATCAGAAAAGTAAATAAAGGGAACAAGTTGAACCAGTGCCTGACAATAAAACAACAGACAAGCAATGGTTTTGATATAGGACGCGATCACCACCAGGCAGCATCCTCCGGACAGCGTTAACTCCCAGACGCAATCGGAGAGCGCAACAGTACAGCCTCAGAGGACGATGATCAACGAAGCAGAAGATACCACGACGAAAATTGTTAACAGATGATTGACCCCACTACACAATTTTGTCTCGATATTGAAAGGCAGGATAGGCGGATGAAGCTAAATATTATTTTTTTTTTTAAATCTAGAAATGGGTAATGCATATTATGTTTCAATAGTGGAGGAGAGGAAATAAACGTGAAACATTGAAAATAATGAAGCGTTTACTCTGAGAGAGATAAGGCATGATAATGCAGATTAATCTCCGAGATGTGGGAAGAGCACAGGACTTCGACAACAATGAGTCCACGTCACTCCTTTTGATGAAAGAGAGGGGAGTTAAGATAGGTACAGCCAGAAAAGGAAAAAAAAAACACAGCGGGCGTGAAGAAGACTTATAAACCAACACAGAACTGGAGTCGTCAGTCGCTGGACACTGCGGGACTTGCTGAGGGGATCTGAGCACCTATGGACATGTTCGGAGTGCAATGATGATGACCTGCAAATTACTCAATAACTCAATGCATATTTCTATAAGGTCTTGGAAGGAAAGAATTAAAACTAATGAACGGATTGAAACATTTACTCTAGGAGAGATAATGGATAAAAATGCATATTTTACAGTACGGTCTGGAGAAAGAAAGTGTCAGACAAAATGTAAAGACGGAAAAGTTTGTCCAGTGAAAGAAAATGAAAGAACGTCGATTATTGATAACTATTGTCCAATTTCCACATGTCACAGAAATGGATAAACAATGCACTGGCAGGAATCGGAAACTATAACATGAGCATTGTGTGGCAATAATGGGGATGCCCAAATAATAAGCCGAAGTACAAACAACAGGACGGAATGAAGTCGATTTGGACATCCACAGTGTGTGCCAGATTGAAAGAAGTGTGTAAGGAACGATTGGATATGGAACGAAATGATTTATCTCGACTACTGACATCACGACTTCACAGGCTGGTCAATTGGTCTTCGTTTAGCTGAAGAATTGTCTGTTTCAAGAAGTTCGTATTTTTGTTTCAATTATACAGTTTGTTTAAGTCCTTGAAAAGAACCATATAGTTTTGCCTGCAGTGTGGTTTTGTGAGCCAATGGGTTTTCCTCAGTTTACCATATTCAGTACAGTCTTCAAGTATGCGTTTAACAGTCAGGGAAGCCTGGCCACATCCACACGTAGCAAAGGTGCCAATATTTAATTTTGTATACATGTGGCTGTGGAGTCCATTGTGTCCTGTTATGAGGAGTATAATGTCAACTTGTTCCCATCTATTCATATTATGGAAAGCGTCTTGATTTGGTGTTTGGGTCTTCAGATTGATTTGATTATTTGTTTCTGCTGATAGTATGCAACTGGTGCATCTGATTGTTTTACCAGCTCGATCTTCCTGTACAAACGTGGCTACTCTCTCGTTTCCGGATGTTCCGCAGTGAGAAAATCGGCCAGTAAATACACTACCAGGCAGTTCATCATCATGTGTCACACCGGTTGGCGTAGACGATCATGTTCCACTACAACTCTATATCCACCCTCATCGTATCAATTCTGTTATTGACTGTTTTCCGTGGCATGACACCAAGCTGTCCATTAGTTTCTCTCTTTGTCGTCCGCGATCTCGCTTTCCCGCTATTTTTTCAGTTGTAACCAAGTATTCCAGCTTTCCTCTTCTCACGATTTTTTTCCAGAAAATGTTGATTGTTTCTTTCTGATGTTTCTTTTGTGTTGACCTCTTTGAGAATGTCCAGGTTGGTTTGTTCAGAGAAGTCTCAACATTCTCTCATTCCAGACAGTTATTAAAGATAAAAATAATATTTATAAAGAAAGTAACAACACAATATATTTCCGTCAAACAATATTTAATTGACAGCACTGAAAACAAACGAACAAAAAACTCATTACTTAAAAAGAAAATTACATCACAGACACCTCAATCTCATGAGTCCTGCTTCCGTTAGTCTGCGACTTAGACAGAGCGCTTCTGTACGCCACGTGCCGATGCTTCCGCTTAAATCCAAGGATGTTGAGTAGAATGAGACGAAATTTCTTCCCAAAGAAACAGTAGAGGAGGAAGTTGGACGCTGCATTGATCTCGACCATCACACTACAGACAACAAAAAAACACTGTGGAGAAATGGAGATAATGATATTTAATTTAGACATTGAATGTAAAGTACAATTTGTCGAAACGTTCTTGCTGTCTCGTGAGAATTAGTCTGTTTTAAGTTTTCTGCCTGTAAATGGAAGTTATAAACCCATATATGGGGTGTGTTTTTATGTCTGCTAGACCAGTAGTCTGTCTTGTGTTCTTTTAACACATCTTGAAGTTATAACCACATATATTTGTGTGCTTTTGTCTGCTGGAGCATTAGTCTGTCTTGAGTTTTCTTCCTATATCTTGAGATTATAACCTGATATATTTGTGCCTATGTCTACTGGTACATTAGTCTGTCTTGAGTTTTCTTCCTATATCTTGAGATTATAACCTCATATATTTGTGCCTATGTCTGCTAGAGCATTAGTATGTCTTGAGTTTTCTTCCTATATCTTGAGATTATAGCCTGATATATTTGTGCCTATGTCTGCTAGAGCATTAGTCTGTCTTGAGTTTTCTTCCTATATCTTGAGATTATAACCTGATATATTTGTGCCTATGTCTGCTAGAACATTAGTCTGTCTTGAGTTTTCTTCCTATATCTTGAGATTATAACCTCATATATTTGTGCCTATGTCTGCTAGAACAATAGTTGAAGTTATGCCTCTTAATTATTTGATCTTGTGCATCGTTTACCAACGGGGTATTCGTATTTTCGAACAAATAAAAATAAAACTGTTTGGAACAGCTAAACTAATTAATAGACAAAACAGACTACAACGTTTCGGCAAACGCCTTCATCAAGTATAACAAACAACTATTCAAATAATTAAACACATAAATCCAAGCCAGAAAACACAACACCGACCTAAAAAAATTGCCGAAAAGGACGGTGACCAAGATTTACGCCGGTCTGGTTAAAAGATAAATATACAAAAGGGCAGGGAGGATTTTTTATTGCACTTCTGAACTATAATAAAGATCACTTATTATATAATCACAAACATTATCGTTATCTTTACAGAGTACGGGATATCAGAGTTTTATCTTTCACTAGCCCTCCCAGGCGTTGTTTTGCCATGTTTCCTCTTTCATAGCCGTGACTGGTCCATATTTAAATGGCGCGATGAGCAAATAATGTCCTAGGACTTCCGTTTAATTCCAACAATACCCCAGATGACGTATGTAGCGTTCAAGACCGCCCACAGGAAACGGTAAGAAACCGTATCGTTACAAAATTAGAATTTTTCAGATTATAAAAAGAAACAAAACAAAAATCAAATTAATTAAAACACTCATTTGACAGATTTCACAAATATTCAACTATTCTTTAGATTGCTAAAACGAAACGAAATTACAGTTTGTTATTGTCGCGTGAATGAATTTCTCAATTTTTATTTTCCTAATCTCTGAATAGTTTTATAATTTTTTCTACATATTTTGATGAGCCGTCAAATTGCAATTTCCTATTCTGTTCACTGCGTCTCATTAACCGTTTTAAAGTCCCGTTGTTTCTGGATTTCTCAAACATTGTCCTTCCATTGATATTTGTACCTCTTCTCTGTGTCCCTGATGCCAGACCTTTGACCTTTGTATAGTTTTAGCTATTTTATTCCATTCGTGCCTTTTTATATTCAATTCGTGCCTTTCATATTCGATTTTTACCACTTTCATTCGATTTTTGCTTCTTTCAATTTTGATTCTCGCCTTCTTTTATCCGATTCTTGATTTTTGTTCCCCCCCCCCATATCCCCGCCCCTTTTTATATTAAATTCTTGTCTTTTTTTATTTGTTTCTTGGCTTTTTAAATTCTTTTCTCGCATTTCCTTTTTATTATTTTTTTCGCCGATCTTTGTGTTCGTTTCTTGCTTTTCTTTCATTCTGTTCTTGCCACTTTTATTTCTTTCATTCTATACTTTTCTTGCCACTGTTATTATTTTATTGCCTTCCTTTTAAATCGTTTTTTGCCGCTTTTGTTCTTTTCTTGCCTTTCATTATACTCTTTTCTTGCCACTTTTATTTGTTTCTTGCTACTTTTATTCTTTCCTTGTCTTTCTTTTTATTCTCTTCTTACCACTTTTATTTATTTATTTTTTTTTGCATTTCTTTATATTCTTTTCTTGCCACTTTTATTTGTTTCTTGCTACTTTTATTCTTTTCTTGTCTTTCTTTTATTATTTTCCAGTCATTGTTTTTTTTTTAATCCGTTTCTTTCCTTGTTATAATCTCACAAAGAGCTCTGTAATTATTCATGTCTTTGCTGTCTCATCTCATTTTATTTATTTCCAATATATAATAACCTTTTATATTGATAACCTTTTGAAAAATGGACTCCTTTTTTTTTTATAAATGGAGTGGCAAGCTGACCCTTCCCCGGTCCCTCCTCATTCTACACCCATACATAGGACCTGTATCGAGAGGCCTGGAAACATTAACTCACCGGTTAGTGAACTCAACGAGATCACTAAAGCGAGTTTGACCCTGATCGACAGTTATCAAGTTCACCCGGCCTTACATAGATTTTGGATTTTTCTGGGTTAAGAAGAGCAGCACAGGGGTAATTGCGGTCACATGACGCCCAAGAAATAATGTGCTTAATGTTTATACAAAAAAAATATGGGCACTAAAAGCATCTTCCGTATTCGCCAACCAGGTGGCGCAACAGTGCACTTCCTGTTCTTGTCTTCTATAAAAGTCGATGGCCGGAATCAATTACCATGAGATTCCGAACAACTTGTTTCGCGAGGTCTGTTTCTTCTGTTTCTTCTGTTTCTTCTGTTTCTTCTGTTTCTTCTGTTTCTTCTGTTTGGTGTAAAATGAGTTTCCAATATTTTTTATGACGTCATAACTTCAAATGTTGGTAGTCTTGTAACGTCATCGATATTGTCCAAGCATCTGAATCAAATGCTATCATTCATGTTGTTATACCCGAGACAGGAAGTATAAGGCTGTCACACGAATACGTTATTTATCAACCCTCGTGTTATCACAACT
The DNA here is from genome assembly GCA_032433765.1 of Megaustenia siamemsis. Classification (NCBI taxonomy): domain Eukaryota; kingdom Metazoa; phylum Mollusca; class Gastropoda; order Stylommatophora; family Ariophantidae; genus Megaustenia; species Megaustenia siamemsis. The sequence goes on along the minus strand of JAVIAB010000106.1, from coordinate 13,119,676 downwards.
TTGAGGCTTGAGTGTTCCAGGTGACAATCGTATTGCTGTTCGGCAATTTTCTTTTTTTATTTCACTCTATCATTAGAGTCCTCCTTCTGTTGAGAACGTATGTCATGTTGAGCATAAGTGTTCTCGTAATGACAGCACATAGAACGTAGAGGCGAGAAGTGGTTCTCTTCTTAAAACTCTTTCCGTACGGAAGCTTTTTATCGGCGCAACGGAAGAGTTTTCAGAGAAAAATTGCTCATGGTTTTAAGAACCAATCTACATATTTATATTTATCTAACATATAACATATTATATATGAATGTTTAGATAATTGAACAAGGTATTAGATTTCACAAATATCAAGGTGATACAAGACATGTAAAAAGAATATAGTTTGATGGCGTTCACACTAATCAAATTGAGAGTGACGCACTATGCGGCGAAACAAACGTTGCCGAAATCGGCATAACGCACAGTGCAGCGAAACGTACGGAAAGAGAAGTAATGAACATGGAAGGAAAGCTTGTGTGATAAGACAAACAGCGACATAACGTAACATTGTAATAAACATAGAGTACAACTGTTTGTTTTCATCTCAAAGTTCCATTTTAATTCTAAATTTGGACAATTTACAGCATTTAGGGATGAGGTGAGATATGCGTGGCCGTGCGGCTAAAACCACTGTTCCGCTGGCTGAAAAGTCGGCGTACGGTGTTCGAAGCCCGCGGTAGACAGAAAAGATTTTTTCTCTCGGGGGTGAAATAAAAATGCAGTCTCACAGGTGGTGGCGGCTGCTTGATCAAGCGGCCTTTATCCCTCTAGTTATATCGTCCCCGTCCCCCTTCCCCTATATACACCAGCAATGGTACTATACGTCGTAAAGATATTTTTTTTTTAATGGATGAAGTTATAGTGAGTACAGGCCCCTCATTCTTGAAAGTGTCACTTTATGCATTTGCTTTCAATATTTTTTCCCTCTAGAGACAAGGAACTGAATTTTGCGTGTTGATCCATTTTTCCTTGGCAGCCGTGTGCACGGGGATCCCTCGCCGCACAGACAGATAATTTCGACTTAGGAGATACTCATATTTTTTTCGAGGCAAGATGCCGGCCTCGAGACAGAGAAGATGTGATATCAAATTCTGACTGCACCAGTTGGAATTTTTATTTATGATTTCTCTCTGCGGCAACCACCCCTGGTCTCAGCAGCGAGGCCCGGTTTGAAGCGTGAATTATTCATGGACGGAAAAAATATGAGTACCTCCGAAGACGAAGTTATCTGCCTATGCGGGGAGAGACCCTTGTGCACACGGCTGCCAAAGAAAATTGGATTAACACGCACAATTCAGTTGCTAGTCTCTAGGGACTTCGTCAGAAGTCAAAACTGGCGAACGAAAACAAAACAAAAAAAAAAACGATCAAAGATTTACAAATCTGGGGTGTGTCAAATATAATTAATTTTTAACCACAAGTGTTTTTCTTTTTTTTTTTTTTTTTAAAGATACGGCTTCTTTAGTTCACTTGGAAAGTAAAATAGAAGAAGGATGTTTCCATTTCTAGAAGGAAACAATAAAGAGCAAATCAACTCAAGTGTCGGTGACAAAAGAACTGTGAGGAGTGTGTAATAGAAACAGGTTATTAAAGAAGAACAAATATAATCATGAGGAGCCGTGACAAACTTTAGAAACGTCGTTGTTGTTTTTCAGTCTCGACATATCCGCAAAGCCTGTTTAATCACAGTTTTATTTACTTAGTTAGAAAAAAAACAAACGATGAAGTTTTAAAACAACTAAAAATGAAAAGAGAACTACTGAACACAATTCAAACAAGACAAATGTAATTTTTGGGCATGTTAAAAGACACAACAGCCTAATAAAAGTAATATTGAAAGGGAAAATACAAGGTAAAAGAGGCAGAGGCAGACCAAGACTAACATGGACGAGTATCATCAAAAGATGGACAATCAACCATGACAATCTGCACCATCAAAGCAAGAGACAGAGTGGAATGGCGCTCCATGGTAGCCAACCTTCGATGCGGATACGGCACTCAATGATGATGATAATGATGATGGCGATGATGATGATTAGTTACTTTACTACGAGAATGGATAGCCAAGATGTGTTCATGAGAAAAAGAGGAGTACGGTTGGAAGACAAAAGAAATGCGTATACCGCAGGTATCAGGCAAGAAGGAGCATCACAAATCGTAAAATATGTTAAGGTGATTAGAGAAAGAGTGTTTTAAAAACACAAAGAACGAATGTACAAAATTAAGAAGGAATCAAATCAAAAGAAAAAAAAACAATATGAAAGGAAATAACATAAAAAAAAAACGCAATATGAAAGCAAATAAACAGAAATTACAAAAAAAGCAAATCGAAAGAAAAAGACAAGAGCATAGAGAAAAGACAAAAAGAAAGCATCTCAGAAGAAATGACAGAAAGGAAGCAAATCAAAAGAAAAGACAAGAAAGAAAGCAAATCAAAAATAAAAGCAGCAAGAACATAGGAAAAAGACATCATGAAAGCAAATAAAAAAAAAAGCAACAAAGATAGTAAATAAAGTGAAAAGATAAGAAGATTGCAAACTAAAAAAAGCAAGAAGATAAGAGAAAAAACAGCAAGAAAGCAAATCAATAAAAAAGACAAGAAGGAAGCAAATGAAATGAAAAGACAACAAGAAATGAAATAAAAAGACTAGGACCAGAAAATTGCAAATCAAACTAAAAGATAAAAAGAGCTGAATTCAAGAGAAACGATGTCCACAATTGTACATATGGAAAAGGTGTGAGAAATAAGAGTGACGTAAAAAAAGGTGAAATATGAGCTGCACATACAAACTAGTGCGGAAGGAAAAAATATAGCAATAAAGTACAACAAATATAGAATGTGATGACAGAAAAGGAATCTAAAAGCGAAAAAAACATAGATGTGTTGTCTAATAGCAAAAAAGGTTTAGGAAGAATATTGAATAATGAAGAAAAATCATCATCATCATCATGTGCCATACCAGTTGCCGTAGTCGATCATAACCTTCCACAATCTTCTATCCACAGTGCATCGTATCAATTCTGTTGTTGACTGTTTTCCATGCTATGACACCAAGCTACCTAGTATCTTTTCTCTTTGCCGTCCGTGATCTCTCTTTCCCCGTATTTTGCCAGGTGTAACCAAGTTTTCCAACTTTCCTCTTCTCATGATGTGACCTAACAAATGATGATTGTTTCTTTCTGATGTTTCTTAGGAGCTCTCTTTTTTTCGTGTTGGCTCCTTTGAGAATTTTCTCCTCGGTCTATTTAGCTGTCCAGGGAACTTTCAACATTATTCTGAGAAATGCCAAATGTGTGGCCTCTAATCGTTTTATCATGTTTGTCTATTGTCCATGATTCACTTCCATAGGTCAGAATTGGTTCTAGATAGCACCGATGAACTCTCTTTCTCACTTATATTGATATAGATTTGTTGCATAAGACATTTTTTTCATTGTCTGAAATGCTATTTTGGCCTGAGCTATTCTACATTTTATTTCTGTGGTGCATCTTCCATCTGATGTTGTTATTGTGCACAAGTATTTGATGCGGTGCAGCTGTTTCAGATTTGTTCTGTTTATTGTTATGCTACATAAAGGTGATGATTGTCCTTCAATATGACCATTGTTTCTGTTTTCTTACTATTCAGACTGAAACCTTTATTGTTGCTCTCTTTTACTGTTATGTCTATAATTCCTTGTAGTTCATTCTCTCTCTTTTAAGACTCTGTCATCAACATATCGCAAATTGTTTATGTTGTGACCGTTGACTTCAATTCCTTTTTTGTCTACTATTGATCTCATAATATTTTCGCTGTAAAGTGAAAACAAATTAGGCGACAGAACACAGCCTTTTCTGATTCCTTTTATTTATATATTGGGACTGTCCTGTTTGGTTGTTAATTCGTATAGCTGCTGTTTATTGCCAGTACATGGTTTTTATGATTCCTTGATCCTTGACATAAATGTTTAATTTCTCCAGCATTTTGATCATATCCACATGCTTTACTTTGTCAAATGCTTTGTCAAATGAAGAAAAATAAATTAGGTAAAATATAGCAAGTATTGCGAAAGAAACGAGGGTGTGAAAAGAGGAAGCAAATTCTTTTTACAAAGAGGTAAGGAATGACAACAATAGGAAAAGAATTGAGGTTGACGGGAAAGACAAAAGTGTCAGAAGTGGGTTAGAAGATTATGTTGACAAAAATCGAGGGAATTATAACGGTCAGGACGAATAGCAGTTAAGACATAATTGATGAAAGTGAGGAATATGAGCATGCCATGAAGCAGAGTGGAAATAGTTGTTGCTCAACCGGAAATAAAGGAGTGGCAAAATAAGTAAAATTTTAACGTGGCAGAAAAAAAAGAAAGAAAGCAACTAAATACACCACTGAGAATTATCAAACAGAAAGAAAGAAGGTAACTATATAGACTATTGAGAGTTATAGAAACAGAAAGAAAGAAGGCAAAAAATAGACCATTGAGAGTTATAGTAACAGATACAAAAAAGCGACGGCAAATGCCATTGGGAATAAATTAAACAGAAAAAAGAAAGTGACAACATAGAAATATAAAACTGGTATGCTCAGAAAGGCAAGCGTGACAAAAAAAGAAGACAGTGACTAGAAATAATGTTTGAAAAAAAAGCGAAAAGAATGTCACGAAAATTTAAGATCGAATTAAAGAAAAGAAAGGGAAATAACTGGATGATAATGAAAGTAAATGGAAAGCTGTAGCCCGAGGAGAGACATATCTATTGCTCTGTGGACAATCATATTTTGGCTTCGAGAAATCAATAATCGTATTCCTGGTTTGTCGTATGAAGGTTCCCGCTACGTCGATCGCAGCAAAACTGCGACGTTTCGACCAGTGAATCCGACATCCACATAGCATAGTTTTAAGAATCGAATTTGTCTCTCACTTTTCGACCAGAGAATCCGACATCCACATAGCATAGTTTTAAGAATCGAATTTGTCTCTCACTTTTCGACCAGAGAATCCGACATCCACATAGCATAGTTTTAAGAATCGAATTTGTCTCTCACTTTTCGACCAGAGAATCCGACATCCACATAGCATATTTTTAAGAATCGAATTTGTCTCTCACTTTTCGACCAGAGAATCCGACATCCACATAGCATAGTTTTAAGAATCGAATTTGTCTCTCACTTTTCGACCAGAGAATCCGACATCCACATAGCATAGTTTTAAGAATCGAATTTGTCTCTCACTTTTCGACCAGAGAATCCGACATCCACATAGCATAGTTTTAAGAATCGAATTTGCCTCTCACTTTTCGACCGGTACTCACTTAGTCAGACTCAGTAACCAACCAGCTATGGTTCGCCGCAACTCACTGCATCAGTAATGAGTAATAGTAAGAGGTGGTCAAAGTACCCTTGGAAGAATACATCTCAAGTACATGATGACGTAGCGCTGCCTATATCCTGAAAGCAATTTCCGTGGAGCGTGTGATGTCAACATCGTGTCTCTAGAACGCGTGTTGGGAATAAAATATGGAGAATCGTTTTAACAAATACATCATGCCCTTTACCCATCTCATTTCTACGTAAATACGAGTATATCTATGTTTTCAGGCAATTTAAAATTATGAAAAGGAAATTCAAGATAAAAAGCAGAAGGATTACGTGTTCTGTAAATGAAAATCTATTAATTCAAATGAAATAAAAAAGATTTTTATAAAATTTTATTTTACCACATTACCCCAAAAATCATGTGCCGAAGGTCTGTAAAAATTATGGTCACTAACATCATATTCTCTATACGCCACTTGGCGTGACGGGTTACTTGATTTTTATTTTTACTTTTTACTATATATATATAATCATCATCATCAATAACCGGGCCTACTGGTGTAGGTGATCATGTCTCTCCACAACTTTCGATCTCGGCAACTATTTATCTTTTCTGTTGTTGACCTTCTGCCAAGCCATTCTCTTTAGCTGTCTGTTATTTTATTCTCTTTGCTACCCTCTATCTCTTCGTCCCTCAATTTTGCCAGTTGTTACAATATATTCCAGTTGTTCTCTTCTCATTACATGGCCAAAAAATGATGATTGTTTCTTCCTAATATTGAAAATTAGCTCTCTCTTTGCTTTGACCTCTCTCAGAACATCTTCATTACTCTTCTTAGCTGTCCATGGTACTCTCAACATTCTTCTGTAAAACCACATTTCTACAGACTCCAGTGATTTTCTTGTCTGTTGTCCTATTGTCCATGATTCGCATCCATATGTTAAGGCTGGCTCTACATAACATATAAGAACTCTTTTCTTGTTTCTATTGTCAAAAATGGATTGCATAGTAGTTTCCCTCATTTTTTGGAAAGCTGCTTTTTCCTGAGCCATTCTGCATCTCATCTCTTTTGTACATCTTCCGTCTGAGGTTAACAAAGTTCCCAAATATTTAAATTCATTTACCTGTTTTAATATTGTTCCACTTGTCTTTATTTTTCACTGAGGCGATGTATTTTTCTCTGTTGTTACCATTACATTATATATATATATATATAAAGTAAAGTACCCCCGTCACGCCAAGTGCCGTATAGGGAATATGGTGTTAGTGACCATACATTTTACAGACCTTCAACACATGATTTTTGTGGTAATGTGGTCGGTATTATGCCCGTGCCGCTTAACTTTCCAGAAAAAAAATCCGGTACCCATTAAAGGCTGGGTGAAGCCGGAAGTCGTCGGTTGGGATCGAACCCTACCCTTTGTCCTTTGTAGTCCAGTTCACTAACCACTGAGCTATCGCGGCTCTCATATGTATATATCATCATCATCATCATCATGTGCCTTACCGGTTGGCGTAGGTGATCATGTCCTTCCCCAATCTTCTATCTATAGTGCATCGTCTGAGTTCTGTTGATGACTGTTTTCCATGCCATGACACCAAGCTATCCAGTATTTTCTCTTTTTGTCGTCCGCGATCTCTCTTTCCTTTTATTTTGCCAGTTGTAACCAAGTATTCCAACTTTCCTCTTCTCATGATGTGCCCGAAAAATGTTGATTGCTTCTTTCTGTTGTTTTTAAGATCTCCCTTTTTGTGTTGACCTCTTTGAGAACTTCCTCATTGGTCTTTTTATCTGTCCAGTGAACTTTCAACATTCTTCTGAGAAATCCCATCTCTGTGGCCTCTAATCGTCTTTTCATTTGCTTGTCTACTGTCCATGATTCACTTCCATAGGTCAGAAATGGTTCTGTATAGCACCGATGAACTGTCTTTCTCATTTCTATTGACATAGATTTTTTGCATAAGATATTTTTCATTTTCTGAAATGCTATTTTGGCCTAAGCTATTCTGCTTTTTATTTCTGTGGTGCATCTTCCATCTGATGTTATTATTGTGCCCAAGTATTTGAAACGTTGTACTTGTTTCAGATTTGTCTTGTTTATTTTTATGCTGCATGATGGTGATGGTTGTTTCTTCGATATAACCATTACTTCTGTTTTCTTACTATTCAGACTGAGACCTTTCTTGTTGCTTTCTTTTACTATTATGTCTATCATTTCTTGTAGCTCGTTCTCTGTCTCTGCTATTAAGACTGTGTCATCCGCATATAGCAAATTATTTATGTTGTGACCGTTGACTTCAATTCCTTTTTTGTCTACTATTGATCTCATAATATATTCGCTGTAAAGTGAAAACAAATTCAGGTGACAGAACACAGCCTTGTCTGACTCCTTGGTTTATACAACTGGAATTGTCCTGTTTGGTTGTTAATTCGTATAGTTGCTGTCTGTTGCCAGTACATATGTTTTTTTATGATTCGCAGATCCTTGCCATCAATGTTTAATTTCTCCAGTATATTGATTATTTCCACATGCTTTACCTTGTCAAATGCTTTCGTGTAGTCTATAAAGCACATATATAGATCTTTCTTTACATCTATATATATATATATATATATATATATATATATATATATATATATATATATATATATATATAGCTTTTAAAATATGTAGCTTTCAACAAACTGACGAGTATCTGGAGATCCAAAGTTCTCAGTAAACGACCAAATCTTAAACTGTTCAACTCTTGGTACCAGTGCTAATAATTGGATGTGAAAGTTGGAAATCCACAAAGACTTTAGGTAGAAAATTAAATGCCTTAGAAAACAAATGCCTACGTAGGATCTCAAACATAAGCTGGAAAGAATACATTTCGAATGAACAGATGAGAGAGGAATCAAAACAAGAATACGTGTCTGGCTTGATAAGAAGACACTGGAAATACATCGGTCATGTGCTGAGAATGAATGAAGAAGGATTTCCCCATCAGGCATTCAAGTGGAAACCATCTAGTAAACACGAAAAAAAGGTAGACCAGTAGAATCGCTCAGCAGAACCATTACTAGGGAAGGCTCAACCAAGGAACTAAGAAACAACCAAGAACTACAAGAGATAGCAACAGAAGGTCAATCGTGGAGAACTGTGACTTCCGGCTTATCTGCCCTCCAAACCTCGAGAGAAAAATGAATATAGCTCTAGATTCAATTAACGCACTCAACAAAATTGTCTCTGTGATTATTCCAGGGACACCCCGTGTTCTACAGAGTTCGTGCACTGTGTAAACATCTACCTACGCTATCAGACAATAGATGGGAAGGTTAAATGAGCTTTCCTGTACAACGATATTACTTCTAAAACTTTTTAATTAAGAGAAATCATAGTCACCGTCATTGAATAAATACAAGAGAAAGTTGAACCCTTTGATAGTGTAGACACTAATTTGTAACAACCTGAAATGAACACAATTGACATGACACAAGAGGGATGGGGTCACATGTATGGAGACATCTACATATTTATTTAGAACTATACTACATAATTTAATGGAGCCAGTAGTGGGGTGTGATAGGCACTCCAAGGTACGGTGACAGCTTTACAAGGAAGGAACACAACACAATACTGACGTTTCGGCCTGTGGCCTACTTCAGAATACAAGGACAACGACAACAAACGGGGAAGTCCAATTAACTATAACTACATGTCTGATGATAAAGTAGAGAAGGAGAGGAGAAGTCAGGTGGTACGATAAGAAAAGAGAGAGAGAGAGAGGAGAAGTCAGGTGGTACGATAAGAAAAGAGAGAGAGATATATGTGCTACATGAGGGGAGGTAGGATGGAGTAGAGATAGAAAAAAGTGGAGAAAAGAAATTGTGTTGTGTTCCTTCCTTGTAAAGCTGTCACCATACCTTGGAGTGCTTATCACAACCCACTACTGGCTCCTTGCTACCAGCTTTACCACAGCATTGCAATTATTTGCCTGTTCCCTACATAATTTAATGCTCTATTCAGAAACTATCTACAACAGTTCGTGACATACAATATATAAAAACATACATAGTTTAACATTTTCTATAAATACAATCATCATGTAGGAGAAACATCGAGGCTAAAGACCGTAAACCACACAGGAACACAGGTGCTGTATACAAATTACCGAAGAAAATAGCGTCCTCATGCGTAAATGATATATTGTTTTAGTGTTCACTTTTTTATAGCCATCTGGCACTTTATTTTTGGAGTAATGTGGTCAGTATTATGCCAGTGCCGCTTTTCTTTTCAATTAAAGATCCGGTACCCATTTAAGGCTGGCTGAACCTGGAAGCCAACAACATGCACTAATTCAAAGGGACTTTCTTAACTGCCTGCTTAGAAATGTAATTCTTAAACATGTGTCTTTTTCTTCAGCATATTATATTGAAATTAATCTTTGAAAAACTATCAGCATCAGGTCGCATGTCTTTTGCAGAACGATGCATTCACTACAGCCCGTGTGAGAGAATCTCTGTCTCTAGAAAGATCTCCCACTTCTTCTGATGTTATTTGAAAGTCTCTGCAATGTCTCGAAACCACCTTCTTTTTGGTCTGCCTCAGTTGTATTGTACTGAAACTATGCCTTCCATTATTGTTATTTCCATCCTGCTGTGTCTTTTGAGGCAGCCGTAGTATTTTAATTTCCTCTGTAGGATGGTAAAGGTAAAGGTAAAGTACGAGACATGAACCGGCGTCTTAGCACGCGAGTATATACCCATATGTGCTCGGCCGCCTATCCAGAAATGTTCGGATATTTCTGTATAGTGTAGCCTCAAGCATCGAAACTCAGATGCGAAGCGACATTCCTCACCTTCCCAGGATAATACCCTGGTACCCATTTCTGCCAACGACTGGGTCGACCGTGGGGTAATTTTTTTTTTTTTTAAATTTCCAACCACGAGTACAACTCACACTGCTCCCAGCGGGAATCGAACACGGGTTGTCCGAACGTCGGTAGTCTAGTCGGGTGGTTTTCCCAACTAGGCTACCGAGGCCCCGAGGATGTAGGATGGTATTTATGAGCATTGTCATGATTTCTCGGCAGCCTACAATCAGTAGTTTTCCGTTGCTTTCTGATTGGTTCTGGCAACACTTAGGTCCCTATTGTACCCTCAGCCCGATACCAGGCTGTTCCAGCTTCTGCCTTTGAGACCGCTGAAAATATATCATCATCATCAAGTACCGTGCCTACTGGCGTAGGTGATCATGTCCCTCCACAATTTTCGATCTCGGCAGCTATTTATCATTTCTGTTGTTGACCTTCTGCCAAGCCATTCTCTTAAGCTGTCTGTTATTTTTTCTCTTTGCTTCCCTCTATCTCTTCGTCCCTCAATTTTTTCCAGCCGTTACAATATATTCCAGTTGTTCTCTTCTCATTACATGGCCGACAAATGATGATTGTTTCTTCCTAATATTGGAAATTAGTTCTCTTTTTGCTTTGACCTCTTTCAGAACGTTTTCATTACTCTTCTTAGCTGTCCATGGTATTCTCAAAATTCTTCTGTAAAACCACATCTCTACAGACTCCAGTGATTTTCTTGTCTGTTGTCCTATTGTCCATGATTCGCATCCATATGTTAAGACTGGCTCTACATACAATTTAAGAACTCTTTTACTTGTTTCTTGAAAATCTATACAAAGCTATAATTAAACTTTCTTAGCAGTCCGTGGAAAAGTCACCATAAAATCTATTACCAATAAGGACAGATATAATTGACGTACCATATAGACGCCGCTTGATTTGACTTCGATTTCTCCAAACACAGCAATCAGAATGTTGTCGATGATTGTCGGAAACTGGCAAACGAGAAAGACCACGATAAGAGCGATGAGCATAACTGTCAGGTTATGTTCCTTCTTAGCTGAGGCGCACATCGACTGCTGCATGGATCTGGAGCCTCTCACGGCTCTGATGAGTCCAATGTTCATGAAGAGAATAACGAGGAACGGTATAATGAACATGAAGAACAACTGGAAATAGATGAGGTACAGATGCTTAAACGTCGGGTTGGAGCCGAACTCTGTCAAGTCCAATTTAAACATTCCCTTTGAAGATGAACCCGCGTGTATATTTGAGCTCTGAGTAACACTGGTCCAATTCGCGTGTGCTTCGTGCAAATCTTCTGGTTTTCTATCGACAGAGTTTAATATCACATGGGTAAAGTTATTGTTTGAGCTTGTCTTTAATATGTTTACAGGGGTCGTGTTGTTAAATCCATGGCCTTTCAACTCAATAAATCCAGAGCTTGAGTCATTAACTGCAAGTGAGTCACTGGTATTTAGATTTAAATATGTATGTTCTTCATATTTAATCGTATAATGAAAGAATCGTGGTATATTATAAACAACTGACCAAATAAAAATAAGAATGATGGCCTTTATTGTCCGGGATTTTGTGCACGTGTTAGCAGCATGAAGAGGTCGGCACACGGCAATGAATCGTTCAACTGTGAAGCCAACACACGTGTATATAGATCCCATCTGAGCGGAAAGCGAGAGCGGATAACCAAAAGGGATGGTGAGTGTGTTGTAAAGCATAACGTCTCTGAGAAACGATGTGTATGGAACAAGCGCTGGCAGACAAAAATAGAGGACCATGCCGACGAGAATGCAGTTGTCGTAGATAGCAAGAGATAGAAGGTAATATGATGTTGAGGAGCGCATCTGCTTTCGATGAAGCACAACCATTGACAGAGTGTTGCCCAGGAATCCCAAAACTGCTAAAATGCTTCCGAGGATTCCCCAAACGATGAACTTCAGCAAATTGATATTGACACTCTTCTGGATTTGTGGTGACGCAGAAGATGTCGTAACGAGGCTGTCGAGATCCGGATAACCTGTAGTTGTGTGAGCGTAGACATCAAAGTCTGTGTCGTTGTCATGGTAGCCGATCAAACCTCCCCTGTCACCGCTAATATTAATGATGTCACTTCTATTAATAATCTGGTACTCTTCACTAAGTGAAACCAGATATGTACTCATGTTTTCACCTCGTTTCATTACTTTTCACCACTGCAATTTATCATGAAAACATCGATGGGCCAGATAAACACAAGCGAAGGAAGCGCAATCATTTTAAACCTGTTTTGTTCAGTTATCTTTTGAAAAATGTAAACCAGTTTTATCACCTTTGATTTTACTCCACCTTTCAACATATAACGAAGCCAATTTACAGATAATTAAACCTGTAAATGTTTTTAAAAATTTAGATTCGATGTTAAATCTGACTCAAAGATTACAAGAATTGCTGCGATTCATGGAGGAATCATATAGAAAATAAATGCTTCGTATGAAAAGACATAAACACCGCCGCAGATCTTTGGTTCAGTGTATTTATTTAATGTCAGACGACGATCACTCATAACATTGAACCACTCGATCTTCAGCTCGGTTTCAGGTCTTATTATATCACACATGATATTTCTATCCAAGTTTTGCCCATTTCGATTTCATTGAAGAAAGATGGACCAGCTGATTTCTTTTGAACACAAGTGAGAAAATCTGAAATATAATAACAAGAGAAAATAAATTGAACAATCACAAATAGAATAAAAAAAATGAATTAAATTATGTCACGCTAAATATATATAATGAAAAAGAAAATAAATTGTAATATTATAAATACATTAAAAATATAATAAACTGAAACATAAAAATACAGTAAACAACGAGGAAATAAATTACAACATACTGAACGCAATAAAATAAAAATTGTAATATACTGGACAGAATAAAAAAAAAATGCAACATGCTGAAAACAATGAAATAATAATTTACAACTTACTGAGCACAATTAAGAAAATGAATTGCAACTTAAAAAATACATTTAAAATATATATATTGAAACGTACTAAATGCAACAAAAAATTCGTTATAAATTGCAATAAAAAAAAATAGTATTCATGATTTGGTGTAAACCTTGATTTTCTTAAAAGATTTATAACTTTACCAATATAAATATATATTTTATAATAAAAATAATATAATTTAGTAAGTTGGTTATCAGTCAGTTAGTTAACTTGTTTAACTAGTTATTAGATAGCTGTTTAGTTAGTTAGATAGTTAGTGTTTTCACTGTTTGTTACATGGTTTGTTAGCTAGCCAGTTAGTTAATTGCTTAGCCAGTTAGTTAGTTAGTTATTTAGTTAGCCAGCAAGTTATTTAGTCAGCCAGTTAGTTATTTATTTGGCCAATTAGTTAATTGGTTAGCCAGTTAGTTAGTTAGTTAGTTAGCCAGTTAGCTAGTTGGTTACCCAGTTAGTTATTTAGTTAGTTATTTAGTTAGTCAGTTAGTAATTTAGTTAGCCAGTTAGTATTTAGTTAGCCAGTTAGTTATTTAGTTAATCAGTTAGTTATATAGCTAGCCAGTTAGTTAGTTATTTAGTTAGCCAGTTAGTTATTTAGTTAGCCAATTAGTTATTTAGTTAGCCAGTTAGTTATTTTGTTAGCCAGTTAGTTATTTAGTTAGCTAGTTAGTTATTTAGTTACAAAAGTTAGTATTTAGTTAGACAGTTAGTTATTTAGTTAGCCAGTTAGTTATTTAGTTAGCCAGCTAGTTATTTAGTTAGCCAGTTAGTTATGTAGTTAGTTTTTTTTAGTTAGCCAGTTAGTTATTTAGTTAGCCAGTTAGTATTTAGTTAGCCAGTTAGTTATTTTAGTTAGCCAGTTAGTTATTTAGTTAGCCAGTTAGTTATTTAGTTAGCCAGTTAGTTATTTAGTTAGCCAGTTAGTTATTTAGTTAGCCAGCTAGTTATTTAGTTAGCCAACTAGTTATTTAGTGAGCCAATTAGTATTTAGTTAGCCAGTTAGTATTTAGTTAGCCAGTTATTTATTTAGTTAGCCACTAAGTTATTTAGTTAGCCAGTTAGTTAGGTATTTAGTTAGCCAGTTAGTTAATTAGTTAGCCAGTTAATTATTTAGTCAGCCAGTTAGTTATTTAGTTAGCCAGTTAGTTATTTAGCCAGTTATTTATTTAGTTAGCCAGTTTGTTATTTAGTTAGCCAGTTAGTTAGTTATTTAGTTAGCCAGTTAGTATTTAGTTAACCAGTTATTTTAGTTAGCCAGTTAGTTTAATAGTTAGCCAGTTAGTTATTTAGTTAGCCAGTTAGTTATTTAGTTAGCCAGTTAACTATTTAGTTACCCAGTTAGTTATTTAGTTAGCCAGTTAGTTATTTAGCCAGTTATTTATTTAGTTAGCCAGAAGGGTTTTTAGTTAGCCAGTTAGTTAGTTATTTAGTTAGCCAGTTATATAGTTACCTGGTTAGTTATTTAGTTAGCCAGTTAGTTATTTTGTTAGCCATTTAGTTACTTAGTTAGCCAGTTAGTTATTTAGTTAGCCAGTTAGTTATTTATTTAGCCAGTTAGTAATTTACTTAGCCAGTTAGTTAGTTAGCTAACCAGTTATTTAACTGGTTAGCCAGTTAGTTAGTTAGCTAACCAGTTATTTAACTGGTTAGCCAGTTAGTTTTTTAGTTAGCCAGTTAGTTATTTAATTAGCTAGTTAATTTTTTAGTTATCCAGTTAGTTATATGTTAATCCCCATCATATACCTTCGGTACATTGATGACTGCTTCGGACTTACCGATCTACCTGAGGATGACCTCTCCAGGTTTATCGACCACATTAGTGGCTATCACAAAGCTATCAAGTTCACATCTTGTACATCCACTTCCTCTGTCACCTTCCTAGATCTTATCGTTTCTTTGGTACTTCTGGCCTCCATACTTCGATTTTCTATAAACCCACAGACGCCATTGCTGTCTTCTCTACACTTCATCCCATTCACCTTCTTGTCGTGATTCTATTCCGTTCTCTCAGTTATTGCGTCTCCGTCGCATCTGCCAGGATGACCAAGATTTCCTCCTACAGGCTCACCTCATGTTAGGTTTCTTCAGCCGCCGGCTTTATCCAGACTCGATCCTCCAGTCTGCCCTCCAGCGGGTCCTCCTTATCTCCCGTCCCGAGGCACTCACCCCTTCCAACCGCCCCCCTTCTGAGAGAACTATACTCACCCTCACATATCATCCCCACAACTTAGCTGCTGTGAGGATACTCAACCGCTACCGTTCCATTCTCCTCTCTGATCCCACTACCCGTCTACTTTTTAGTGATCCCCCGATGATCGCCTTTAAGCGCGACAGGAATTTGAGAGATATTTTGGTTAGGAGCCATCTCCCTTGCTCCCACCCTCAACACTTCGGTACGGCCCCTTGTGGTCGAAACTGTATTACCTGTGCCTATGTGCTCCCTGCTGACTCGGTTTTGTTCCCTAATGGACGGTTCGAGATCAAGCATAGCTTCACATGTGTGTCCCGCAACATCATTTATGCCATCATATGCCAACGATGCCATATGACCTATATTGGTGAGTCTGGAAGAAGATTAGCGGAAAGATTTTGTGAACATCTACGTGATGTCCAACAAAATACTGGTACTCCGGTATCTTCCCACTTCAACTCCCTGATCACAAGGGCAAAGACGACATCCGTGTCACTGGTATTGTCCTTTGTCACTCTGGCGACCGCAGCCGCTATACTTTGGAAAATCGCCTTATAGTCCAGTATGGTTCGCTGACCCCGAGAGGTATGAATGTATCACACTCATACGCATAGTTTCTTTTTGCTTGCTCCTTCCCTTTTGCATAGCCTTCTCTACTACACATATTTGGGTTCTTTGGTCTACTTACTATGCCATACTTTTTATAGTTCTTCTCCTCTAGTCCCTTATGAGACACTTCGGTTTTCTCCTCTATAAAAAATTTTTTTTCTGTGCTTCTTACCCCTCATTTATTTTTACTGTACCCCACTCTCAGACATCTCACTCTTAGCGTCTTTTTACACCTGTCAGACTACTATTCGATTCTTTCTCCTTTGTGTTTGCACACTGACCCTTGTGTTTACTCCTCTGGTTCTGTTTACATTTACGCACTTTTTCGCACGATTTTCGACGTTCACGACAGCCGCACTTGGTTACGATTTTATTTTGGATTTGACAGGATAGTTTTACTTTTTGTTGTTGTTTTCTTTAACACATTTCGATTGTTTTTGTTTTGGTTGTTTCGTTATTAATTTGTGTGTGTGTGTTTTTATTGTTTGTTCCTGATGAAGGCCTATTGAGCCGAACGTTGTTTAGTCTGTGTCGTCCACTTGTCACGTAAAGCTTCTTACATACCTTTTTTTATTTTTTAATTTTTCCTAGTTATATGTTAGCCAGTTAGTATTTAGTTAGCCAGTTATTTATTTAGTTAGCCAGTTATTTATTCAGTTAGTTATTTAGTTAGTTACCTAGCCAGTTTATAATGTATTGTACTGCACATCACTTTTTTTACGAGTGTATCATATTATGCAGAACATGACGACATGCATTACATTTCAGTTTCACCCGAGAAAGTGGTCTTTATTAATCAAAACCCACCTAAAAACACACACTGACTGCAGAATTCTATCAGAAGAAATATTTAATTAAGACATTTATTAAATTCTTTAAAAATATGTATATGCGCAAGGTAAAGTTAATTATTTAAAAGTAAACTCTTCTTTATTTACATCCAATTTTGATCCATAAAGAAGATTTGCAAAAGGTTAATTCTTTAACCCAAACTGTAGACGATTTGATAGTCTTATGTCCATATTATATAAAAGCCTTAATAACGCGGTTTTACGTTAAATAATTACATTTTATTTGGTTTAAACTTTAAGAGGTTTTAGTTAAGAACAATGTGTGAGGACGATTTGAATGTAATCTCATTAGAGAGTTCACATTTTCAAGACAAATAACTCTGTCCGAAGCAGCAAATTAATCTTGGAATTAAAGAGTTAAATAAGATTTCAGTCTTAAAAAAAATATTGCTGCGTAATAAACGGCGCTAAAAACCGATCTTTTCTACAGTTAAACCCTCTGTTCTGTTAGTTATACGGTAAAACACATTATGATGTTGGTTATACGGTGAAACACATTATGATGTTAGTTATACGGTAAAACACATTATGATGTTAGTTATACGGTGAAACACATTATGATGTTAGTTATACAACAAAACACAATATGATGTTAGTTATACAGCTAAACACAATATGATGTTAGTTATACAACAAAACACAATATGATGTTAGTTATACAACAAAACACAATATGATGTTAGTTATACAACAAAACACAATATGATGTTAGTTATACAACAAAACACAATATGATGTTAGTTATACAGCTAAACACAATATGATGTTAGTTATACAGCTAAACACAATATGATGTTAGTTATACAACAAAACACAATATGATGTTAGTTATACAACAAAACACAATATGGTGTTAGTTATACAGCTAAACTCAATATGATATTAGTTATACAACTAAACTCAATATGATACTAGTTATACAGCTAAACTCAATATGATATTAGTTATACAGCTAAACACAATATGATGTTAGTTATACAACAAAACACAATATGATGTTAGTTATACAGCTAAACACAATATGATGTTAGTTATACGGTAAAACACAATATGATGTTAGTTATACAGCTAAACACAATATGATATTAGTTATACAGCTAAACACAATATGATGTTAGTTATACAGCTAAACTCAATATGATATTAGTTATACAGCTAAACACAATATGATATTAGTTATACAGCTAAACACAATATGATGTTAGTTATACAGCTAAACTCAATATGATATTAGTTATACAGCTAAACACAATATGATATTAGTTATACAGCTAAACTCAATATGATATTAGTTATACAGCTAAACACAATATGATGTTAGTTATACATCTAAACTCAATATGATATTAGTTATACAACAAAACACAATATGATGTTAGTTACACAACAAAACACAATATGGTGTTAGTTATACAACAAAACACAATATGGTGTTAGTTATACGGTAAAACACAATATGATGTTAGTTATACGGTAAAACACAATATGATATTAGTTATACAACAAAACACAATATGATATTAGTTATACAACAAAACACAATATGATGTTAGTTACACAACAAAACACAATATGATGTTAGTTATACGGTAAAACACAATATGATGTTAGTTATACAGCTAAACACAATATGATATTAGTTATACAGCTAAACACAATATGATATTAGTTATACAGCTAAACACAATATGATGTTAGTTATACAGCTAAACTCAATATGATATTAGTTATACAGCTAAACACAATATGATAATAGTTATACAGCTAAACTCAATATGATATTAGTTATACAGCTAAACACAATATGATGTTAGTTATACAGCTAAACTCAATATGATATTAGTTATACAGCTAAACACAATATGATGTTAGTTATACATCTAAACTCAATATGATATTAGTTATACAGCTAAACACAATATGATATTAGTTATACAGCTAAACACAATATGATGTTAGTTATACGGCTAAACTCAATATGATATTAGTTATACAGCTAAACACAATATGATATTAGTTATACAGCTAAACTCAATAAGATACTAGTTATACAGCTAAACACAATATGATGTTAGTTATACAGCTAAACACAATATGATGTTAGTTATACAGCTAAACTCAATATGATATTAGTTATACAGCTAAACACAATATGATGTTAGTTATACAGCTAAACTCAATATGATATTAATTATACAGCTAAACTCAATATGATATTAGTTATACAGCTAAACACAATATGATATTAGTTATACAGCTAAACTCAATAAGATGCTAGTTATACAGCTAAACACAATATGATGTTAGTTATACAACAAAACACAATATGATGTTAGTTATACAACAAAACACAATATGATGTTAGTTATACAACAAAACACAATATGATGTTAGTTATACAACAAAACACAATATGATGTTAGTTATACAACAAAACACAATATGATGTTAGTTATACAACAAAACACAATATGATGTTAGTTATACAGCTAAACACAATATGATGTTAGTTATACAACAAAACACAATATGATGTTAGTTATACAACAAAACACAATATGATGTTAGTTATACAACAAAACACAATATGATGTTAGTTATACAACAAAACACAATATGATGTTAGTTATACAGCTAAACACAATATGATGTTAGTTATACAGCTAAACACAATATGATGTTAGTTATACAACAAAACACAATATGATGTTAGTTATACAACAAAACACAATATGGTGTTAGTTATACAGCTAAACTCAATATGATATTAGTTATACAACTAAACTCAATATGATACTAGTTATACAGCTAAACTCAATATGATATTAGTTATACAGCTAAACACAATATGATGTTAGTTATACAACAAAACACAATATGATGTTAGTTATACAGCTAAACACAATATGATGTTAGTTATACGGTAAAACACAATATGATGTTAGTTATACAGCTAAACACAATATGATATTAGTTATACAGCTAAACACAATATGATGTTAGTTATACAGCTAAACTCAATATGATATTAGTTATACAGCTAAACACAATATGATATTAGTTATACAGCTAAACTCAATATGATATTAGTTATACAGCTAAACACAATATGATGTTAGTTATACAGCTAAACTCAATATGATATTAGTTATACAGCTAAACACAATATGATATTAGTTATACAGCTAAACTCAATATGATATTAGTTATACAGCTAAACACAATATGATGTTAGTTATACATCTAACTCAATATGATATTAGTTATACAACAAAACACAATATGATGTTAGTTACACAACAAAACACAATATGGTGTTAGTTATACAACAAAACACAATATGGTGTTAGTTATACGGTAAAACACAATATGATGTTAGTTATACGGTAAAACACAATATGATATTAGTTATACAACAAAACACAATATGATATTAGTTATACAACAAAACACAATATGATGTTAGTTACACAACAAAACACAATATGATGTTAGTTATACGGTAAAACACAATATGATGTTAGTTATACAGCTAAACACAATATGATATTAGTTATACAGCTAAACACAATATGATATTAGTTATACAGCTAAACACAATATGATGTTAGTTATACAGCTAAACTCAATATGATATTAGTTATACAGCTAAACACAATATGATAATAGTTATACAGCTAAACTCAATATGATATTAGTTATACAGCTAAACACAATATGATGTTAGTTATACAGCTAAACTCAATATGATATTAGTTATACAGCTAAACACAATATGATGTTAGTTATACATCTAAACTCAATATGATATTAGTTATACAGCTAAACACAATATGATATTAGTTATACAGCTAAACACAATATGATGTTAGTTATACGGCTAAACTCAATATGATATTAGTTATACAGCTAAACACAATATGATATTAGTTATACAGCTAAACTCAATAAGATACTAGTTATACAGCTAAACACAATATGATGTTAGTTATACAGCTAAACACAATATGATGTTAGTTATACAGCTAAACTCAATATGATATTAGTTATACAGCTAAACACAATATGATGTTAGTTATACAGCTAAACTCAATATGATATTAATTATACAGCTAAACTCAATATGATATTAGTTATACAGCTAAACACAATATGATATTAGTTATACAGCTAAACTCAATAAGATGCTAGTTATACAGCTAAACACAATATGATGTTAGTTATACAACAAAACACAATATGATGTTAGTTATACAACAAAACACAATATGATGTTAGTTATACAACAAAACACAATATGATGTTAGTTATACAACAAAACACAATATGATGTTAGTTATACAACAAAACACAATATGATGTTAGTTATACAACAAAACACAATATGATGTTAGTTATACAACAAAACACAATATGATGTTAGTTATACAACAAAACACAATATGATGTTAGTTATACAACAAAACACAATATGATGTTAGTTATTCAACAAAACACAATATGATGTTAGTTATACAGCTAAACACAATAAGATATTAGTTATACAGCTAAACACAATATGATGTTAGTTATACAGCTAAACACAATATGATATTAGTTATACAGCTAAACACAATATGATATTAGTTATACAGCTAAACACAATATGATGTTATTTATACAACAAAAACACTGTTTTGTGTGAGCTAAACAGTCAAATATACGCTTTTATTAGCTACGACGAGCCAAACTCTGTTTCTGTAAACTCTTATATTTAACTCAACAATCCATCAATCATTCATCCATCATTCCTCCATCATTCCTCACTTTCAATCACAAAAAATCATTCCCGTCACATTCAAATCAATACTTTCCATCTTGACTCCCTCACATAGCCCATTACCACCCGCGCAACCTTTACCACCCACGCAACCATTACCACCCACGCAATCATTACCACCCACACTCCAGCAATAAAATACAAACGGATCATAAGAATCATAAATGCAACGTCCAACGATTTCTTTTTTTTTCATAAAACACAGCATTTCACACCTCAGCAATAAATTTCAACTTATCCCCACAATACATCAGCCACATTTCAGCACTGTATGGTAATTGCTGCAACTTGATAAACCCACTTATTCTTAAAAGCTTTAGCTTAAGCCGGCTCACAAAATGATTGTTCTTTTATCTCTCATTTTGCCAATAAATCAGCCGATATATATGTTGATGTCCTTGGATCTCTCTTCTGTATTGAGAATTATCAGTACACAAGATTTCTTGAATTTGCTTCATCTGTCACTTTGTTTTTTTTTTGTCCGATTCATGTTTCCCCTATAACCAACGTGCGCTCTGATTTTAAAATGTACCAGTTTAGCTTCTTGGTGTTAAAATTATAGGGCAGTCATCATCATCATTATCATTAGTTGTCGTCTCCGCATCGAAGGTTGGCTACCATGGAACACCAATCCACTCTTGTCTCTTGCTTTGATGGTGCAGATTGTCATAGGTTGACTTGTCCATCTTTTGATTTTACTCGTCCATGTTAGTCTTGGTCTGCCTCTGCCTCTTTTACCTTGTATTTTCCCTTCCAATATTAGTTTTATTAGGCTGTTGTGTCTTTTAACATGCCCCAACAATGTCATTTGTATTGTTCTAATTGTGTTTAGTAGTTCTCTTTTCATTTATTGTTGTTTTAAAACTTCATTGTTTGTTTTCTTTTCTTACCATCTAATTCTAACTATTTTTCTATAAAACCACACTTCAAAGATTCAATTTTCTGTTCTGGTTTCTTGTCTAATGTCCATGTTTCTGCACCATACAGGAATATTGAGAAGATGCACCATTTTGCTATTCTTAGTTTTAGCCCTGGTGTTATTTGTTTTGATGTTAGTATAGTTTTCATGGCATTAACATTACTTTTTGCCATACCTATTCTCTTGTTTATTTCAGTTCTACATTCTCCATCACTGGTTATAGTAGTACGGTTTACGTCTATATCAACAACTACTACCACAAAGTCACTAATTTTTACCATAATTATGTTCCTCATTAATTCTACAACCGCCGGTTTTTTTTCCCTATCCCTATTGCTCATCGTCATCATTATCATCAAGTACCGGGCCTACTGGCGTAGGTGATCATGTCTTTCCACAACTTTCGATCTCGACAGTTATTTATCATTTCTGTTGTTATCCCCCTCCTAGCTATTCTCTTAAGCTGTCTGGTATTTTTTTATATTTGCTTCCCTCTATCTCTTTGCCACTCAATAGTTCCAGTTGTTACAATATATTTCAATTGTTCTCTTCTCATCACATGGCACCCCAAAAAATGATTATTGTTTCTTCCTAACATTTGAAATTAGTTCTTGTTTTGCTTTGACCTCTTTCTGAACACTTTCATTACTCTTCTTAGCTGTCCATGGTATTCTCAACATTCTTCTGTAAAAGCAAATTTCAACAGAATCCAGTGATTTTCTTGTCTGTTGTCCTATTGTCCATGATTCACATCTATATGTTAAGACTGGCTCTGTACAATCTTTTTCACTCTTCTTTGTACAATCATGAATCGCCATAACCCCTATTGCTATGTAAATAAAATTAAAGATCACCATCCCGCCAAGCGGGCAATGTTGGCGGTGTTACGCCGGTGCCGCTTTACTTTCCAAGAAAAAATATGGTACCCATTTAAGACTGGGTGAACCCGGAAGTCGTCGATCAGAATCGAATCCGACCTCTTGTACTTTGTAGTCCAGTTCGCTAAATACTGAGCTATCGCGGCTTCCCCGTTATTGCAATGACTAGAACATATTTAATTTGTACATTTCACGAATGATGGAAAGAAGAAAGAGAAAGAAAACGAAAGAAAAAAAAAGAAAGAAAGAAAGAAAGAAAGAGAAACAAATGAAAAAAAAAAGAAATAAAAAAAAACAAAAATAAAGAAAGAAAGAAAGGTGGGAAGAAAGAACGAAAGAGAAAGAAAAGAAAGAAAGAAAGGTGGGAAGAAAGAAAGAAAGAGAAAGAAAAGAAAGAAAGAAAGGTGGGAAGAAAGAACGAAAGAGAAAGAAAAGAAAGAAAGAAAGGTGGGAAGAAAGAACGAAAGAGAAAGAAAAGAAAGAAAGAAAGGTGGGAAGAAAGAACGAAAGAGAAAGAAAAGAAAGAAAGAAAGAAGCATATAAAAAAGACAGAAAGAAAGAGAGCAAGAAAGAAAGGAAAGAAAAAAAAACAAAGAGAAAACAAAAGAAAGAAGGAAAGAGAGAAGGAAAGAAAGAAAGAACGAAAGAGAAAGAAAAGAACAAAAAAAAGAAAGAAAGAAGGAAAGAAAGAAATACAGAAAGAACGAAGGAAAGAAAGAAAGAAATTCTGCCAATATATGTATAATAATACAATTGATCTATTGCTCAAATGAACACATCGTTCATTCTAGTTGTCATCTTTGCAAAGAGAATATATTTTTCTTACTTTTTTCTCTTATTTTCGATTTCCTTTCCAATGAGAAACGCCCTGTATCACATTGAACCCTCCAACAATGAATAACATTATCAGGATATCATCAATATTGCCCCACTGTATGTTATCAAAGCTTATAAAGATCACCCAATTCAAACATCGATGATTTGTCTTAGAGGACAGGGCACAAATGGATGCGCCTCAAGTGTTTGAGAATAAAAAATATGAGTAAGCATATAAATATAAAAAAAAGAAACATACATTTAGAAAAACAGATGCATATTCCAATAATGAATCAATAGATGAGTATTCTTGTTAATGAAATCAGCATGCACGCAGACTAAAGTTTCACAAAAGATTATTTTTCCATGTTCAGTTGTCGGTCAGTGTGATAACTGATGCTGTGAGAGAGCGAAATCTATTCATAAAGAAAACTAACAGTCTGATGTCTAACATCCAAAGGAGAAGAACTATTGTTACTGATGTAACGTTTTGATATTTAATGAGAAGAAAAGCATGCCCACTTGCGCCATGACTTCCAGGTGTATATATCTCAGTTCGTAAGCCCACAAGTCGAGCATCATCAGCTTTGCTAATTAGTTGTAAAAGAAATTTCTAACTTTACCTACTAGCTCAGGCAAATAACTGCAGGTATTCAATATTTACATATGTCGAACATGTGTTGAGAAGAGATAACAAGCGATTTTCAAAACAGGCTGTTATATGAGAAACATCAGGATACAGAAAAAAATAAGAGAGACCAAGAGAAATACTAAAAAGAACAGTTATAAGAGAAGCAAAGTTAGCAGGCATAAACTCATTAGATACGATAGAATATCTCGTCAAGAATAGAGGTAGATGGCGAAAAACAAACCCTAGGTATGAGACGTCTAGCGGCGAGGGAAGGATCAAGATTCAACACAGCCATCTATCACTAACCAACTTCCGTTAACAAAGGATCGAGTATCTATATCCAAAGTGCAAAGTATTCAAGTTTGTCTTAGTAACGAGTACTTTCCCCACAAGAAATCAATTTCATGACAAGAAAAGGAAAGTAGCAATCAGAATGAATAATGTAAAGGATTGATTTGACTGCAACTGAGCTCAGAGAAGACCCGGTACCAATTCTAAGTTTAGTTTACTTTACAATAGTGCTAAAAACTCTGTAGGCTTCTTTAGCTTGCTGGTTACATACACCTTTGATCCGTTCTCTTATTATCCTTTTACCAGGTCTATACCAAGACTTTCTCTATTTCTCTGGGTTTTAGAATTTTGCTCGGGAGTCATTTAATTTACTTTTATTGTAAATTGTCATAAACCCTACTCTATGATCTCTTTCCAGAATATAAAGCTCATGTGTTCTAGCGACAATCTGGCCAAATCATTAAGGGGGGGGGGGGGGGGGGGGATACAATTAAACGGTAAAACAGTTAAGATAATAATAAAAATTAAAATGTTTACAAGAAAAATTAAGATAACTAAAAACGATCTGTTTTACAGATTTGCGGAGATGAATGTGGACCCGGACGTGTTTAATTGTTGTTGTTATTGCGTGTTATTGAGCTCTATTTTGGGATAATTGTTGTTGCGCTATAGGGCGATACTTGTCATCCGTGCGATACTTGTCACATTTGTCAGTTCTCGGGGTGATTGACCACCGCTGGAGTGCGCTTCTCGTGTTTACAAAATCGGGCCAACACCCCTTCGTGCCCCCTCGCTATTGTCTCAGCCCTGACCTTGCCGGGTCACTGTAGTACTTCGGGTTTGTTGTTAAGATGACCATTTCACATTGTGGTTCCGCGACAACTTTACTGTTGTTATGATTCGTCCCCGAGTGTTGACGCTAGGCTAGATAAATATAACTGCGTAACAGATAACAACACCTTGGTTATAAGAATTTGTTCCGACTTTTAATTCTGTCACATCGGGCTCCCGTACACACTGGATATGGCAAGTTACACACTTAGAGCGCACTCTACAATTTCTTCAGTCTCTCGCCCTAACACTTGTCTCTGGGCTCTGACCGCATCCATACTCTCATCTGCACTATATGTGGACCGTCCCCATTGACGGCCCACTTATATTATCTAACTTCTACCGGCCCGGCTGTCTCTTGGCCACTGCTACTATCTCTTAATAGTGCTACTCACTAATCTGTCCGCATAACTGTTCTTCTGTAGTCTCTGCATCTCCTATCGTGCGTTCTTGCCGACTAAAATTCTATTACTCTTGCTTGGTGTCCTGATTCTAAATCGTCACTCCCTGCCAGCTCAGTCTCCCAGTCTTCCAGTCTTTGGTATCCAAAAAGTCCTCTTTATTAATCTAACTCACATTCTAATCTAATTCTACTAGGCTAAGGTTTGGCCGACCACATGGTCGTCCGTCTCCTAACGAGCGTGTGTGCCCTGCCGACTACATTTCTCCAAGTGTCTGGTCTCCAAGTGCTTCGTTTCCACGTGCTTGTCAATCTTTTGTGGTTACCTGTTAAATTTGGATCTTGTCAGCTAATCAAAATTTACTTCCTACGCGTCTGTCCGCCCACTCACTTCTGGTCATGGCTTCCCACGTTTTGCACGTGCATTTCGACCCATAGTCTCATTTTTCTCCTGACTTCGTCTGAATGTCTTTTTCCTTTTTTCTTTTGGACCTTGTTCTCTCGTCTATTTACTCTTCTAGTCTCCCCTTCCTCTCCTTCTACCCCTACGCGTCTGTCTGCCCATTCACTTCTGGACCTGCTCTTCACGTTTTTCCTTTGTATTTCGACCCATCCTCTTTTATTTATCGTGACTTCGTTTCCATGTCTTTTTCCTTTTTTCTCCTTGACCTTGTTCTCTCGTCTTTGTTTTTTACTGCTTTTTCTCTCCATTCCCCCCCCCCCCTTTTCTACAAATGAAGATACAAAATAATATAGAACGTTGTGGTCAAAGGACTTCAGCGGAGACACAATAATGCACAAACAAAAAAACAACAAAAATACTTTAGCGAAATCAAACACTTTCCTGATTTATCTTTATATTTATATTGATCAATAGGACAACAGACAAGAAAATCACTGGAGTCTGTAGAAATGTGGTTTTACAGAAGAATGTTGAGAATATCATGGACAGCTAAGAAGAGTAATGAAAATGTTCTGAAAGAGACCAAAGCAAAAAGAGAGCTAATTTCCAATATTAGGAAGAAACAATCATCATTTTTTGGCCATGTAATGAGAAGAGAACAACTGAAATATATTGCAACAACTGGAAAAATTGAGGGACGAAGAGATAGAGGGAAGCAAAGAGAGAAAATACTAGACATCTTAAGAGAATGGCTTGCAGAAGGTCAACAACAGAAATGATAAATAACTGTGGAGATCGAAAGTTGTGGAGAGACATGCCACCTACACCAATAGGCACGGTACTTGATGATGATGATTGTCACACGGGAAGAAAGAACGAAAGACACTTATGCCCTTTTGTCAGCTCTAACTTTGTCGACTTTTACTTACTGACCAGAACTTTAGGCACACAAAGGGCAGAAAGTTTAACTTCTTTTTGGATAAAATCGACACAAAACAGCAAAAGCTCTCTCAACATTAATTATCGCAGAAGGGGGTACTTGGAATATGAGCTTTCGTTAAGTCGAGCGATGACCTCGCCATTCCTTCCACCATCCTGATGTTAACTCCCTTCTCACAGACACGTTAATGTATTCATGACGTCATCGTGTATTCAACGATCAATATGATTGATTATTAATGAATGGTTAAATGAGAAACCGGGAAGCCGTGGCAGAGCAGTTAATGGCCTTCTGGTGATCGGAGGTCGAGTTCATTTCCTCAGTAGTGATGATGGCGATAAAGATGAGAACAATTATAATTTGTAATGTGGATATGTTCAGAGAATGCTGGTCCCAAGCTTTAAATATCTGGGAAGAACATTCTCTGAACATGGTAATACTGACAAAGAAATAGGTATCAGATGAAATACGGCAAATCAAGTTATTGTTTTTGAGTTATTAGCGGGTTATCATTATTGCACTCCGAGCATGTCCATAGTTGTTCAGATCCCCTCCTCAGAAAGTCTCGCTGTCCAGCGATTGATGACTCCAGTTCTGTGTTGGTTGATTAGTCTTCTGAATATTTACGGTCGTCATGATTGATTTGGTCGCTGAACGTCGATGCTGTGGATGGTCTAGACTCACGTGCATTCACTTAGTCGCACGGTCCGAAACCGATTTCCACGTTATAGACTGGTCAATTAGCTCTACGGCACGAGGAGGCACCGTGAGCGTTTGATTTTCGTCGTTCAGAAGCTCACAGAAATTATATGCTTCGGTGACAACTGGTGAAAACACACCGCCATCTTGGGACGCACCAAAAAGCGCCCTAAGGCAAACCAAATATTGGGGCAACTATCCCATATCTTTCAACACAAATTAATACCAATTACCATGAAGAAACATCTTAGACAGAGTATATTCATTCCAACATAGTGCTACCAATGTCAAACATGGTCACTTACTTCTTTGTATCAAAGATAGCTTGTCACCACAGAGATGAGATATCTGCAAAAAGCGCTTGGAGTAACCAGAAAAAAACAGAATCAGAAATGATGTTATAAGAGAAAGAGCAGGCATTGAACCAATCATAAGCTACATACAGAAGCATTGTCTATCTAGAAAGAATGCCGTGCGATTCCTTAACATACAAAGCAAATATTAAAAGAGGAGAAGGGGGAAGAACGAGAGGCATACTCGGAGTAAGATGGACAGAGAACATCAAAGAAACGTTACTTGACAATGAGTGAAGCATCTAAATAGGGCAAGAACCAGAACTTTGTACCTGCCTCGACACTTGAACTGGTACAAGAGGAAGTAAAGAAAGGATGAAAGAGAGCATAAGAAATACTAGTATACTGATGACTATACTGATGACTATACTGATGACTATACTGATGATTATACTGATGACTATACTGATGATTATACTGATGACTATACTGATGATTATACTGATGACTATACTGATGATTATACTGATGACTATACTGATGATTATACTGATGACTATACTGATGATTATACTGATGACTATACTGATGATTATACTGATGACTATACTGATGATTATACTGATGACTATACTGATGATTATACTGATGACTATACTGATGATTATACTGATGACTATACTGATGATTATACTGATGACTATACTGATGACTATACTGATGACTATACTGATGACTATACTGATGACTATACTGATGATTATACTGATGACTATACTGATGATTATACTGATGACTATACTGATGACTATACTGATGACTATACTGATGATTATACTGATGACTATACTGATGACTATACTGATGATTATACTGATGATTATACTGATGACTATACTGATGACTATACTGATGACTATACTGATGACTATACTGATGACTATACTGATGACTATACTGATGATTATACTGATGACTATACTGATGATTATACTGATGACTATACTGATGATTATACTGATGACTATACTGATGATTATACTGATGACTATACTGATGATTATACTGATGACTATACTGATGACTATACTGATGATTATACTGATGACTATACTGATGACTATACTGATGATTATACTGATGACTATACTGATGATTATACTGATGACTATACTGATGATTATACTGATGACTATACTGATGACTATACTGATGACTATACTGATGATTATACTGATGACTATACTGATGACTATACTGATGATTATACTGATGACTATACTGATGATTATACTGATGACTATACTGATGATTATACTGATGACTATACTGATGATTATACTGATGACTATACTGATGATTATACTGATGACTATACTGATGATTATACTGATGACTATACTGATGATTATACTGATGACTATACTGATGACTATACTGATGACTATACTGATGATTATACTGATGACTATACTGATGACTATACTGATGATTATACTGATGACTATACTGATGATTATACTGATGACTATACTAATGATTATACTGATGACTATACTGATGATTATACTGATGACTATACTGATGATTATACTGATGACTATACTGATGATTATACTGATGATTATACTGATGACTATACTGATGACTATACTGATGATTATACTGATGACTATACTGATGATTATACTGATGACTATACTGATGATTATACTGATGACTATACTGATGATTATACTGATGACTATACTGATGACTATACTGATGACTATACTGATGACGATATTGATTATCATCATCATTAAGTACCGGGCCTACTGGCGTAGGTGATCATGTCTCTCCACAACTTTCGATCTCGGCAGCTATTTATCATTTCTGTTGTTGACCTTCTGCCAAGCCATTCTCTTAAGCTGTCTGTTATTTTTTCTCTTTGCTTCCCTCTATCTCTTCGTCCCTCAATTTTTCCAGTTGTTACAATATATTCAAGTTATTCTCTTCTCATTACATGGCCAAAAAATGATGATTGTCTCTTCCTAACATTGGAGATTAGCTCTCTTTTTGCTTTGACCTCTCTCAGAACCTCTCATTACTCTTCTTAGCTGTTCATGGTATTCTCAATATTCTTCTGTAAAACCACATTTCTACAGTCTCCAGTGATTTTCTTGTCTGTTGTCCTATTGTCCATGATTCGCATCCATATGTTAAGACTGGCTTTACATAACATTTAAGAACTCTTTTTCTTGTTTCTATTGTCAAAAATGGATTGCATAGTATCTTCCTCATTTTTTGGAAATCTGCTTTTGTCTGAGCCATTCTGCATCTCACCTCTTTTGTACATTTTCCGTCTGAGGTTAACAAAGTTCCCAAATATTTAAATTCATTTACCTGTTTTAATATTGTTCCACTTGTCTTTATTTTGCACTGAGGTGATGTCTTTTTCTTTGTTGTTACAATTACCTCTGTCTTTTTGCTATTAAGGCTGAGTCCTATATTTTTGCTTTCTTTCACTATAATGTCCAACAATTCTTGTAACTCATTTTCACTCTTAGCGATTAATACTGTATGATCAGCATACCTTAGATTATTTATATTATGACCTCCAATTGTTATTCCAGGCATATCCCTTATGGATCTTAAAATAATCTCACTATAAATATTAAACAAATCTGGTGACAGCTCACAACCTTGTCTAACACCCTGTTTTATTTGTTGAAACATTCCCAATTGGTTTCCAGTTCTTATAACCGCTGTTTGTTGCCAGTACATGTTCTCTATTTTTCTTAGATCTT
This sequence comes from Megaustenia siamemsis, assembly GCA_032433765.1. Classification (NCBI taxonomy): domain Eukaryota; kingdom Metazoa; phylum Mollusca; class Gastropoda; order Stylommatophora; family Ariophantidae; genus Megaustenia; species Megaustenia siamemsis. The sequence continues at coordinate 13,088,155 of JAVIAB010000106.1, read as the reverse complement.
TGCTGTCTATGTTTATGCTTTCTAAAATTTTGATTTTTATTTCTTGGTGCTTTACTTTGTCAAATGCCTTGGTGTAATCTATGAAACAAATCTATAGATCTGTCTTCACCTCTATGGCTATTTCTACTAAAGATATTATGATATAAATGGCATTGCTTGTTACTTTATCTCTAGCAAAACCACACTGTTCATCGCTAATTTCTGAACTGATTTTGTTTCGCACTCTTCGCATGATGATTCTTAGTAATATCTTAGTCATATGACCCATAAGGCTTATTGTGCGATGATCATCGTATTCAATCGCACCCGATTTCTTTGGTAGGGCTATGAATATTGATTTGAGCATGACGTCTGGTATATATCCGCTGTTGTAGATATCATTCCATATTTTTGTTATTATTTCTATTCTATTAATTCTATTGATTATATTAATGACAATAATAATTACTGTCATTGCTATCATAATTATCTTAATGACGATAATGATGACGATAATGATGATGCCAGTAAAATTGATAATAATGAAAATGATAACAAAAAGTAGTTCGTCGACACTAAATATTGTCCGATAACCCTATTCAAAGTTTACAATGACTTCTAGTTGTCTTAATTGAAACTATTGATCCATTACTTATGCTCAATGATTATTCAATATTGCGTGAAGCGTAACTGATATATGGGAACCATGGCGGTACGAAATCTGCGCCATTAAACTAAATCTTTAATTATAAGGTAAGAACTTTATTTCCAATTAATCGATAGTTCGATCTGTATTTCCGTCAATCGCTAAAGAGCATTAAGATGTAAGACGTTACCCCGTTTTAATATTTTGTTTCTCATTAAAAAAATGTTACTATTTTTAATGTTACCTTCATTATGCATTTGTCCGTTGACCAACAAATGTTGTTAGTTGTGTGTGTGCGACCACTAGTTTTATATCTCTAACTAAGTCCTGAGATATTTAATTTTACCTTCATTATGCTTTTGTCTTTTGTCTTTTGCAATTTAAAGATTTGGGAACTTTGTTAACCTCAGACGGAAGATGTACAAAAGAGGTGAGATGCAGAATGGCTCAGGCAAAAGCAGCTTTCCAAAAAATGAGGAAGATATATGCAATCCATTTTTGACAATAAAAACAAGAAAAAGAGTTCTAAATCTTAAATGTTATGTAGAGCCAATCTTGACATATGGATGCGAATCATGGGCAATAGGACAACAGACAATAAAATCACTTTGATTCTGTAGAAATGTGGTTTTACAGAAGAATGTTGAGAGTACCATGGACAGCTAAGAAGAGTAATGAAAATGTTATGAGAGAGGTCAAAGGAAAAAGAGAGCTAATTTCCAATATTAGGAAGAAACAATAATCATTTTTGGCCATGTAATGAGAAGAGAACAACTGGAATATATTGTAACAACTGGAAAAATTGAGGGACGAAGAGATAGAGGGAAGCAGAAAGAAAAAATAACAGACAGCTTAAGAGAATGGCTTGGCAGAACGTCAACAACAGAAATGATAAATAGCTGCCGAGATCGAAAATTGTGGAGAGACATGATCACCTACGTCAGTAGGCAGGGTACTTGATGATGATGCTTTTGTCTGTACCAACAAATGTTTGTTGTGTGCTTGCCAAGATATTTAATTTTTCGTGAACATCACGTTTTTCCTATTTTTGTTTTTCCACACCAGCGCTCTGGTGTCTCCCGCCATGCATGCAGATAATCTCCGACTCCAGAGATACTCTTATAAATTGTATCGTTTGAGAATTTATACTGAAATTTAACAATTAAAATTATATCTTAGTTCACTACTGTCTTGCGTTACTCTTCTGATATATTTAATCTACTGACTATTGTCCCTGGAACATAAACATCTGGATGCGCTTGAAAACACCTCACAATTAAATTATCTTAGTACTGATTGATTTATCTATATTGGACTTGTTCTCTATGTTTCTATTTCTACTTGTTCTTTTCTTTTTCTATCTACTTCTCAACTAACTGATCCTAAGTAACTGCTGTTCTCTCTACTAACTGCTCTTAACTAACTTCTCTGATATTGCCTCTAACTGCTCTTAACTAACTTCTCTGATATTGCCTCTAACTGCTCTTAACTAACTTCTCTGATATTGCCTCTAACTGCTCTTAACTAACTTCTCTGATATTGCCTCTAACTGCTCTTAACTAACTTCTCTGATATTGCCTCTAACTGCTCTTAGCTAACTTCTCTGATATTGCCTCTAACTGCTCTTAACTAACTTCTCTGACATTGCCTCTAACTGCTCTTAGCTAACTTCTCTGATATTACCTCTAACTGCTCTTAACTAACTTCTCTGATATTACCTCTAACTGCTCTTAACTAACTTCTCTGATATTACCTCTAACTGCTCTTAACTAACTTCTCTGATATTACCTCTAACTGCTCTTAACTAACTTCTCTGACCCTGCCTTTAAATGCACCTCTTTCCCTAGGTTAACTAACTGTAGAAGTCCACACTATTATCAAACCTGCTTTTAGCAGTTTCGGCCGAAGCCTAACTTTGCTCGTCTAGTTGACATTTTTGGTTCGATTCTCATCTAAGTTCCTAACTGTCAAATCTTCTTGTGCATGAGGCTAAATACTTAATTCTCATTTGCATAATTATTTGGCACAGGCTTCGCGCAGCTATCTTGCATCAATAAAAATCCGCGACGTTAAACTATATATGAACTCATTGTCAAAATTACCAAAACAAGGTGACCATCTTGACACCTAGTTGACCTGATTAACTTGTTCCAAAACAAAACTTACATGTAACATCTCTCTGGTCAACTTGACCTGCCGACTTGACTTTGTCGACATAATTCCTGGGCATGTTGACGGGTCAAGTCATGTTATAATCCCCATACCTTTTCCAATAACAGCTAGATAATTCCATTGCCTTCAATTCCTTCACTAACTACTGACGACTGTTATTCTAATGCACTGTTATAATATGTTGAGAAATAGGTACCAACTAAACTATCTGACCCATGGTAAATCGTTATCTCTAATTATGTCATTTAATCTATCCCACGCCATATACACAATATATTGTTGCATGGAGTAACGCAGTGACTGCTCGAGTAGAATCTCTCCTTTTTGTCCTATATATTTTTTGTTCTCTTCTTGTTATTATTGTTCATTGGAACTGATATTGCCCGCCCTCCCCAACCCGTATATTTCTTGTCTTTACCTATCGTATCGCTTATCATGATGACGCAATCAGTTCTTGTGAATTTTCAGAACATGTAACCATCACCATGGAAACTGTTCGGTATTATTTCTTTGGTGGAGGTGGGGGGGGGGAAGAGGTGGTGGTGAAGAACTGGGTAACCTGAGGTCGACATGTCAGAACCAGTGTCCCAAAGCTCATCAAGACCTCACTCCACCTTTCACTTGGTAACTCCCTTGAACAGTCAGTATCATAACGCGGTGAACATCGACAGTATCTCCCAAGTGGAGGGTCTGTTATTGTCGACGTCCTTGTGTTATTGCGTTATCCCTAGGATGAACAAGTTCCAATTTCTCCTGCATAACCAGAAAATCAAGGAAGCAATTTCAGTTCAGGACATTATCAGCCATGATCTAAGAGCCAAGAACTAGTGTCGACCACGTGACATTACATGAACACCAACTTTCTTCCATTTATATTTAATCGCTACAATACAATAATAAATGTCCTCTAAGTAGAACATTTAATTTGAAAATAGAAAATAATCTTACGGAGACACATCTGGGGAACAAGGTCGACGGTTGAGAATAAAGACTTGTTTTAGGGTCAAAAGTTTGTATACAAATACATTCCGGTGAGTCAGTAGTACATTAACGCGAAGGATAAAACATCCAAGTGTTTAAAACTCGGATCGAATTCCAAAGAATTCTCTTCTCTAAACGTTTCAAAATACTTAAATAAATCATGGCATTGACAATCTGACGGGCTAGAATAATTTAAAAAAAAAGAATGAATAAATAACCGCTTTTGCTGTCGTAAAGACACACCAATAGTGACTTCACTTTCGAATTTTTAAGATGATTATTTTTGCCTTTTGGTGGCGGTGAGCAACTCCACTGAGTACTTTGGCGTTTAGTTGTGGAATCATAGCGGGAAATCCATGTTTCATTCTCTCCAACAAATAAATTTAAGAAATGTTTGTTTTTGCGACAGACTTTGATGTCATTTGCGTTCTTAACACGTTAATGTCTTTAGCTTGTACTTTCTGTTATCAGTTGTGATTTCTTGTGTCTCTTACTTTTATTTCCTCATAACTGTTGATAAAAGCCACGTTAACATCATTATTTGTTTGAAGACAGCATTCTTTGTTTGCGTACGCCATGTTTATTTTTAGCGAAGTTCTGACGAATTTAACTTTTGCTTAAATAACACCTTTTCATATGTTTCACATCGGCAGTTGTGTACTTTGGTGTCCACCGCCATACAGGCAGATATTCCACCGACTTCAGAGATACGCTAGTTTTTTATCATCAAAGGTTTTGACGGTGTGAGTATATTTTTATCAATCAATTTTGTCCTACCTGGAGGCCAATATGGGTCTGCTCAATCGATTTCTAATTACCAAGAGTTTTTTAACTTGCGCAGAATTCACACAGGACCTCCTGTTTTCTGCTGTTTTTTTTTTTTTTTAAAGAGCTGGACATTGGATGTCACTACCCAGAGACCAGGGAAGGGTAAAGCCTCGATAAAGCCACGTGTTCGAAGTGAAAGAGTTGGGTTCCTCTTTTCAGAGACCAATGTCTTACCTATTGAGCATCAAACCTCTTTCAAGAAATGTCGTCTCCGCTGAAAGACTAAACCGGAAACACATTCGTTTCACGCTGAAAATTCATGTATATTCTTGACTGTCATGACGTTGTGCTGTCGCTCTGTGATGTCGCTATTTTAGTTCCGCCATGCAGTTATAAAAAAAGACGGGACACTGGATGTATAGTAAATATGAAGAAACTGTGGCCAGTGATTCACAGCAGATACCTGGAGTTTAAATCAGTGAACCAAAGCTGATCAAGAAGTACTCCATCTTGTTGCGATGAACAAGAAAAAAAGAATATTAATAGGAAACTCTTTGTACAGAGCTTCGCAGCTGCAGACAATCTGATCATCAGAAGCGGACCCCGTCGAGCAAGTGTTTCGGCCCTTTACATTCTTGACACTCTAGGGGAGGTGGGCCCTCCTGGTCATGACTCCCAGGCGTCGACCTCCTGCTGCATTGCCTCTAAGGCTTACACAGTATGTTCGGCACAAAACAACTACACTTAACACATAAAACACTCGAAAATAGTTTAACTAACCTAACCTAAGGCTTACATTGTATGTTCGGCACAAAATGGCTACATTTAATACGCGTTGCCATGACCAAGAAAAGAAGACTAACTTGTCTTGACCAATTGTTTAGGATTGGAGAAGGGAGGCAGACTTGAAAACCCAAACTGCCCTGTATCAGTTCGGATATGCTGATTTAAAAGGCGCAAACAGCTGAGCTTGCTATAAACTCGACTTGACTATACTATCGCATTTAGCGCCTTTCTATTGATTTCCTCTTCCTCTTCTTCTTCTTCCTTTTTAGCTCACAGTGGAGCATAGGTCTTCAACAAACACTTTCCAAGTCGTTCTGTTTTTTGCCATTCTTTTAAGATCATTCCATGTCTTCCCCATCATCTTCATCTCCGCTTCTATCTGTCTTCTCATACGTTTCTTATACAGAGAGCCAATATCTTTCCTGGATGGCGGATTTACTTTTTTTTATTTTGTTTGACTTGTCCATGTTTGTGAAGTTTTTTCGGCTTATTTTTTTACAGTATGGGATAGCCAGTCCCATGCCCAACCCTACTTTCTCGCCTCTTACGAACATGCCTGGTAGGGTACAGCGCCACTATTCTTTACTCCCTTTTCGGGCCCCGGCAGCGCACGGGCGATTTTCTATTGAATGACATTAAGAAATCAAGTGATGGTCGAAGGTAGAGGAAATTTGTCCAGATTGTCGTTGATGGTTGTAGATTTAAGCCATAGTCTACTTCTCATGTTTGCATCATACAAGATTAATTTAGAATATTGGCTTACGAAGTGCATAACGTGTTAATAGTCTGTGACTAGTTACCGACAATTTGCGTCATGTTCATCATCATCATCATCATGTGCCATACCGATCGGCATAGGCGATCATGTCCCTCCACAATCTTCTATCCACAGTGCATCGTATCAGTTCTGTTGTTGACTGTTTTCCTTGCCATGACACCAAGCTATCCAGTATTTTCTCTCTTTGTCGTCCACGATCTCTCTTTCCTTTTTTTTGCCAAGTTGTAACCAAGTATTCCAACTTTCCTCTTCTCATGATGTGTAAGAAAAATGTTGATTGTTTCTTTCTGATGTTTTTGGAGCTCCCTTTTTGTTTTGGTCTCTTTTGAGAACTTCCTCATTGGTCTTTTTAGCTATATAGGGAATATGATGTTAGTGACCCTATATTTTACAGACCTTCAACACATGATTTTTAGGGTAATGCGGTCGGTATTACGCCCGTGTCGCTTTAATTCCCAGAAAAAATCCGGTACCCATATAGGGCTGGGTGAACCCGGAAGCTGTTGGTTGGGATCGAACCCTATCTCTTGTCCTTTGTAGTCCAGTTCACTAACCACTGAGCTATCGTGGCTCCATTCTTGACTTATGTTCGCAAATAAAAGTGATCAAGACCTCGCCTCTACCTCCAATTCAGGTTCAGCGGAAACATCCCGCATCAAAACAGCCTGACTAACAGAGGCAAAGATCGCCTTGTTCTCCACAATATTTACTGACATACAAGACATTGTATTGTATTATCTGTGTAGGGGACTGGTTGGTCTAGATGTAAGACTTCGGCCTCTCTTCATAAAGGTCACTTGTTCGATTCCCACTACAGGCGCTGGGATGTTTCCACAAATTGAACCTGTGGTTTCTTTCTGGCATTACCTTCCCCCGGCAGTGAGATCCGATATCCAGTCCTCTCGGAAACCGGCGGAAAAACGGGAGGTCCCGTGTTCACTCGCACACGTTAAAGAAATCTACGCAGTTTAAAGTCGAAAAGTGCGGGCTAAAATGGTCGTTGTCCGGAAAAAACTGTTAAGCAAATCTACCCATCCACGCCTAAGACGGATAAGTCGGGCCGAAAAGTGCTATTATCACGGCTATGTCGTAAGCGAGCGACACCACGCATCTACACCGATTTAAAGGGAGAACGCTAAACAGAAAATAAGAATTATCTTTAGGCAGGACGAGTTCCAACTTCTTGAGTAATAACCACACATTCAACTATTACAATTCAGACTCGCCACATACCACCTTGCGTACGTGAGCTCTTGTGTACGTGACCTTGCACTTGTATCAATCCGTGTCATTAAGACAAGACAATCCCATTTCCGAGGCATGACGAGGGTTTTCTAAGACGCTAGAAAAACAAAAATCTCAAGCTCAGTTCAGTCGTCACGTGTTCTTAGATCAGAGTTTTATTTAAACTCGGATATTTCGTTCAACCAGCTGGGAATCTGCGTCTTTCAGCCCATCAAATCCTTCCGACATCATTGTTTTGTGTGTGTGTGTGTGTGGGGTTACCATTATTCTTTATTCCGTTTCACTTAGCCGAACGGGTTAGCTTGTATCCACAGTCTCTACAGAGATGTACAACAGGATCTTGTTCAGTTTTGGTTCACTAATCTTGATGGAAGCAGTTCGTTATGAGGTTGTGACAGCTTTCACCCATGCACGCGAACATCTTGGTATATGTATTAAAATAAACACATTTTCCAAGTCAATTATCATCATCATCATGTGCCATACCGGTTAATGTAGGCGATCATGTCCTTCCACAATCTTCTATCTACAGTGCATCATATCAGTTCTGTTGTTGACTGTTCTCCATGCCATGACACCAAGCTATCCAGTATTTTCTCTCTTTGTCGTCCGCGATCTCTCTTTCCTTTTATTTTGCCAGTTGTAACCAAGTATTCCAACTTTCCTCTTCTCATGATGTGTCCGAAAAATGTTGATTGCATTTTTCTGATGTTTTATAGGAGTTCCCTTTTTGTGTAGGCCTCTTTGAGAATTTCTTCATTGGTCTTTTTAGCTGCCCAGGGTAATTTCAACATTCTTCTGAGAAATACCATCTCTGTGGCCTCTAATCGTCTTTTTATTTGTTTGTCTACTGTCCATGATTCACTTCCATAGGTCAGAATTGGTTCTATATAGCACCGGTGTATTCTCTTCCTCATTTCTATTGACATAGATTTGTTACATAAGATATTTTTCATTTTTGAAATGCTATTTTGGTCTGAGCTATTCTGCTTTTTATTTCTGTGGTGCATCTCCCATCTGATGTTATTATTGTGCCCAGGTATTTGACGCGTTGCACTTGTTTCTTATTTGTCCTGTTTATTTCTATGCTGCATGATGGTGATGATTGTTTCTTCGATATGACCATTTCTTCTGTTTTCTTACTATTCAGACCGTGTCTGATTTCTTGTTGCTTTTTTTTTACTATTATGTCTATCATTTCTTGTAGTTCATTCTCTGTCTTTGCTATTATTATAAGTCAATTATACGGAGCCGAAAATCACAAAATATGGCAACATACTATATAAGCTGTGACATAGAGCAGCAAGCAATCCCCTCAAGGAGACAAGCAAATAATTGACAAAAATGCTGTTACCAGTTAAGATGTGCCTGCTGTAGCTAAAAAGTGGCTGCTGAATAATCAAGAAATACAATCTGGCAATGTGGTTTCGGCAATCAATTTTGGCCGTCGTTTAGAGTATATGGGTGTGTAGTTAAGGAAAAGCTAGAGAACCTAACAGGAAAACAAAAGAAAACTATTGCTTTAAGAACTAGGTCAGTGTTACGAGAATCTAACGTTCTCGCTTCTGCCCAGAGACAGCTTTATTAAGTGAGAGGGGATGTTTATAACAGCGCGACCTGTCACCAGAGGTGAATGCGTCACTATGATTGATCACGTGATCATGGCCCTCTGCCGCAGCAGATAATGCTAACCTTCAATAACAAGCTCTTCTTCAAACCAGCTTTCATCGAACGCTAACGCTGTGCTAACTCTGTTACATGTAAAGTACAGATAAAATAGTATAGACTAGCTAAACTGACAAAAAGATAAGACAAACTATGTCTTTTCGGCAAAAGCTTTCATCAGGTATATAAATAAACTATACAATTTAAACACATAAATCTAAGCCAGGAAACAAGCACGACATTGATCTAACAAATGGCGGTAAGAAATGGCGGAAATAGACGGTGGCCATTATTTACCTGTAATTTTGTTATAAGATTAATAATCATTAGGGCAGGTAGGAGACTTAATTGGCCGAAATGAACCAACCAGTGGAAATTTAGAAATGGGGCATCACATAAGGATGCATGCATGGAGGTCCCCATAAGGTGCGATGAAAACCAAAAAAAAAACAACAAAAAAAGATTAAAAGAGATAAAATAGTAGTGGCAAGGGGGATGGAAAGCAAGAGAGGTAAAATAAAAAATATATATTTGTACTCGCTAACTCGCTTGCATATCTTCAAACCTTAAACACTCTTGTCTATTTTGTTTTTCGCTGCAGCTCGACTGTGCTCTCAAATTTCTCATCCGCTTTATTCATATTTAATTCTTATTCTAATTTTGCCACACTAACTTTTTTGTCCCTATTTTTTACACTTATTCTAATTTTACCACACTAACTTTTTTGTCTCTTTTTTTTTTTTACACTTACTCTAATTTTATCAAAACAAAATGTCCGTCTTTTTTTTCAATCTTAAATTCTTCCATACAAATTCGCGATTCCTAGATGTTTTAATTTCGGAATTCAATTTCTAATCTTATTATCTTATGTTTCTCTATTGTAAAATTCTACTTCTAAACGTTCACTTCTATATCTTTATATTGGCACACTTCTTCGCAGCTAATTTTTTTCTATTTCATTCTAGTGCCAAAATTCTACTTCTAAACAACCTTCTCTATTTCTTTATGCCATCAACATCTTAATTGTAAGCTTACATTTATATATCTTTCTGCTGCCAAAATTCTAAGGACCAGGCTCTATTTCCGCCATTTTTAAGATCTGTATAGTTTTTTTCTGAATTGGATTTCTTTGTTTAATTAGAATAGTTAGTTTGTCATACCTGATGGAGGCTTTTGCCGAAACGTCGTAGTTTGTCTTGTCTTTCAATTAGTTTAGCTGCTTTTTATAGTTTTATGTATAATTTACATGTTCTCTACAGCTATTCTCGCAGCCCTGCATGGTGTTTAATATTTTGTATATTTGATTCCTTTGCTTATCTTTATTTCGATTCATATTTTTGTATACTGTCATTATGATTCTTTCTAAACTTCGATTCCTATTTTTTTATACTGCCATTATCGTCTATCTTTTTAGCTCCCAGTGGAGCATAGGTCTTCAACAAACACTTTCCAAGTCGTTCTGTTTTTTGCCATTATTTTAAGATCAATCCATGTCTTCCCCATCATCTTCATCTCTACTTCTATCTGTCTTCTCCAAGAATTCCGTGGTCTTCCTCTTTGTCTTTTCCCCTGGAGATTCCAAAAAGGGCATGTTGTGTAATACTCTCAGTTGGCTTCCGTAGTGTGTGTCTTATCCAGCGCCATCTTCTTCGCTGTATCGCTTTATCCTCTGGTATTTGCCTGGTACATTTCCATAATTCTATGTTAGTGATTTTGTCCTGCCATTTCCATCCTTTTATTCTGCGTAAGCATCCATTAATGAAAGTCTGTATCTTCGTAATTGTCAATTTTGTTGTTCTCCATGTTTCACAGCCGTATAACAGGACCGACTTAACATTTAAGTTGAAAATTTTTTATTTTGTATTTAACCTAATTTCTTTGGATTTCCATATGTTTCCCAGTGCAGTGAAATCTGCTCTTGCTTTTGATATCCTTATTTTGGTATCATTTTCTGTTCCTCCCTCTTTATCTATATTACTGCCCAGATATATGTAAGATTGTACATCTAATAGAGGTATTTCTCCTAGTTTTATTTGGTTATTGCCAACTGTATTAATTCTAATAATGTTGGTCTTTTCTCTATTAATCTTCAGTCCTAGCTGTTGTGATCTCTCATGAAGTATGCTCATTTTATCCTGCATCTGTTGATGGCTGTGTGATAGGAGAGCTATGTCATCAGCAAAGTCTAAATCATCACGTTGTTTGGTCAGTGACCACTGGATCCCAATTCTGTTGTTTTGAGTTATTTTCATAATCCAATCTATGGCCAGTAGAAAGAGAAATGGAGACAGAAGGCATCCCTGCCCTACTCCAGTTCTTATTTCAAATGTTTCTGTAAGCTGTCCTTCATGCACCACACTACATTTCGTTCCTTCATGCGTTGTTTTTATCAGGTTAATAAACTTTATGGGGATTCCGTAATGACTCAGCAACTTCCAAAGCATTCTTCTGTCTAAACTATCAAATGCCTTTTCGTAATCTATGAATCCAATATAAAGTGGGGATTTTAGTTCTAAACTTTGTTCAACTATTAAACGTAGAGTAGTTATTTGATCAGCACATGATCTGTTCTTCCTAAAACATGCTTGTTCATCTCTCAAATGTTTCTCTATAGCCTCTTTTAGTCTCTCCATAATGATTCTTCCTAATATTTTTCCTGGCACTGATAGTAGCATAATTCCCCTATAATTTGTGCACTCCTATAAACTTCCTTTCTTTGGTAGTTTGATCATATAACCTTCTTTCCAGTCTTTAGGTATTTCTTCCCTCTCCCAAATTTTATCTAATAGATTATGTAACATCTTGGTAGAGGTGTTAATATCTGCTTTGATGGCTTCCGAAGGACTTTCATCTGGTCCTGTGGCTTTATCATTTTTTAATAGTTTGATGGCTTTCATTATTTCTTCTTTGCTTGCTTTTCCACAGTTAACGTGTAACTCTTCTTCTGCTGGTAGTATATCTGGAGGATTATTTGAGCCGGGTCTATTCAAAAGTTCTTCAAAGTGCTCTTTCCATCTCTCCATGTGTTCCTTTATATTACTAAGCAGATTTACTTTCTTATCTTTAATAAAGGCATTGATCTGTTTGTATTTTCCACCTAATTTCTTTGTGCTGTTGTACAGTTCTTTCATATTCCCTTCATTTGCAGCTTCTTCTGCCTCTTTAGTTAGTTCATCTATATATTTCCTCTATCCCTTTTAATGCATCTTCTCACTTCTTTGTTCATCTCTGTGTAAGCTTCCAGTGTCTTGGCTTTATTACTTCTCGTTTTGCTTTTATTTATGTCTGCTTTCTTGTTCTTTCTTTCTTTAATTTTATCCAGGGTCTCTGCTGTCATCCATGCCTTATTCTGGCGTTCTCTTTCCCCCAGTGTTTCTTCGCATGTCTCTTTCCTTATATATTTTACCTGTTTCCAATGATCTTCTATATTTATTGTATTTTCTAGTTGACGGACTTGGTATTTGTTTGATATTGTGACTGCGAATTTATCTTTAATTTCTTGTTATTTAAGAAACCCTACATTGAAATACTTTCTACCCTTATTCGTTGTAGTATACCTTTTTAGTTTAATTTTAAGTTTGGCTATCAGAAGATGATGATCAGAAGCTACATCTGCCCCTCTATATACTTTTACATCCTGTAAGGATGACTTAACTTATTATTAATACATATGTGATCAATTTGATTTTCCGTTCTATGATCTGGTGACACCCATGTAGCTTTGTGTATTATTTTATGTTGGCATATTATTCCTCCTAGGCTCACCTGATTAAGGGCGCAGAAATTCACAAATATCTCTCCATTCACGTTTATATCTCCAAGTCAATGCTTTCCCATAATCTCTTCGAAGCCTCTGTTGTCTGATCCTACTTTAGCATTTATGTCTCCCATCAAGATTATAATACCTTGGCTCGTCTTGCATCCATCTGACATTGTAGCTGTTTATAGAAATCATCTTTAACTAAATCATCCTTATCGTTGGTTGGTGCATACCATTGGATAATGTGTACTTTTATTTTGTTTTTGGTTGTTTTAAATGTTGCTCTCGTTAGTCTTGGTCCTACTGCTTCCCATTCTATTAGTGTCTTCTGTGCATTCCTTGATAGGATTATAGCTACCCCGTCACTATGTTGTGCTTCAGGTTCCTGGTGTCCTGATGATGAAATCATCTCTCCTGTATTTAGTTTTATTCTTTCCGTTCCTAGCCATCTTGTTTCACACATTCCCAGAATATCTATCTTGTAGTTTGTCATTTCTGCTGCTACCTGTGCAGCTTTTCCCTGTTCGTTAAGGGTACGAACATTCCAGGTGCCAATTCTGGAGGATTTCCTGGTAGACAAAGGGTGATTCGGCAACCCGGACTCCTTATGGCTTTCTCCGACTTGCGTCATACGTCTCTTAGACAGAGAGCCCTTCTCTTTCCTGGATGGCGGATTTACTTTTTCTCTCTTTGACTTGTTCATGTTTGTGAAGTTTTTTTCGGCTTATTTTTTTTACAGTATGGGATAGCCAGTCCCATGCCTAACCCTCCTTTCTCGCCTCTTACGAACATGCCTGGTAGGGTACAGCGCCGCTATTCTTTACTCCCCTTTCGGGCCCCGACAGCGCACGGACGACTGCCATTTTGATTCTTTCTATACTTCGATTCTTATTTTTTTTATACTGCCCTTATGATTCTTTCTGTACTTCGATTCCTATTTTTTATTCTGCCCTTATGATTCTTTCTAAACTTCGATTCCTATTTTTTATACTGCCCTTATGATTCTTTCTATACTTCGATTCTTATTTTTGTATACTGCCCTTATGATTCTTTCTATACTTTGATTCTTATTTTTTTATACTGCCCTTATGATTCTTTCTATACTTCGATTCCTATTTTTTTTATACTGCCCTTATGATTCTTTCTAAACTTCGATTCCTATTTTTTTATACTGCCCTTATGATTTCTTTCTATATATCGATTCTTATTTTTTTTATACTGCCCTTATGATTCTTTCTATATATCGATTCTTATTTTTTTATACTGCCCTTATGATTCTTTCTATATATCGATTCTTATTTTTTTATACTGCCCTTATGATTCTTTCTATACTTCGATTCTTATTTTTTATACTGCCCTTATGATTCTTTCTATACTTCGATTCTTATTTTTTTAAACTGCCAATATGAATCTTTCTAACGTCGGTTCTTATTTTTCTAATCTCACGCAAATTTGACCTCGATTCCTATATTTTTTTTTCTAAAGCCCAAATTGGACGTTGAAATTTTTATCCCTATACTTTACCACCTACATAAATTTTACACACACAAAAAATCAAGTATTTTTACAGTACTGAAATAATACTAAAACAACAACAGAATTCACAGAAACACAAGAAGCGGCCCAAGCCAAAGGATTAGAACCGGCGTAATTCGGGATAGCGCTTCTCTGTTATAGATACCCAAGCTAATTATTAAACACCAATATCCATTTAAATGTCTCAATACTAAGTCAAGACTAAATTAAATATTTTATTTCATACAAAATATCCCTTTACAAGCAATTACTAAATTTACGGCCCAGTGTTTTTAATATAAATGGCGTTCGATAGGGAATAACTGTGGTCCGTATTGCCCTTGTACGGAGTAAGTCACCACTTAGAGATATGCAAGAGCATTTATGAAAGTAGTCGCACTATAGTAGGATCTTCAGCAGGCTACTCAAGCGATAACATATCAAGACAAAAAGAATTAACAATTGACTCAAAGAGCCATAAACAAACCATACGACAGAGTAAGAGGAAGACTGAGAAAGAGATAGATAAAGGGAATATGAGTCACTAGGAGGGATAACACCAGAAGAGGCCAACAGAAGAGTAAAGAATCGAAGATTGTATCTCCCCTCGACGCCAACGGAAATGGCGGAAGGATAGAGGAAAAAGAAAAAGAAAGAAGAAAGAAGTGTTTTTAATCTAAAATCGTATTGGGAATGTAGATAACAAACGTCACGACGAGGTCTAAAGCCAGATTTATACATCTTTGGTCAGACGTGAGCTCATAGATTTGTTTCACTTTGTTATATGTATTTTAAAAACGAGGAATTTTTGTTCATTTTTTTCATTTTGAAAGTTTCTCACGAAGGTCTCTTGGATAATCCGTTTCCTGGTTAATCAGCTCCCGGATATCCGAGAGTATCTTGATAATATGCAAACAATTATGTGCCTTAATAGCAAAAAGACAGAGGTAGTGGTAACAACACAGAAAAAGACATCACCTCAGTGCAAAATAAAGACAAGTGGAACAATATGATGATGATGATGATGATGATGCGTTCGTCCGATGATTTGAGGTATTCTAACGGATACGAACCGTAGACTTCCTCCTCGTCATCCGCCCTTAAAAGGACGTTAAGTGGACGTAGTTACGTTGTGTTGCAGTTTGCAGTGAAACACTGTGATATCTGCGCCTTTCGGCCCAACACATCCGATTTCAGCCGACGCTTTTTTGTGTACCGGGTTCGTCTTCCCACTTCGATCCCTGCTCGCTTGGCCAGACTAGACAGGTTAGTCTGTTTCTAGAGGCACCACGAAGAGGTGTAGCAGGGTCTGGATGGTTCTGGTTCACCGATCCTGGCGCAAGCCATCAGTTATGAGTCACTGACGACTTCCAGCTCTGGTGCTGGGGGGGGGGGGGGCGCGCGCTTCGCCTCCGAACAATATTAAAACAGGTAAATGAATTTAAATATTTGGGAACGTTGTTAACCTCAGACGGAAGATGTACAAAAGAGGAGAGATGCAGAATGGCTCAGGCAAAAGCAGCTTTCCAAAAAATGAGGAAGATACTATGCAATCCATTTTTGACAATAGAAACAAGAAAAAGAGTTCTTATATGTTATGTAGAGCCATCCTTAACATATGGATGCGAATCACGGACAATAGGACAACAGACAAGAAAATCACTGGAGTCTGTAGAAATGTGGTTTTACAGAAGAATGTTGAGAGTACCATGGACAGCTAAGAAGAGTAATGAAGATGTTCTGAGAGAGGTCAAAGCAAAAAGAGAGCTAATTTCCAATATTAGGAAGAAACAATCATCATTTTTTGGCCATGTAATGAGAAGAGAACAACTTGAATATATTGTAACAACTGGAAAAATTGAGGGACGAAGAGATAGAGGGAAGCAAAGAGAAAAAAATAACAGCCAGCTTAAGAGAATGGCTTGGCAGAAGGTCAACAACAGAAATTATAAATAGCTGCCGAGATCGAAAGCTGTGGAGAGACATGATCAGCTCCGCCAGTTGGCCCGGTACTTGATGATGATAATGCAAACAACAGTTACATAGAAATCATCATCATTGAGTGCCGTCTGCGCAACGAAGGTTGGCTACCATGTAGCGCCATTCTGCTCTGTCTCTTGCTTTGATAGAGCATGTTGTCATAGGCTGATTTGTCCATCTTTTGATGTTACTCGACCGTGTTTGTCTTGGTCTGCCTCTGCCTCTTTTACCTTGTATTTTCCCCTCCAGGATTACTTTTAGTAGGCTGTTGTGTCTTTTAACATGGCCCAAAAATCGCATTTGTCTTGTTTGAATTGTGTTTAGTAGTTTTCTTTTCATTTTTAGTTGTTTTAAGACTTAGTCGTTTGTTTTCTTTTCCTTCCATCCAATTCTACATACTCTCCTATATATCCACATTTCAAAGGCTTCAATTCTCTGTTCTGTTTTCATGTCCAATGCCCATGTTTCTGCACCATATAGGAATATTGAGAAGATGTAACATTTTGCTATTCTTAGTTGTAGCCCTGGTGTTATTTGTTTTGATGTTAGTATATTCTTCATGACATTAAAATTACTTTTTTCCATTCCTATTCTTTAGTTTATTTCAGTTGTACATTTTCCATCACTGGTTATAGTATGTCCAAGGTAGTTGTAATTCTGAACTGCCTCCACGTTTATACCTTCTATTTTGATATCCACTTATGGGTTTTGAGTATCTTCTTTGTTTATGATCATAGTTTTAGTCTTTATGATATTCATATCTAGTACATATTTTTTGCTTGTTATGTTTATTTCATTAAGTAATTGTTGTAGATTTTTAGGATTTTCTGCTATAGCTTGTTTCATAAGTCGTGCCCAACTTTAAAAATCAATATCTTTTAAACCGCTTTTTGTAATTTTGTCAAAATTTGCATGTATAGTTATAATGATTAGAACCCTACAGGGAATTAATTTCATTAAAAACAAACATTTGGTTATTATTATTGCTTATTTGATTTATATAAATTTATAACGACCCATTGATGTAGTCAAAACTTAGTGTTTACAGTATTTAAGTTAAAAATTGCGATTACAAATCCATACACGCTCAAATTTACGATTTTGCACGCTTTCCGCGTGAGTTTTCTGACACAATTAGACACTTGTAGTAAACACGAGACATTGTGTGTTCCATTTCCGTTAATTCAGCGGCGTAACGTGGAACAATAAGATTTATCATGAGTCTTAAAATGAAATTCTGCAGTTTACAAAACATCGCAATAAAAATGTATGACTATTTTTGCAAAGAGGCTAAACGAGGAAGATTATTTCATTCTTTAGAAAACCCTGAGAATAGGACAAGACACATTTTGGATTTATCTAAACGGTCATTTAATCGCTGGATTCAAGCACGTGACCGTCAATGTTCAAAATATACAAAATCACAAGGAAGAGCAAAAATGTTGGATAATTTCGACAGTGAACTTATTAGAAGTGAAATTCGCAAAATGTTGGGTATGAATGAAACTGTTACAATAAGAAAATTAAAAGTATGAAAAATGAACAACAGTATTGAAATATCAAAGTCTACATTATGGAGGAATGTGAGAGCTGCAGGCTTTATATTCAGAAAGTATTCCAATGGACGAAACATCATCTGTGAGAAGCCACATATAGTAGTCATGAGAAGCAAGTACTTACGTGAAGTAAAAGAGGTGCGCAAGCAAGGTTATGATATTGTGTACTTGGATGAAACATGGATCAATGCTCACCACACTAACCAAAGGGAATGGCAGTCATCAGATGGAAGATTAAGAGATTAATACCTAGCAGCAAAGGACAGTGCTTGATAATTGCTCATGCAGGTAGTCGACAACATGGACTAATACAGAATGCAGAGCTCATTTTTCTTTCAAAATCCATAGACAATCGGGATTATCACTCTGAGATGAATGGTCACATATTTAGACATTGGATTGAAAATTCTGTTCTCCCAGCACTAGATCGACCATCTTGCCTAATAATGGACAATGCAGCGTACCACAACATTGTTGCACTTGAAGATAAAGTCCCGACGTCATCCAGTACAAAATATGCTATTAAGATATGGCTCACAAAGGAGCACATACAATTTAATAACATGTACTTAAAACCTGAATTACTATCTCTAGTAAAGCAAAAACAGAGGACAAAGATTTTTCAAATAGATAAGATTATCCTAGAGCACGGTCATATAAGTTTGAGGCTGCCACCTTACCATGCTCATTTAAATCCAATACAACTAATCTGGGCAAAATTAAAAGGACAAGTGGCAGATGAAAATACAACATTCAAAATATGCGATGTAAAGACTCTTGCTAATCTCGCTTTATTAAATATAGACAAAGATTATTGGGCTAAATGTGAAGACCACGTCTTAAAACAGGAAGAGGAATATTGGAAAAATGATGGTTTGTGGAATGTTCAACCCCAAACAGTTATTAATCTTTTAGACTCGTCTGATTCAGAATGAAAGTATATAGCCCCCACAATGTTGGCCCCTATATTACCTTAAATTATTTCAACAAACGGTCCTTTTTCAGGACCACACAACTATGAACATTGGACATACAGGTATACCTTGATATTATTATCGTCCGTCCTCGAACTGAGCAGACAATAATTCTCCTGGTGTTTTGTTTTATCCAGTTATTTCCCCATTACGGCCACGCCTTTACCTAGTGAAAATTAATCGTAGACCAGCAACTACGGTAATTTCTATTCTTTAGGGCTTCACAATTTACAATTTTGACAAACATCAAAGAAATATCGCCGCTTTAAGAAAACTGCAACTGCAAGATATTTGTTAAATATACATTTAAAGGGTCTTTTGCATTCTAATAACATTTGGAAAATTTCAAAAGTATTTAACAAACGGTTAGAGAGTAATAGCGTTTTGAAGTTGGGCATATGTTTTGAAACGAGCTATAGTAGTACAGTATCACCAGCATATCTTAGGTTATTGATTATCTTTCCATTAATGTTTAGGCCTGGCATCTCTGTGATGTTTTTAAAGATTTGCTCAGTGTATGGATTGAACACGCTTGGTGATAGGATGCATCCCTGTCTTACTCCTCTTTTTATATCAATGGGTGTAGAGTTCTCTTTGTTATATTTTATTATTGCTGTTTGCTCCCAGTATAGATTACATATTAGTCGTATGCCCATGTCTTGTAGATGTATCGCTTTTAGGCATTCTTACATAGAAATGTATGCTTAAAATATGATAGTTGTAATAACATTATATTTATAATGCAAAATCAAGGATTCTCCTATTGTGCTTTCTTTAGATATCACTTTTAACAAAATGTGAGGAGCGATATTAAACCTTTTTTTTTTGAATTTGTAGATTTCTAAAAGAGTATTTAATTATTTTCATACTGTAGTCACGTGTGAAAATATTCCAGTAGTTTATTCTTGTTTATAGCACGTTTCCAAATGTTTAAGGTCACACTTACAAGGTCGCATACCTTCATTCTTTTTTCTTCTTCTTTCCTTTCTCATTTGCCATTCAGCGTCGAGGGGAGATATAATTTGCGGTATTTTGCTCTTCTGTTCTCCTCTGCTGTTGTTATGTTTTCTAATGATTCTAATATTTCGTCACTCCACATTTTTCGTGGTCGGCCCTTGGGTCTGGTGTTGTCACGACGTTTATGGAAGGCTCGTTGTGTTGTGTTTTGATCTTTCTGCCTTGTCACTTGGCTAAATCATTTATCTGCTGTTTCTTTATATATTCTATGGCGGGGTTATACCTATTTTTTTTTCTCAGTTCTTCATTTCTGATTTTATCTCTAAGACTATTTCCTGTCATTGGTCTAACACACGTCATCTCAGTAGAAGTCATTTTTCCTATTCTCTTGCAACTGGGATCCAGGACTTCCATTGGTAGCACAATGTTGGGATGAAGATTGTATTGTAGAGTGCCCGTTTTGCCTATAGAGTTATTTTCTTGTTGAAGAATAGTGGTGATAGCTGCCTAATGTTTTGACAAGCTTTCTTGAATCTATTTCTGCTGATATATTCATCATCATTCAATATACCTTCATTGTAAAGTGTAATATCGCAAATTCCGCACATGGGTTTTGTGGGGTCCTGCTCTGACGTAATAAATTTGAAAGCAAAATACTCGACTGTGTATTGTCGACATTTCTTTTTTGCCAAGGTGGACACAAAAACACATTGTACATATGTTAACCGCTGCACAATTATAAAAAATCACTTGTCATAAATAAAACAGCGTTAGAACTTGCAAAACAAAGACAACGAAAATGTATACCACGGCAAAACTTATATAATTATCTGCATATCTTAAGTGTATAATTCTATTAATACATTTTTGATATACGAGATATATTACTATATATTTGTGTATATACTCACAAATCAAAGGTTATGTCTATCACAATAGAATATTTCGATACTAAGAAACTAAACACATCAGGATGGAGAAAAGCTTCGTTCTTTAATGCTCTGATTTACAAATTGCAAATCTGTTTTATACTTTTTTGAAGTTTGTAAACACATCTGACTAAAGAGAATAGTAAGCCTAAGATAGATAGTAGTCTAATGAGGATGGGAGAGAGAGGGAGATATATAGAGATATATAGAGATAGAGAGTGAGTGAGAGAGAGAGAGAGAGAGAGAGAGAGAGAGAGAGAGAGAATTATGAATTGAAAATTAATGTTGTCGCAGAGGCTTAATGCAATTCATCTATCGAGGACGGTCATGTTTGGGGTCCAGCACATATTTTTGTTATGTGATTCTCTTACTGGGCTGCCAATGAAACAATTCATGGTATGGAAAAAAGTTGGTATCTGGAGAATTTGTATACAAGCATTGATATCCCTGTGCCTGGCCCCCAGGTCATATGCTGTGGTTCCCCAATTGCTCTATTTTTACCTGCGACACACCTGGAAAATCCTGTGGTCCACCAGGAGAAACGCTGGTCTTGATGTAAGACGTTGACCTCTGGGTAGAAAGGTTCTAGGTTCGAGTTCCGCCCGATGCGGTTGGATTTTTTATGAGGAATCCGTGGTTTCTTCGTGGCTTTATCATTCATTGGTCAATGGTTAGTTAAATCCAATGTCTAGCCCTCTCGGATACTGGTGAAAAAGATGAGGACCTGTGCGCACATTAAAGATCACCTGGCACATGAAAGTCGGAACATGTCTACTACAAATGGCCTAAAAAAAATCTACCCAGGCAGAAGACAGATGTGTCGGGCCGAAAGGCGCAGATAACGTGGTTTTGTCGCAGGCTAGCGACACAAGGCCTCCACGCCATCTAACCTGTGGAAGGCAAGGACTAATGATAAACTTGTCAAGCCAGGTTTCAACTACAGCTCTTGAGGCGCTCTCAATATAAGTAGACTTCTTGACAAACAGTCCCAATTAACAACCAACAGGAATATATCAGTAAACAACAACACTTACAATGTAAAAGGGAAACTGAGCGCTGCTTGATGTGAAAGTAATGTACTTTATTTATAAGACGATTTACGTAAGCAATGAAAGGTGTGAGATTAGATTTTATGTAAACGAGAGGAGAAATGGTGAAGAGTTTCTGAAGGGACAGAAATTTGTCAAAATCTTACTGGATTAAACGGATTATGAACAGAATTTACGAGAAATGAACGTCAAATGATAAGCTGAGGCAATAATAGAGCTTAAAAGTACATAATAATGAATTGTGCTAAGAGTAAATATAAACATACACTTTTCAAGCTTCACATATAAATTATAACGATCAAAGAGGCTGGAATCAAACATTGAAAACAAAATTTCCTTGAAAGGAACACTACAATTAGAAAATGTGTGAAATAATTTGGCTGCAATAAGACCATTAAAATAAATTCTTATTTGCTTTTTGTCTTTAAATTTGTGATTGTGGCAAATAAATTTAGCTCATTTGTTTACATTGTAAAATGAATGAATCAGACCTTGTTATGTTTATTCTTGCAAATTGTAATTTTGTTTCATTCTTCATAAAGTACGATCTTTTTATATCCTCACAAGTAGATATATCAATCTTCAATAGTGACTCAGAAAAAACTCTTCAGCGTTGTTTTGCCAAACAACTTCCATGCTGTGCCGAGACGTTTGGGTTCGATCCTGCTTCGGATAATCTGTTATCCTTTGATTTGTTGTTGTTGTTGTTGATTGTTTGTGATTTTTTCCGGAGTGCTGTAAACAAATCTCTTCCCCTCAAATGATTGGCTGATCTATCACCTCGGAAGTTTCCCTCCATGATAATATTCATTTATTATTATTTGTCTCCAGCTTCGATCACGGCTATTCATGCCGTTACTGAAATGACAAATCCGGCTGCAGAATGAATTTAGCTATTATATGGCGAGGGATTTCATGGTTTCTCTTTTCTTTTCATGTTTTTATTTTCTCATTTTTTCTCTTAATTTCTTGTTCAAATGTTATTATGCCACTTCCTATATATTTTTTCCACGCGCTACTTTCATCTGCATGATTTTCCTACTTGTTTTGTTAATGGAGAATTCATTACATTTGTCTAAACAATTCACACATCCTTAGTGTTATATGTTCTTATCTGACATTACTCCCACTCTCAGACATCTCACTCTTACCGCCTTTTGAGCACCTGTTAGTCTACTGTTCTATTCTTTCTCCTTTGTGTTTGCACACTGACCCCTGTGTGAACTCCTCTGGTTCGGTGTGCATTTGCGCACATTTCTGCACATTCACGACAGCCACACTTTTGTTACCATTTCCTTTTCATACACACAGGATAGACATTTTTCTTTAACATATTTCGAATATTTTTATTTTGAATGTTTCATTTTAGTTTTGTGTGTGTGTGTTTCTTGTTTGTTCCTGCTGAAGGCCTATTGGGCCGAAACGTCGTTTAGTCTGTGTCATCCACTTATCACGTAAAGCTTCTAACATACCATTTGTTGTATTTTTTTCCCTCACTCTTGGATACCTAGTGCACATTTTTTTAATTTAAATTTTGGTTTATCCTTTCTGGGAAAGTAAAGCGGCACGGGCGTAATACCGACCACATTAACCCCCCCCCCCAAAAAAAAAAAAAATAAATAAAAAATAAATAAAATAAAAAATAAATAAAATAAAATAAAAATCTTGAGCTGAAGTTCTGTAAAATGTATGGTCACTAACACCATATTCCCTATACGTCACTTGGTGTGACGGGGGCTCTTTACTTTTTTTTTTATGTTGGCTACGCATCGGTAATATTTGTATGTGAATGTGCTTGTTGTTCTTCTAACATACCCCACTGACCTCAAACACTGACTCTTTCACGTTGTTATAATGAATGCAAACATATAACATTGCATCTGAGCTGGTTACAATGCCCTGCTGTTTCATGTTCATTTTTTTCGAAGGCAGCTCACAAGGAAACTAGATAACCCTTCCCATTGTCCCCATGTTCTCTGGTATCATGAATAGGTTGACCAAGTTTCAGATCCGCAAAGCCGTGTGGCTAAGCAAGCAGGGTTAGTATATTACAACCTTTGCCGATAATGTCAATTTAGTTTTATTCCACGCTCGTGGTTTCCAAACAATTTATTGTATAATTATACACGACATCATCCACTCTAATATATCAAAGGATTAGGTATTCAGCACATCCTTAATATTATATGTTCTTATCATGAGCTTCACATACTTAATTTTATGTGTGTTTTGTCATGACACAGAATATATCCATAATGTTACTTGTTTTTGTTAAAGCCAGAATGTATCCTTAATGTTATGTGTTTTTGTTAAAGCCAGAATAAATCCCTAATGATATGTGTTTTTGTTATAGCCAGAATAAATCACTAATGTATTGTGTTTTTGTTATAGCCAGAATAAATCCCTAATGTTATGCGTTTTTGTTATAGCCAGAATAAATCCCTAATGTTATGTGTTTTTGTTAAAGCCAGAATAAATCCCTAATGTTATGTGTTTTTGTTAAAGCCAGAATAAATCCCTAATGTTATTTGTTTTTGTTAAAGCCAGAATAAATCCCTAATGTTATGTGTTTTTGTTAATGCTAGAATAAATCCCTAATGTAATTTGTTTTTGTTATAGCCTGAATAAATCCCTAATGTTATGTGTTTTGTTATAGCCAGAATAAATCCCTAATGTTATGTGTTTTTGTTATAGCCAGAATAAATCCCTAATGTTATGTGTTTTTGTTATAGCCAGAATAAATCCCTAATGTTATGTGTTTTTGTTATAGCCAGAATAAATCCCTAATGTTATGCGTTTTTGTTATAGCCAGAATAAATCCCTAATGTTATGCGTTTTTGTTATAGCCAGAATAAATCCTTAATGTTATGTGTTTTTGCTATAGCCAGAATAAATCCCTAATGTTATGTGTTTTTGTTAAAGCCAGAATAAATCCCTAATATTATGTGTTTTTGTTATAGCCAGAATAAATCCCTAATGTTATGTGTTTTTGTTATAGCCAGAATAAATCCCTAATGTTATGTGTTTTTGTTACAGCCAGAATAAATCCCTAATGTTATGTATTTTTGTTATAGCCAGAATAAATCCCTAATTTTATTCGTTTTTGTTATAGCCAGAATAAATCCCTAATGTTATGTGTTTTTGTTAAAGCCAGAATAAATCCCTAATGTTATGTATTTTTGTTATAGCCAGAATAAATCCCTAATGTTATATGTTTTTGTTAAAGCCAGAATAAATCCCTAATGTTATGTGTTTTTGTTATAGCCAGAATAAATCCCTAATGTTATGTGTTTTTGTTATAGCCAGAAAAAATCCCCAATGTTATGTGTTTTTGTTATAGCCAGAATAAATCCCTAATGTTATGTGTTTTTGTTATAGCTAGAATAAATCCCTAATGTTATGTGTTTTTGTTATAGCCAGAATAAATCCCTAATGTTATGTGTTTTTGTTATAGCTAGAATAAATCCCTAATGTTATGTGTTTTTGTTATAGCCAGAATAAATCCCTAATGTTATGTGTTTTTGTTATAGCCAGAATATATCCCTAATGTTATGTGTTTTTGTTATAGCCAGAATAAATCCCTAATGTTATGTGTTTTTGTTATAGCCAGAATATATCCTTAATATTATGTGTTTTTGTTATAGCCAGAATAAATCTCTAATGTTATGTGTTTTTGTTATAGCCAGAATAAATCCCTAATTTTATGTGTTTTTGTTATAGCCAGAATAAATCCCTAATGTTATGTGTTTTTGTTATAGCCAGAATATATCCTTAATATTATGTGTTTTTGTTATAGCCAGAATAAATCTCTAATGTTATGTGTTTTTGTTATAGCCAGAATAAATCCCTAATTTTATGTGTTTTTGTTATAGCCAGAATAAATCCCTAATGTTATGCGTTTTTGTTATAGCCAGAATAAATCCCTAATGTTATGTGTTTTTGTTATAGCTAGAATAAATCCCTAATGTTATGTGTTTTTGTTATAGCCAGAATAAATCCCTAATGTTATGTGTTTTTGTTATAGCCAGAATATATCCTTAATGTTATGTGTTTTTGTTATAGCCAGAATAAATCCCTAATGTTATGTGTTTTTGTTATAGCCAGAATATATCCTTAATATTATGTGTTTTTGTTATAGCCAGAATAAATCTCTAATGTTATGTGTTTTTGTTATAGCCAGAATATATCCTTAATGTTATGTGTTTTTGTTATAGCCAGAATAAATCCCTAATGTTATGTGTTTTTGTTATAGCCAGAATATATCCTTAATATTATGTGTTTTTGTTATAGCCAGAATAAATCTCTAATGTTATGTGTTTTTGTTATAGCCAGAATAAATCCCTAATTTTATGTGTTTTTGTTATAGCCAGAATAAATCCCTAATGTTATGCGTTTTTGTTATAGCCAGAATAAATCCCTAATGTTATGTGTTTTTGCTATAGCCAGAATAAATCCCTAATGTTATGTGTTTTTGTTATAGCCAGAATAAATCCCTAATGTTATGTGTTTTTGTTATAGCCAGCGCATCCTCGGCGTTATTTATTTTTGCCAAATCAAGTTTTACCTATAACCACACCTCCCCTTCCCCACCGTGTGTTTGAATGATGTCCTTTGTTTCTGTCTATCTAACCGACCACTCATTTGACTTTGCTACCTGTACAATATTTACATATTCATGCTCACTATATTCGTCCAGATGTCATCATCAGCATCATCATTAAGTACCGGGCCTGCTGGCGTAGATGATCATGTCTCTCCACAACTTTCAATCTCGACAATTATTTATCATTTATGTTGTTGACCTTCTGCCACGCCATTATCTAAAGCTGTTTGGAATCTTTTCTCTTTGCTTCTCTCTATCTCTTCGTCCCTCAATTTTTCCAGTTGTTGCAATATTCCGGCTGTTCCCTTCTCATTACATGGTCAAAAATGATGATTGTTTCTTCCTAATATTGGAAATGAGCTCTCTTTTTGCTTTGACCTTTTTCAGATAGTTTTCATTACTCTTCCTAGCTGACCATGGTATTTTCAGCATTCTTCTGTAAAACCATATTTCTACAGACTCCAGTGATTTTCTTGTCTGTTGTCCTATTGTCCATAATTCACATCCATATGTTAAGACTGGCTCTACATAACATTTAAGAATTTATACTTTAACAGAAATCTCTGTTCCATCTCTATTTTTTGGTGGGGACAATAACAACGCTACAGCAACTGTGCAAGTATCTAACTGATGACAAATTGTTAATGTCCAGGAACGATCAATGTCGTAGATGTCGATCATGAAGATATAGAAGACGAAGATCTAATAAACAATAAGCTCAAAAGTCAGTAAAGACTTCTTCTATTTCTTAGCTTTCATCCTTAAAGCACGCGTTGTATCGCAAGTTTACACCGCGACATATCCGCCTTTGGCCAGGGTTGATTGTTAAGGTAATTTATTTTGGCCCGGACATCGACAAATTATGTCCTACTTTGTTCGACTTTAAACTGCCGAGAGTTCCTAAAGGTTGCACACAGAACATCCTGTTTCACGTTGCTGCAAATGGACTAGTCACCATATCTCACTAACCAGAGAAACTTTAGAGTAACGCCAAACGACCACAGATGCAGCGAGAAAAATTCAACTCTCTGTGGAGCATAGGACTTCAACAGATTCTTGTAGATTTATGTATAAGTATTTGTTGTTGTCTATTCTGAATAGGATTTTTCTGTTTAATGTGTATAGTTTGTTGGGTACAGCTGATGAAGGTTTTTATCGAAATGTAGATTGCCTTGTCTTTCGGCTAGTCTGGCTCCCCAATACCATTTTATGTGTAATTTATGTTTTCTGCTGCTATAATCGCGACCCCTCATATTATTTAATTTTTTGAATTTTTTATATCTATGCTTGTCTCATTAGATAATTGTATATATGATACCCATGCTTATCTCTTTAGATACTTGTTCATCTGATATGTATGCTTATTTTTTAGTTATTTTTTTATTTATTATTTTTTTTTGTTTCGTACCCGATAAAGACTTTTGCCGAATCGTGGTTGTTTGTCTCATCTTGCTACTAATTTAGCTGCTGGTTACAATTTTATGCTATTTTACATTTTTCAAATAACATTTAATAATGAACACGTTTTCTTCTTCTGCTTCTTCTCCTTCTTCGAACTTTCAACTCCCTGTGGAGCATAGGTCTTCAACAAACACTTTCCAAGCCGTTCTGTTTCTTGCCATTATTTTACGATGATTCCATATCTTCGCCATCGTCTTCATATCTGCTTCCATCTGACTTCTCCAATAATAATTTGGTCATCCCCTTTGTTTTTTCTCCTGATGATTCCAAAAAGGGCCTGTTATGTAATACTCTCAGTTGGCTTCCGCAGTGTGTGTCCTATCCAATGCCATATTCTTAAATGTATCTCTTTATCTACCGGTATTTAACATACATTTCCATAAATCTATATTAGTGATTTTGTCCTGCCATATCCATACTTTTATTCTGCGTAAGCATCCATTAATGAAAGTCTCTATCTTCATGATTGTTATTTCTGAACATATTTTACGTTCTCAAAAGTTGTCATTGCGTATTTACGTTTTTTGTTTTTTAAAAAAGGTTTTATTAGCTTAGATGAACAGGAACTTGATGATGTTTAATCATTGACTTTTCTTGGTACGTCTTTCACAGAGAAGAAGAGTCGGAAGCAGATGCTACATCGAGAATCGAGAATGCTAGAGAAGGTTTGGTACTGTTGAAGAATAAAGAATGAAATCTAATACAACGAGTTATCAACAAAAGATACGAGAGCACCAGAACAAGAGGCCGAATAAGAAAAAGATGGATAGACGGATTACTAGAAACACATGGAGGTATAACAACACAGGCTAAAAGAAGAGCAAGAATCCTCAAACCACATCCTTCCTCAACGCCGAAAGGCAGATGAGGATGGAAAGAAAGAAAGAAAGAATGAAAGAAATAAAGAAAGACAGAAAGAAAAAGAAAGGAAGAAGAAAATCCATAAGTTAAAGGATTATCCTTAACAAGTGAAGACAAATTGTTTAATACAGGTGTCACATCGGTCCTGTTGTATGGATCAGAATCATGGACAGCATCAATTAGAAATACAAGTAAACTATAGACGTTTATGCAAACTTGGCCTGTGAATACTTCAAGTCAAATGAGCGTTCACTGTTAGAGGTAATGAACTGTAAGCTAAAACAAAGAACAAATACACGAAGTTGAAGAAATGACAAGATAAATGCGGTAGAGATGAAGAGAATACAATTTTGAAAGAGAACTATAAGCAATGCTTCTCTTCAGCCGGAACGCGCTGTAACGCGCTCCTGTAAAAATTAGAAGATTTTAACGATTTAAGAAATGAATGTTAACAATTTTACTAAATTTTGATAATCGGTGTAGTATTGGTGTCAACGACGATGGCCTAACATCATCAAGCGCTATACATTTTTTAAAAATACGACGATCATCATTTTCAAGAGGACGTGAACTTTCGGTATATTGTGGATAGACGGCGGGAACAATTGAAGGCTATGCATGAAAAGTGTTCCCTTGTTACAGTTTCCTCATATTCCAAGTCCGGCTTGTTGCAGGAGCTACTGAGTTAAGTGCTCTGTGCACACCGTGAGCTGTGTGTCTCATCTGTTTTGATCAGGTTTCGATATTCCAATTGTTTACGATGAATGATGACATCGTATGACAGGGAACAATTGGCTGTGTTCACTTTTTGCGCAGTTTCGCCTTATGTCTTTTGGCGTGTACTGGGGACTACAGTTACCTTTCTTTGTTTGGAGATGAGATATTAATTCGGATGATTCCACTGGCACGGGCGGTTGAGCAATTATGGATTTTAATTCGTTTGCAGTGATACCGGGGCCTTCCATAACCAAATAACCAAACCCACAACTAATGTAATGATGTTTACCCAATTGGTACTCGACACACAATTTGTAATAACGAAATGTTATTCTGCCCAGTGATAGACACTCCGTTGATGCCCGACGCGATCTTTTCAAACGGACCAGCAATCTACCTCCTCTTCCCATACTTTCTTTTTGATCTCATTACCAGACACCGCATTCTTAATGTTGCTATTCGAAGGACAGGAAAATTTAAATTGCTTTTTTTTTTTTTAATATGGTAGTTGTAAGGGTATTATAACACATCAACTTTACACACACACACATAATAGAAAAATAAAAAGAAAAGAAAGTAGAAAGCCCTGACTATAAACGTTATAGAAAAACTCAAACACTAAACTCACAGTAATCTGTGTTGTGTTTTCTAGCTTGGATTTATTTGTTTAATTTTTTTGTATGGTTTCTTTGTTATACCTGATGAAGGCTTTTGCCGAAACGTTGTGTTTGTCTTATCTTTCTATTAGTTTAGCTGCTCAATACCAAATTTTCGGGCACATCATGAGAAGAGGAAAGTTCGAGTACTTGGTTACAACTTGGCAAAAAAAAGGAAAGAGAGATCGCGACGACAAAGAGAGAAAATACTGGATAGCTTGGTGTCATGGCATGGAAAATAGTCAACAATAGAACTGATACGATGAACTGTAGATAGAAGATTGTGGAAGGACATTATCGTCGACGCCAACCGGTATGGCACATGATGATGATACCAATTTATGTTTATTTTATGTAAACTCAGAGTAAAATAGGAAACAACAGAAAACCTAGTAACACATACTGCACAACTGTTTGTCTCTGATGCTTTAGTTGATTTGTTCAAGTGTGTCTTTCCATGAAGATAAAATACACAAAAGAGTAAAAAGTAAAGTACCCCCGTCACGCCAAATGGCGTATAGGGAATATGGTGTTAGTGACAATACATTTTACAGACCTTCGGCACATGATTTTTGGGGTAATGTGGTCGGTATTACGCCCGTACCGCTTTCTTTCCCAGAAAAAAATCCTTGTACCCATTAAAGGCTGGGTGAAACGGAAGCCGTCAGTTGGATCGAACCCTACTTCTTGTCCTTTACACTGCGCCTTGCCACAGGTTCGATCCTGCTTCGGACCATATATTGTTCTTTGTTTTTTACTGTTATTTATTTGTCATATTTTCTGAGTGCTGTTGTACATAACTCTTCCTCCTATGATTCCCTGAATTATCCCCTCGGAAGTTTCCTTCTATAATAACATTCATTTATTATTATTTGTCTCTTGTCCTTTGTAATCCAATTCACTAACCACTGAGCTATCGCGGCTCCCTAAAATACACATAGTTCTTCTATTATACATTCAACGTAATTAGAAGATGTTTCTTAAAATTGAAAAAAAAAAACGTTTGTGGTTAAAATTTGAATAAAGGCATCGGGGACTGGTTGAAGGCAAGACGCCGGTCTCGGGATTGATATGTTGTGAGTTTAAATCTTACTGGTACCAGTTGGAATTTTTATTCGTGATATCTCACTGCGGCAACCACCAACTGGTCTCAGCAGGGAGACTCCAGATTGAAACGTCAATTACTCATTCATCGACGGAAAAGCATGCGAGTACTTTCCGAAGACGAAGTTATATGCCTGTGCGACGAGGGACCCCTGTGCACACAGCTGCCGGGGTGGTGAAAAAAGAAAACAGGTTAACACGCAAAATGTAGTTCCTAGTTCAAGAGACTTCGTGAGAAAGGAAAAGCCGGCTAACGCAAAAAAAAAAAAAAAGTGTATCCTTTTAATTCCTTGATTATTGGATGGAAAGAACAGAAAACAAACGAAGAAGTTTTAAAACTGAAAATAAAAAGAGAACTACTAAATACAATTAAGACAAGACAAATGACATTTTTGTGACATGTTAAAAGACATAACAGCCTACTAAAAGTAATATTGGAAGGGAAAATACAAGGTAAAAGAGGCAGAGGCAGACCAAGTCTAACATGGACGAGTAACATCAACAGATGGACAAGTCAATCTATGACAGCCTGCACCATCAAAGCAAGAAACAGAGTAGAATGGCGATCCATGGTAGCCAACCTTCGTTGCGGAGAAGGCACTCAATGATGATGATGAATTCTCTGATTTGCCAATCGTTAAACTTTTTGTTTTGAGCTTCAACAACTTGAATTATTATATTATTCGTTGATATATATTTGATTTATTTAAGAACTTTAAGATTTGTTTGTGATGTCACAAATTGAAACCACTTCCATGAAATACCAATTATAAGAATGAGGAGAATGTACTAACTCAGGACATCTTCATCCACAAATGCTGCACAATTTACAAGATTAGAACTAAATTGCCACTTTGAGACGGATAATAAACAGCTGTGAAAAGTTGAGAGTGAAATCACAAAGATAAATCACACCTGGAGAAAGTTTAGAAAAGACAGCAAATAAAAGCTATAAATGGAGAGCTCTTTTTTATAACTTACGTTCCATCGGTGGGAGGGAAGCAAAAACCGGAAAATCTCCAGAAAATCCACTTCAGATTAGTAAAGTATTTACGCTTCGTTTATTCGTTTTCGTGTTCAGTTTTTGACGTTTAAGTTAATTTGTTATTCTTAATTAGCAATGCATTACTGGCACTGCCCGTTATTGTGTATCTGGAGGTTGATGAAGCATGTGACATAGTGAGCAATCAATCTCACTCACAAAACAAGGACGCAACGTTAGCAAAGGCAGCCTGGCTATATCTGGTACTAGCAATAGCATTCCTATTTTGAAAGTTTCTATAAATAGTAAATGGTCGAAGTCGTTGTCCTCCAATCACATTTTTTTTCTTTAACAATCATCATCAAAATGTTATATCTTCTCAACATTCCTGTATGGTACAGAAACATGGACGTTAAACAAGAAAACAGAACAGAAAATTGAAGCTTTTGAAATGTGGAGTTATAAAAGAATAGGAAGGAGTGGATGGAAAGAAAATTAAAAAAAAGCGATGAAGTCTTTAAGCAACTACAAATGAAATGAGAACTACTAAACGTATTTTAAATAAGGCATATGAGATTTTTGGGGCGTGTTAAAAGACACAGCAGTCTAAGAAACGTAATCTGGGAAGAGAAAATTCAAGGTAAAAGAGGCAGAGGCAGACGAACACTAATTTGTACGAATAACATCAAAAGATGGACAAGTCAGCCAATGACAACCTGCACAACCTAAGCAAGAGACAGAGCGGATTGGCGCTCCATTGTAGCCAACCTTCGATGCGGAGACGACTCTCAATACTGATGATGATCTTCCGGATATTTGTTGGGCTGAATACACATTAGACAAGAATACTAAATTTATGACATTCTACTTTTTGTGTGCATCATCTGTGTCCCAGCCGACAGTAAGTTTTTGTGTCTTCTCTTAACGCCATGAGGCTGTAACCATTGCTCATTTATTTATACGTTTTTTCCCCACTTTCCATATTATCATCATCATCATCATCAACTACCGGGCCTGCTGGCGTAGGTGATCATGTCTCTCCACAACTCTCGATCTCGACAGTTACTTATCATTTCTGTTGTTGACCTTCTGCCAAACCATTCTCTTAAGCTGTCTGGTATTTTTTTTTCTCTTTGCTTCCCTCTATCTCTTCGTCCCTCAATTTTTCCAGTTGTTACAATATATTCCAGTTGTTCTCTTCTCATTACATGGCCAAAAAATGATGATTGTTTCTTCCTAATATTGGATATTAGCTCTCTTTTTGCTTTGTTCTCTTTCATAATGTTTTCATTACTCTTCTTAGTTGTCCATGATATTCTCAACATTCTTCCGTAAAACCACATTTCTACAGCCTCCAGTGATTTTATTGTCTCTTGTCCTATTGTCCATGATTCACATCCATATGTTAAAACTGGTTCTACATAGGATTGAAGAACTCTTTTTCTTGTTTCAATTGTCAAAAATGGATTGCAAAGTATTAATTTTTTGGAAAGCTGCTTTTGCCTGAGCCATTATGCATCTCACCTCTGTTGTACACCATCTGAGGCTAGCATTGTTCCCAGATATTTAAATTCATTTCCCTGTTTTAATATTGTTCCACTTGTTATTATTTTTTTTTACTGAGGTGATGTCTTTTTCTTTGTTGTTACCATTACTTCTGTCTGTTTGCGATTAAGGCTTTTTTCCTGTATTTTTGCTTTTTTTCACTATAATGTCTAACATTTCTGGTAACTCATTTTCACTCTTAGCGATTAAGACTGAATCATCAGCATACCTTAGATTATTTATACTTTCCATATGCAGACATGATTTCATAATCAACTGAGGTAATAATAGGATAAAGAATGTAAAACCAACTTGCTGGGCATTTCCCGGAATATCTCTGAATTACTTGGATTATGTCTGGAGAAATTCATTTTTGCTTTGAGGTCAAAGGTAATGCGTACGTTCAATACTGGAGACAGAGCCAGTTGTGTTATGTTGTCCCGGTCTATTTTAGGCAAGTCGGTGAATTGACTTGTGATGTTGCGCAGCATGTTGCTGAGTGCCGATTAATTTCTAGGCTGAGAGAGGCATGATGGGAAATGATCAATTGAAGATAAATAGAGGTCAGGGTATTATTAATTAGGTAGGTCATCTGAGTGCTTGGTGTCAAGGACTAGTGGTAGGCGGGTTTATTAAACAGCTAGTAGTGGTCTGTGAGCAGTAACTAATCTGTCTACGTTGTGTATATCGGATGTAAGTAGAAATATAGAGTAAAAAAGTAAAGAGCACCCGTCACGCCAAGTGGCGTATAGGGAATATGGTGTTAGTGACCATAAATTTTACAGACAATCAGCACATGATTTTCGGGGTAATGTGGTCTGTACTACGCCCGTGCCGCTTTAATAGAAATATAGACTACACCTTAAAACCACAAATGTCACTACTTTTTATTTTTGTAAAGAAGGCGGATGTCCAGAAAGGTTGGGGGGGGGGCGGGGGGTGTTAGAGATACATTTTTTTCCTTAAAAGGAGGATGTGAGTAAAAAAAAAAAATGAAATGACTGCTAGGACTGTGTTGTTTAATTTCTTGATCATGAGAGCCTTTAATGTTGAGACAGGCTCACCCAAGTGAAGGAGTATAGGCACACCAAAGCCAAGATGTCTAGAGATGCCAAGCTGCTGTAAAGCTGATGATAATGACGAAATTTAAACCCAAAAAAAAGAAGAAAAAAAGTGATATGGTAACAGCTTTACGTGGTAATTAACAAAACAATAGTCGACGTTTCTGCCAAGTAAGCCTTCAGCTGGAACAACAACAACAAAAATATATATATAAGGGTATGTACACAAATCCAACTACATGGTAGTAATATTCCTACTTATTTTGCTTTATTCAGAAGCTGACCTCGCTCCGGACCACAGAGAAGTGACCTTTTTTGTATTTACTTTCTTGAGTATCTAGCATTTTACTGCCATGTTGTTAGATTTGTGTACATATCTTTTTATATATATATATATATATATATATATATATATATATATATATATATATATATATATATATATATATATATTTGTGTTGTTGTTCCAGCTGAAGGCCTACTTGACCGAAACGTCCACTTTTGTTTTGTTAATTACCAAGTAAAGCAGTTACCATTGCCACGCAAGGAACAGTTGCTATCCGGTTAGAACCAGATATGGAGATGGCCAATCCTATTTGTTTAAATAAGGGCACTATGTTGATGGAGCCAAACAAGAGAACTGATACGATGCACAGTAGATAGAAGATTGTGGAAAGACATGATCGCCTCCTATGCCAACCGGTATGGCACATAATGATGATGATCATGACGGATGAGACACAGTTAGTACTGTCCAACCTGGTAATAAAGTACATAGCACGACCGAAACTGCTAATAACATACCTACTATTATCGAAACTTTTAATAAAGTACCTAGTACTATTGAAACTGGTAATAAAGTACCTAGTACTAACAAAACCGGTAATAAAGTACCGAGAACCTTCGAAATTGGTAATAAAATACCTAGTACCATCGAAGGTGGTAATAAAGTATCTAGTACTATTGAAATTGGGAGCCGCGATAGCTCAGTGGTTAGTGAACTGGACTACCACGGACAAGGGGTAGGGTTCGATCCCAACCGACGGCTTCCGGGATCACCCAGCCTTAAATGGGTACCGGATTTTTTCTGTGAAAGTAAAGCAGCAAGGGCGTAATACTGACCACATTACGCCAAAAATCATGTGCTGAAGGTCTGTAAAATATAGGGTCACTAACACCATATCTCCCTATACGCCACTTGGCGTGACAGGGGTACTTTACTTTTTACTTATTATTGAAATTGGTATTACGGTACCTAGTACTATCAAATTGGTAAAAACGCGGCTAGTACTATTAAAACGGGTAATAAAGTATATAGTACTATTTAAACTGGTAATAAAGTATCTAGTACTATTGAAACTGGTAATAAAGTATCTAGTACTAACGAAACTGGTAATTTAAACAAATCAACCAATTGCTCAAGTTGAGCAAGTCAAAGTGTCATTGGGAGTTGAATATATGGTAGGCTATGTAGCACTCCCTGGACTAAATTGAAAATAATTGTAAGTAAAATTATTGCCGTATTTCACAATAAATTAGCGGCCTAGTACCTGGAGCCTCCACGGGTGCTGCCGAGTTTGTGTTCCGTGCTTAAATCTTTCCATGTTTTTAGGAAAAAAGATCGCAATACTAACAGTTATTACTTGAGAACGCACGGTGATGGTTTTAAGACAAAGATAATATCTTCTCTTTGACAAAGTATATTTTAACGCTTGATAAACCAAAAGAGCAAAGAACTATGTGGGTTTTAAACATCTGATATTCTTAATATACCTCCATGTTGGAACCATCTGCTAAAGGAAAATAGAGCAGACCGAGAGAATGGCTATACAGAACAATTAATAGGTAAAGCTCAACCATGGGACTAAAAAACAAGCCAGGAATTAAAAGAACTACAAGAATTACAAGAGCTATAAGAACTGCAAGAGCAATAACAGCTACAAGAGCTACAAGAGCTCCAAGAACTACCAGAACTACAAGAATTACAAGAGCTACAAGAGCTATAAGAACTACTAGAGCTGCAAGAACTACAAGAGCTATAAGGACTACAAGAGCTACAAGAACTACAAGAGCTACAAGAACTACCAGAACTACAAGAATTACAAGAGCTACATATATGGCCCTTTTCGTCTTGTCAGACGGTCTAGTGGAGGCTATTGCGTATTTTTTTGAGGTATTGTTTTTGCCGAACAGCTTCTCTCGTGACTAATTCTACCAATGTTTGACAAACACACGCGGTCACATAATGAACAGGTCAGGCTCGCTGGTCCACAGGGTTTACCATCCTTTTTCATGAGTCTCTTCTCTTCTAAGTCCTGTCTTAGAACAGTCTCAAATGTTGTTATACCGTTCCTTATACGTGCTCTCCATGATGTGCGATCACTTGCCAGATGTTGCCAGTCGTTTTCACAGATGGAGAAGTCTTTCAGAGATGATTTGCAGATATCTCTATATCGTAGTTTAGGTCTGCCGATTTGTCGTTTTCCGTGTTTTAGCTCGCCATATAGTATTTGCCTAGGAATGCGTTTTTCTTCCATCCGTTGGACATGCCCCAGCCATCTTAGCCTTCGACTTCTGAGCATCGACATGATTGTTAGGGTCTTAGCACGTTGTAGGACAGTTACGTTGGTTATTTTGTCCTGCCATTTGATGTGCATTATTTTGCGGAGACATCGCATGTGGAAGACATTTAGTCTTTTTTCCTGGTTTGAGTATGTTGTCCAGGTTTCGGATCCATATAGTAGTGTGCTAAGCACACAAGTTTGATATATTAAGAGTTTAGTCTTTTGAGTTAGTTTCGTGTTGTTCCATGCCCTTTTTGTGAGTTTGCCGAAGGTCGTAGCTGCCTTACCAATTCGACAGTTTATTTCTTCATCAAGAGAGATGGTTTGAGCTACAAGAGCTATAAGAACAACTAGAGCTGCAAGAACTACAAGAGCTATAAGGACTACAAGAGCTGCAAGAACTACAAGAGCTCCAAGAACTACAAGAACTACAAGAATTACAAGAGCTACAAGAACTACAAGAACTACAAGAATTACAAGAGCTACAAGAGCTACAAGAACTACAAGAACTACAAGAATTACAAGAGCTACAAGAACTATAAGGACTACAATAGCTGCAAGGACTACAAGAGCTGCAAGAACTACAAGAGCTACAATAACTACAAGAAATAGCAGTGGATCGTCGGTTGTGAAAAACTATAACTTCCGCCATTTATGCCGTCTTCTGACCGAGAGAAAAAAGAATGAATGAATAAACCTTTGAAAAAGAGCAATGAAAACATATTAAAAGACTTAAAAATTAAAAAGAAAAAAAAGTAAAATGTAAAGTGCCCAGTCGCGCCAAGTAGCGTATAGGGAATATTGTGTTAGTGACCATGCATTTTACAGACCTTCGGCACTTGATTTTTTTGGGTAATGTGGTCGATATTACGCCCGTGCCGCTTTACTTTCCTAGAAAAAAATTCGGTGCCCATTTAAGGCTGTGTGAACCCGGAAGCCGTCGGTTGGGATCGAACCCTACCTCTTGTCCTTTGTAGTCCAGTTCACCAACCACTGAGCTATCGCGGCTCACTAAAAATTAAAAGAAGTAGCTTATAAACACCATTCTACAGCAGGAATTAGAACACTGGTGTTTTCTTGGTGTATCCGTCAAAAGATAAAGCAGGGTGGAAACAACAATAATGGAAAGCATGGTTTCTTGGCATCGAGACAGGGCAGATACGGATGACGGTGTTTTCATGTAGTCAAGGAGGCATTGAACATGACAGAAAAAGAAGAAGGTGGTTTCATGCCATCAAGGAGACCACCTTTTCTTTGTATGTCATATTAAATGTCTTCTTTGTATGTCATGTTAAATGTCTCATTGATGACTTGAAACCACCTTTTCTTTGTATGTCATATTAAATGTTTCATGTCATCAAGGAGACATTGAACTTGACATACAAAGAAAAGGTGGTTTCATGTCATCAATGAGACATTTAACATGACATACAAAGAAAAGGTGGTTTCATGTCATCAAGGAGACATTTAACATGACAGACAAAGAAGAAGGTGGTTTCATGTCATCAATGAGACATTTAACATGACATACAAAGAAAAGGTAGTTTCATGTCATCAAGGAGACATTTAACATGACATACAAAGAAAAGGTACCTTCATGTCATCAAGGAGACATTTAACATGACAGACAAGGAAGAAGGTGGTTTCATGTCATCAATGAGACATCTAACATGACATACAAAGAAAAGGTGGTTTCATGTCATGAAGGAGACATTGAACATGACAGACAAAGAAGAAGGTGGTTTCATGTCATCAATGAGACATTTAATATGGCATACAAAGAATATGGTGGTTTCATGTCATCAATGAGATATTTAATATGGCATACAAAGAATATGGTGGTTTCATGTCATCAATGAGACATTGAACATGACAGACAAAGAAAAGGTGGTTTCATGTCATCAATGAGATATTTAATATGACATACAAAGAATATGGTAGTTTCATGTCATCAATGATATATTTAACATGACAGACAAGGAAGAAGGTGGTTTCATGTCATCAATGAGACATCTAACATGACATACAAAGAAAAGGTAGCTTCATGTCATCAAGGAGACATTTAACATGACAGACAAGGAAGAAGGTGGTTTCATGTCATCAATGAGACATCTAACATGACATACAAAGAAAAGGTAGCTTCATGTCATCAAGGAGACATTTAACATGACAGACAAGGAAGAAGGTGGTTTCATGTCATCAATGAGACATCTAACATGACATACAAAGAAAAGGTGGTTTCATGTCATCAATGAGACATTTAATATGGCATACAAAGAAAAGGTGGTTTCATGTCATCAATGAGACATTTAATATGGCATACAAAGAAAAGGTGGTTTCATGTCATCAATGAGACATTTAATATGGCATACAAAGAAAAGGTGGTTTCATGTCATCAATGAGATATTTAACATGACAGACAAAGAATATGGTGGTTTCATGTCATCAGGAAACAGTCTGAGAGATAAGATCAGAAATAATGAATTGAGAAAAAAACTAGGAATTGCCCCCGCCATAAAATATATAAAGAAACATCAGATAAAATGGTTTAGCCACTTGACGAGGCAGAACGATCAAAACACAACACAACGAACCTTCAACAAACGTTGTGAGAATACCAGACCCAATGGTCGACCACGAAACAGATGAATGGATGGAATATTAGAAGCACTAGGAAACATAACAGAAGCAGAGGCGAACAGAAGAGAAAAAGACCTCAAATTATAGCTCCCCTCGACGCTGAAAGGCAAATGAGGAAGGAAAGAAGAATGGAGACACTGAACATGACAGATAAGGAAGAATTTTGTTTCATGCCATCAAGGAGACAATGAACATGACAGACAAAGAAGAATGTGGTTTCATGCCATCAAGGAGACAATGAACATGACAGACAAAGAAGTAGATGGTTTCATGTCATCAAGGAGACCTTGAACATGACAGACAAAGAAGAAGATGGTTACATGTCATCAAGGAGACAATGACCATAACAGACAAAGCAGAAGATGGTTCCACGTCATCATGGAGACAATGAACATGACAGACAAACAAGAAGATGGTTCCACGTCATCATGGAGACAATGAACATTACGGACAACAAAGAAGATGGTTCCACGTCAGCATGGAGACAATGAAAATGACGGACAAAGAAGAAGATGGTTCCACGTCATCATGGAGACAATGAACATGACAGACAAAGAAGAGGATGGTTCCACGTCATCATGGAGACAATGAACATGACAGACAAAGAAGAAGATGGTTCCACGTCATCAAGGAGACAATGAACATGACAGACAAAGAAGAAGATGGTTCCACGTCATCAAGGAGACCTTGAACATGACAACAGAAGAAGTGGGAGAGCTGGCTGCCGGACAGAGATTCCTTCAGACGAGCTGTAGTTGCAAAGGACGCGCAACCTGATAATGATATAATACATTTGGGAAGGCATAGACACTACATGTGGGGACTGAATAGAAGCTGCTAAACATAAACTGGGCACGTGGGGAGCTACTGCAGGCTGTAAAGCATACAACAACAATAATACACCAATAAATATCCTGACCTTTATTACGCCAATAATTGATATATTCCTATGAGCAGTGCGTTAACTCATGTCAACATGCTAGCCTGCCTGAGGCGGCTTAAATGAGTTCTGGGCTGCCCGTTTTCATTGAGCCAGGCCACTGTTTGATCACAGCCACATGCGATGATTTACAGTAGTGCTGGGCGGTCCCACCGTGCTTGTATTTTGGGGTTCATCTGATAGATTGTCATGGAGAAGTGGTTGTTTGGATTATTATTCCGATAATAATAATTAAAAGTAACACTTGTAGTAGAATTACGGTAATAAACATGATTAAGATGATATGGCCGTGAAAAAGTAGTGTCTTGACTTAGTGTGATATTGACATGACGCGTTTGTTGTCAAGTTGAGGACATTCTGGTGTGTCTTTACTTAGTGTGATATTGACATGACGCGTTTGTTGTCAAGTTGAGGACATTCTGGTGTGTCTTTACTTAGTGTGATATTGACATGACGCGTTTGTTTTAAAGTTGAGGACATTCTGATATGTCTGAACTTAGTGGGATATTGACATGACACGTTTGCTGTAAAGTTGAGGACATTCCGTTGTGTCTGAACTTAGTGGGATATTGACATGACACGTTTGTTGTAAAGTTGAGGACATTCTGGTGAGTCTTTACTTAGTGTGATATTGACATGACACGTTTGTTGTCAAGTTGAGGACATTCTGATGTGTCTTTACTTAGTGTGATATTGATATGACACGTTTGTTGTAAAGTTGAGGACATTCTGATGTGTCTGAACTTAGTGTGCTATTGACATGACACGTTGTTTGTTGTAAAGTTGAGGACATTCTGATGTGTCTAAACTTAGTGTGCTATTGACATGACACGTTGTTTGTTGTAAAGTTGAGGACATTCTGATGTGTCTGAACTTAGTGTGAATTTGACATGACACGTTTGTTGTAAAGTTGAGGACATTCTGATGTGTCTGATCTTAGTGTGAATTTGACATGACACGTTTGTTGTAAATGTGTGGACATTCTGGTGTGTCTTTACTTAGCGTGCTATTGACATGACACGTTTGTTGTTATTGGTTATTGGTTATTGGTTATGGAAGGCCTCGGTATCACTGCAAACGAATTAAAATCCATAATTGCTCAACCGCCCGTGCCAGTGGAATCATCCGAATTACTAACACATCTCCCAAACAAAGAAAGGTAACTGTAGTCCCCATCGTAGCAGTCTCAGCACACGCCAAAAGACATAAGGCGAAACCGCGCAGAAAGTGACCACAGCCAACTGTTCCCTGTCATGCGATATTATCATTCATCGTAAACAAGCGGGATATCGAAACAGGATCAAAACGGATGAGACACACAGCTCACGGTGTGCACAGAGCACTTAACTCAGTAGCTCCTGCAACAAGCCGTACTTGGAATATGAGGAAACTGCAAGAAGGAACACTTTTCAGACATAGCCTTCAATGGTTCCTGCCGCCTATCCACCATATACCATGGAAGTTCGCGTCCTCCCGAAAATGATGATCGTCGTAGCACTTCATGATGTTAGGCCATCGTTGATGACTCCAATTCCAAACATATAGACACACAGTGGTGGTAAGTTATCATTTCCAATCCAACAGAAGCCACCTGACCTGTAGTTAGTAAAACCACAGAGAGAATATGATTTTGTGACCTTCACTGATTCACTCTTGGATGTGAATGTGTAGTTTACACAAGAGGAGAAGTTTTCAACTACATTGATCCCATTTAAGGCAATTCTGGGATAGCAAGGCAAGTCTCCTTTATAGCAGCAGAACTTGATGTTCTCTGCTCCCTTCTTGTAGCTGCTGCCACACGATTCTGATGTCTCATTAACTTGGACATCATTCAAGAACAATGTAAGATTAACATTCCATAGATCTGGCTCTGCTGATGAAGTGCTTGGTGCAACAGTTGTATCAATCATACAGGAGGCTCCTGGTTTGTGGTCATTAATATCACAGACGGCATATGATGTTGTTATATTCAGTATTTCTTCCTGGGGTTTAAATATGTGGCACACACATTGAGATTGGTTTGTGGTCACAGTAATCCCATTAAAAGCAATTCTAGGGTACCATGGCATAGCTGTTTCAGAACAGCACAATCCTATAATGTTTTCTGTGTTCGCTATAAAGCTGCTGCTGCTACACAATCCTGACCAATTATAGGTGTGGACATTATTCACTTGCAATAAAAAAACTGCTTTGTTTACATCATAAACCTCTGGAAGCGAATCATTTATGGGACTAATAGTACAATTTATTCTTCCATCGGGGATATCTTCCTTGAGTCCCCCCCCCCCCAAAAAAAAAAAAATCTTTGGTTAAAAAACACATATGCTTTTGAGTTAAACACAAAATGAGCCCACTTCATAGATTCAAAATGATCCTTGCCAATGCCATCCGTTTGCACAAGTTAGGTCCTTAGCTACCAAGCTCACAAATGAAGCCATCGAATTAAAGACTTTATCTACAGCGAAGGTTAACGAACTGTGAACAAACATTTATGTTCAAACCCTTGAATACATTTTCAAAAATCTGCCAACTCGCTGCAATAACAGATATCGTGGAATTCAAAGTAAACATTGCTTAGTCCATGGCTCGAATATAAATGTAAATGTGTGGACATTCTGGTGTGTCTTTACTTAGTGTGCTATTGACATGACACGTTTGTTGTAAATGTGTGGACATTCTGGTGTGTCTTTACTTAGTGTGCTATTGACATGACACGTTTGTTGTAAAGTTGCAGTGATACCAGGGCCTTCGACAATCTACAAGTACATAGTATGTTTACAACATTCGGAAAAAAATTCACAAAAAATCAACAGAAAAAAAAAAAGAAGAAGACTGTCCGAAGCCAAATGGAACTCCTACTCCTCGACATAGCGCCCCGACACCGGAAACCTGCGATAGAGCACGTGGCCAACTAAGCAACATAAAGTCTGTCAGGCATGATGCGTTTTTGCATTGTGGGTCGCCCAGAGATGAAATCGAGAGTTAACATAGACACGTTGAGTTGAAGCAGGAATATTTTTTCAGAGCAACTATAATTATGAATGGATATTTATTCTTGCCAAGCATAGCCCAGAAATCCTTGCACGTGCCATATGAATATTTGAAAAACATGTCTTCTTGAAGATTTCATATTTCTAACTCTTCAAGATTATATGATCGCGGTGTCAGGAAAGTAAGTCGAGGGCGCTATGACACCCGAGGGCGCTGGGTTGGACAGCGCTGCTCTAATTTTTTTTTTTTGCCATCGCCAACTTTTACCTCTGAGGAAGTCCTTAGGTATTGAATTTTGCTTGCTAATCCGTTTTTTCCCTGGCAGCCGTGTACACAGGGGTCCCTCGCGAGAATTGTTCATTTCTCGCTTATTTTGTACGTGAATGTGTCACACCAGTGAAAGGACTGTAACACCAATGCTTCTATAGATACAATGTTCTGTGATTCATCTGCAGCCGGGGCTGTGTTCTGTTTGTCCGTTTCGCTGCCTCGTTGAATCTGGCCGCCCGATGTACTAATTATCGGCCCCTGACACAGGCTTGCTTGACTGGACTCGTGATTTGCTTATTGACTGACTGCCTCCTACTTGACTGAGACGACAGCTCATGAATGGCCGAGAAACTGAGTCAGCTTCCCTTCGTGATCTCTATATGTGGTGTACTTCGCGTTGATTTTCTGATATATCAGCCCCGCAGAATCTGATCACAAAGTCTTCTCCGCGACCCTGACATTTGTACTTCACCACACCGTCTACAACCA
Organism: Megaustenia siamemsis; assembly: GCA_032433765.1. Lineage (NCBI taxonomy): Eukaryota > Metazoa > Mollusca > Gastropoda > Stylommatophora > Ariophantidae > Megaustenia > Megaustenia siamemsis. The sequence goes on along the minus strand of JAVIAB010000106.1, from coordinate 13,043,531 downwards.
CACACTGACGGTAATTTTCGTCCACAATGTCCACTCATAATATGAACTTGAGTCTTGGGGGCCTCGGTAGCCTAGTTGGGAAAACCACCCGACTGGACTACCGACGTTTGGACAACCCGTGTTCCAATCCCGCTGGGAGCAGTGTGAGTTGTAGTCGTGGTTGGGAAAAAAAATACCCCCACTATCGACCCAGCCGTTGGCAGAAATGGGTACCAGGGTATTACCCTGGTAAGGTGAGGAATGCTGCCTCGCATCTGAGCAACTCGAGGCGACACTATACAGAAATCTCCGAACATTTCTGGATAGGCGGTCGAACACATATGGGTGGAAACTCCCGTGCTAAGACGCCGGTTCAAGTCTCGTACTTTATCTTTACCTTTACTTAAGTCTATTAACAGGTAACTTGTCAAGTAACACAATGGTAAAAAGAAAGCCACCCGGCGACTTACACTGCGCTCGGCTGCTCACACACACGAAATGTCCTGTAGGCACTGTTCACTACAACCATGCCTCCACCAACTCTCGCACTCTATTTGACACACTGACATTCCTCTTAATCTGGAACTTAATCTAATCCCTTTAGGGATGCATCCTATCACCAAGCTTGTTCAATCTATCATCATCATCATCATCATCATCATCATCATCATCATCGAGTGCCTTCTCCGCAACGAAGGTTGGCTACCATCGATCGCCATTCTACTCTGTTTCTTGCTTTGATGGTGCAGGTTGTCATAGATTGACTTGTCCATCTTTTGATGTTACTCGTCCATGTTAGTCTTGGTCTGCCACTTTTACCTTGTATTTTCCCTTCCAATATTACTTTCAGTAGGCTGTTGTGTCTTTTAACATGCCCCAAAATTTTCATTTGTCTTGTCTTAATTGTATTAGTAGTTCTCTTTTTATTTTCAGTTGTTTTAAAACTTAATCGTTTGTTATCTTTTGTTTCCATCCAATTCTACTTATTCTTCTATAAATCCACATTTCAAAGGCTTCAATTTTATGTTCTGTTTTCATGTCTAATGTCCATGTTTCTGCACCATACAGGAATATTGAGAAGATGTAACATTTTGCCATTCTTAGTTTCAGCCCTGTTGATATTTGTTTTGTTGTTAGTATATTTTTCATGGCATTAAAATTACTTTTTGCCATACCTATTCTTTTGTTTATTTCAATTTTGCATTTTCCATCCTTGGTTATAGTATGTCCCAGGTAGTTGTAGCTCTGGACTGTCTCCAGATGTATTCCCTCAACTGTGATATTTAATTGTAGGTCTTGAGAATTTTCTTTATTTATGGTCATAGTTTTAGTTTTTTTTTATTTCATTTCTAGTCCATATTTTTTGCTTGTTATGTTTATCACATTAAGCAATTGTTGTAGGTCTTTAGGATTTTCTGCTAGTAGAACAGTATCATCAGCATTTTAGGTTATTGATTATCTTTCCATTAATGTTTAGGCCTGGAATCTCTGAGATTTTCAATCTATACACTGAGCAAGTCTTTAAAAACATCATAGAGATGCCAGGCCTACAAATTAATGGAAAGATAATCAATAACCTAAGATATGCTGATGATACTGTACTACTAGCAGAAAATCCTAAAGATTAACAACAATTACTTAATGAAATAAACATGACAAGCAAATAATATGTACTAGATATGAATATCAAAAAGACTAAAACTATGATCATAAACAAAGGAAATACTCAAAACCCACAAATGGATATCAAAATTGAAGGAAGAGACCTGGAGACAGTTCAGAACTACAACTACCTCGGACATACTATAACCAGTGATGGAAAATGTACAACTGAAATAAGCAAAGGAATAGGAATGGCGAAAAGTAATTTTAATGTCATGAAGAACATACTAACATCAAAACAAATAACACCAGGGCTAAAACTAAGAATAGCAACATTTTACATCTTCTCAATATTCTTATATGGTGCAGAAACATGGACATTAGACAAGAAAACAGAACAGAGAATTGAAGTCTTTGAAATGTGGATATATAGAAGAATAGGTAGAATTAGATGGAAGGAAAAGAAAACAAACGATGAAGTCTTAAAACAACTAAAAATTAAAAGAGAACTACTAAGCACAATTCAAACAAGACAAATGCGATTTTGGGGCCATGTTAAAAGATACAACAGCCTACTAAAAGTAATCCTGGAGGGGAAAATACAAGGTAAAAGAGGCAGAGGCAGACGAAGACTAACATGGACGAGTAACATCAAAAGATGGACAAATCAGCCTATGACAACCTGCACCATCAAAGCAAGAGACAGAGCAGAATGACGCTCCATGGTAGCCAACCTTCGTTGCGGGGACGGCACTGGATGATAATGAATCTAACCCGTAATTGAATACAATGCCATCTCGACTTAACCGCAAGACGTACGTCTATTCTAGTCAAACGTTTAAACACTCTTTGGGCTAACTCTTATTCCCTCTTGACCTCCATGATTCATTGGTCTACCGCCTACTCTACATTTGGGGTTTCTAGAGCGGTCGCCTCTCAGGCCGTCAACACAACTGAAGTCTCTCCTACCTAACCTTGTACTTCGACTTTATCTTTCACCTCCAACCAATCACAAATCCCCTTGCATCCTCTGCCCATTTCTAACTGAACCCTCTATGCAATCACGGGAACTCCGTTATTCTGTCTGAGCTTACTTCCCCACTTTCTTCCCGTGAAGTGACCACATGCTCCTCATCACTCACTCACCTCTTTGGTACCCCTTATCACTTCCACTGTTACATTGTAATACTCTCAGTTTGCTTCCGCCGTGATTTTTTTAAAATTTTCTTTCACTTGTCCGTGTTTGTGAAGTTTTTGCAGCTTATTTTTGTACAGTACAGGATCGCCAGTCCCATGCCCAAGCCTCTTTAGTTGTCCCTTACGAACACGCCTGGTAGGGGACAGCGCTACAATTTTATTGTACTCCTGATTAGGGTCCCAGGAGCGTATGAGCCATTATTATTCTACTTAGATTATTGTTACAAATTTATTTTATTTTCTAAAATAATATTTCAATTAAAACATCAATTTAAAATCAATAAAACTATCAAAATGTTATATCTTCTCAATATTCCTGTATGGTGCAGAAACATGGACATTGAACAAGAAAACAAAACAGAGAAGTGAAGCCTTTGAAATGTGGATTTATAGAAGAATAAGTAGAATTGGATGGGAAGAAAAGAGAACAAATGAAGACGTTTTAAAACAACTAAAAATTGAAAGAGAACTACTAAACACAATTAGAACAAGACAAATGAAATTTTTGGGGCATGTTAAAAAACACAGCAGCCTACTAAAAGTAATATTGGAAGGGAAAATACTGGGTAATAGAGGCATATGCAGACCAAGACTAATATCGACGAGTAGCATCAAAAAATGGACACGACAGCCTATAACAACCTGCACCATCAAAAGCAAGAGACATTGCGGAATGGCGCTCCATAGTAGCCAACCTTCGATGCGGAGACGGCTCTTGATGATGATGAATATTTCAATTTTCTATCAATTGTTGGTTGATTGGTTTTTTTTGGGTTAGATAGTTGATTTAGATGGCATGTTGGTTGGCTGGTTGGATAGTTGGTTGGCAGGTTGATTGACTGGTTGGATAATATGTTGAATGATTGATTTGTTAATTGGATACTTGATTGGTTGGATATATGGTTAGTTAGATGTTTTATTTTTTGGTTGATTGGTTAGTTATATAGTTGGGTGGTTGATTAGTTGATAGTTGGTTGATTGGTTAGTTGATTAATTAGTTGAATAATTGGTTTATTGGTTATTAGTTGTTTGGTTAGTTATATAGTCTGGTGGTTAGGTATACATTGGGCAGGCTATGGACTCTTGTCCGTCGGTTTTTCTTTGCCCGTGAACTTTCGGATTTTCTTCCAATCCAGGTGTTTAGAAGAATGACTGCCATGTCAGTGTGAGACCCAAGTTAGCGACTGCCATGTCAGTGTGCGACCCAAGTTAGCGACTGCCATGTCAGTGTGCGACCCAAGTTAGCGACTGCCATGTCAGTGTGAGACCCAAGTTAGCGACTGCCATGTCAGTGTGAGACCCAAATTAGCGACTGCCATGTCAGTGTGAGACCCAAGTTAGCGACTGCCATGTCAGTGTGAGACCCAAATTAGCGACTGCCATGTCAGTGTGAGACCCAAGTTAGCGACTGCCATGTCAGTGTGAGACCCAAGTTAGCGACTGCCATGTCAGTGTGAGACCCAAATTAGCGACTGCCATGTCAGTGTGAGACCCAAGTTAGCGACTGCCATGTCAGTGGGAGACCCAAGTTAGCGACTGCCATGTCAGTGTGAGACCAAGTTAGCGACTATCAGGTCAATGTGAGACGAAAATTAGCGACGATTATGTCAATATGAGACGCATGTTTGCGACTGCATTGTCAATGTGAGACGAAAGATGACGACTGCCGTGTCAGTGTGTGACGCAGGTTAACGACTGTCATCAATCTAAGACATGAGTTAGCGACTGTCAGAACAGTGTGAGACGCAATTAACGACTTTTCTCTGCCCCTAGATACCGTAACAAAAATACAGCCCAACTGTTCTTATTTTGGCACAAAGAAAGAAACTGTTGGTTGCGCCGAATTTCTTTAAAGTCCCTGTATACAACCTACGTTCAACGTCACTATTCTCAACATTTCTCTGTAAACGTTTCCGACTTTAACGACGTTAGAAAGGTTATTAGGTTTACTGTAGACAATGTACCGAATGTATGCTTTAACACACGAACACGTTATAAGACTGGTCCCTGATAACAGTCGGTTCAAATTATATGTGACAAGAAATAACTGTATGAACTAAAGTAGATTTTTGACAGAAATAACCTCTACTGAGGCGAACTGTGTGTTAGGTGCATGGCAGGAAACAGCCTGAGAGATAAGATCTGAAATTAAGAACTGAACTAAATAGCTAGGAATAATGCTTGCGTTAGAGTACATAAAGACACAACATATAAAATAGTCTGCAACATGATAAGACAAACAGACCGAAACACAACACTACGAGCTTTTTAATTTAACGATACTAGAACACCAGACTGGAGGATCGACTACCAACAAAATAGACTCATTGAATATTAGAAATACTTGGAAACATAACATCAGAACAGGCAAAATGAAGAGCAAAACACCGTAAATTATATCTTCCCTCATCGCTGAAAATCAAATGTGGTAGGAAAGAAGAGGAAGATGATGGGGAAGAAGAGGGGGGGGGGGAGAGAGAGAAGAAGACAAAGAAGAAGTAGTGGAAGAGGAAGAAAACGAAGAAGAGGAAGATGAAGTAGAGGAAGGTGAAGAGGAAGCTGAAGAAGAGGAAGATGAAGATGAAGAAGAGGAAGCGGATGACGAAGAAGAAGAGGAAATTCAGTGCAAGTTGGAAAGAAACAGAGATGAAGCAAGTGATTAGAGAGAGTGTGAACAATCAGAGAAGGAGAGGAGTTATCCGAAGGTTTAAGAGGCAGTGTGATGGGGGAAATGTTAGCTTAACTCCTAGATTCATACAGAAATGATCAGACTGCTGCCTGGTCAGAAATAACTCCTAGATTCATACAGCAATGATCCGTGTACGTGCAATCCCTGTGTGTGCATGGCTATGTTAGTCACATCTCATATCTTTGTGTGTGCATGTCTATGTTGGTCATATCTCATATCTTTGTGTGCATGTCTATGTTAGGCATGTGTCATATCTTTATGTGTGCATGTCTATGTCAGTCATATCTCATATCTTTATGTGCATATGTATGTTAGTCATGTGTCATATATCTTGATGTGTGTCAGTGTTAGTCATGCCTCGTATCGCTGTGTGCATGTTTGTGTTGGTCACATCCCATATCTTTGTGTGTGCATGTCTGTGTTAGTTACCTCTAGTGACTCGGGCAGATGGTGCTCGTAAACCTGGGAGGGCCGACCATCTAAGGGCAGAATTCCCCTACAGAAAAGATCATCTGCTGCCTTGCAGGAAGATTGGGGACAATCAAAGGCTAAGGAATGCAAACCTGAATAAAATGCTGGCTGAAATCGGATGCACTGGGCCACTGGCGCAGAACACAGTGCAACGTTTTAACGGGTTTCAATCAGAGTGGATCTGGCAGACTCTAATTGTGATATTCTGTCTGTGGGGGCGATCAAAACACTTAGCCTGACAGCTGACTTCATGTGAGAGTCTGGAATCCTACTCTGATTGAGTCCTGATCGCAGAGAGAGAGAGAGAGAGAGAGAGAGAGAGAGAGAGAGAGAGAGAGAGAGAGAGATTCATACAGCAATGATCAGCCTGCTGCAGGTCAGAAATAACTCATAGATTCATACAGCAATGATCAGCCTGCTGCAGGTCAGAAATAACTCCTAGATTCATACAGCAATGATCAGCTGCTGCCTGGTCAGAAATAACAAATATTTTTGTATTGAAATGCTGCCATGTTATTGATCTAGCGCCATGTTGACTCTCGTCTAATATTTTCCAAATCCAATTATTATTGTTTTGTAGAAGGATTAAACTCAAATGTCTTTTGATAGCGACAAGCGTAAATTGAATATATGAAGATAATTTATATTTTTTGCTTTGTGCGTTTTGTTTGTGTGGTTATACAATAAAATGATACAAGTTTCTTTTTTCTAAGATTATATATGTCCCTTTTCGTCTTGTCAGACGAAGGAGGCTATTGTGTATTTTTTTAGGTTTTATTTTTGTCGAACAGCTTCTCTCGTGGCTAAATCTACCAATGTTTGACAAACACACGCGGCCACAGAATGAACAAGTAAGGCCCACTGGTCCACAGGGTTTCCATCCTTTTTCATGAGTCTTTTCTCTTCTAAGTTTTGCCTTAGCACAGTCTCAAATGATATATAAGATTATCATTCGTAAATAATATATAAACAAAAAATGGTAGGAGAGTTACTTTTTTGATTTGGAAATTGTCATACAATTAATTATTTAGCCAGTTCAAAACAAAACCAGATAAAGTACAGAAAATAGGGCGGAAGATAAGTTAGGAAACAGAACAGAAAATTGAAGCCTTTGACATATGGTTTTACAGAAGAATAAGTTGAATTGGATGGAAAGAAAAGAAAACAAACGATGAAATTTTAAAACAACTAAAAATGAAAATGGAACTACTAAACACAATTCAAACAAGAAAAATGAAATTTTTGGGGCATGTTAAAAGACACAACAGCCTAATAAAACTAATATTAGAAGGGAAAATACAAGGTAAAAGAGGCAGACCAAGACTAACATGGACGAGTAACATCAAAAGATCGACAAGTCAACCTATGACAATCTGCACCATCAAAGCAAGAGACAGAGTGGAATGGCGATCCATGGAAGCCAACCTTAGATGCGGAGACAGCACTCAATGATGATGATGATGATGATGAGAGGTTATGCAAAGATGATGTGGCGGAAAGAAGCAAGAGTAAAGATGTACAGTATTGACTAGACTTATGATATGCGATGAGGGAAGGTGGCGGACTGAACACCTCGATGTTATTTACGTCTCGTCCAAACTGCTTTCTAGGTGAAATGTCAAAACAAACAGAACATGGCGCGGTTTTTTTGTATGGTGTATTCATTTCATATATCTACCTACCTAACTTGCTACTCCCGCATTTCATATTGCGATCTACCTAACATGCTATTCCCTCATTTCACATTCCGATCTACCTAACATGATATTCCCTCATTCCATATTCCGATCTACCAAACACGATATTCCCTCATTTCATATTCCGATCTACCTAACATGATATTCCCTCATTTCACATTCCGATCTACCTAACATGATATTCCCTCATTTCACATTCCGATCTACCAAACTTGCTTCTACCTCATTTCATATTTCTACTTATCTAACATGATACTCCCTCATTTCATTTCTACTTATCTAACATGATACTCCCTCATTTCACATTTCTACTTATCTAACATGATACTCCCTCATTTCATATTTCTACTTATCTAACTTGATACTCCCTCATTTCACATTTCTACTTATCTAACATGATACTCCCTCATTTCATATTTCTACTTATCTAACATGATACTCCCTCATTTCATATTTCTACTTATCTAAATTGATACTCCCTCATTTCACATTTCTACTTATCTAACATGATACTCCCTCATTTCATATTTCTACTTATCTAACTTGATACTCCCTCATTTCATATTTCTACTTATCTAACTTGATACTCCCTTATTTCATTTCTACTTATCTAACATGATACTCCCTCATTTCACATTTCTACTTATCTAACATGATACTCCCTCATTTCATATTTCTACTTATCTAACATGATACTCCCTCATTTCACATTTCTACTTATCTAACATGATACTCCCTCATTTCATATTTCTACTTATCTAACATGATACTCCCTCATTTCATTTCTACTTATCTAACTTGATACTCCCTCATTTCATATTCCGAAATTCTTAACTTCCCGTTTCTGAATTCTATATTCCTATCTTCCTCACTCCTTTCTCCCGAATTCCATTATTCCATCTTCCGATCTTCCTATTCACGTATTCCATATTCCGATCTTCCTATTCATGTATTCCATCTTCTGATCTTCCTATTCCCGTATTCCATATTCCTATCTTCATCATTCTTTACTCCCGAATTCCAATTTTCCATCTTCCGATATTCCTATTCCCGTATTCCATATTCCTATCTTCATCACTCCTTTCTCCCGAATTCCATTATTCCATCTTCCGATCTTCCTATTCACGTATTCCATATTCCGATCTTCCTATTCATGTATTCCATCTTCTGATCTTCCTATTCCCGTATTCCATATTCCTATCTTCATCATTCCTTACTCCCGAATTCCAATTTTCCATCTTCCGATATTCCTATTCACGTATTCCATATTCCGATTTTCTCTAACTCCTTGCTATTTCCATTCGCCCAATGAAGCGAAAACTCAGCCTGTTTTTCGTTACCATATTTTAGATTAATCCCTCACCATGACCCAATATTAGGGTCTAAATTCATTTTCATTAAGGCGATTCTATCTCCATTCTTACTTGAATTTTTCCGCCGATTCTTTCATCCTTACCTTCGTCTCTCACACAGCGAATTGGACAGCAGTTTGTTTCTTTTTGAGTCCAATGTAGTTGTAGTTAGCTTACATCTGTTCAGGACTGCATGCCACACCGATAATTTCCCTTAACCTATATGTAATGTGAGCCGCGATAGCTAGTGGTTAGTGAACTGGATTACAAAGGACAAGAGGTCGGACTCAATCCTGATCGACAGCTTCCAGGTTCACTCAGACTTTAATGGGTACCGGATTTCCCTAACACCATATTCCCTTTACGCCTCTTGGCGTGACAGGGCTCTTTACTGTTTCATGTCATGTGTAAAGCAGCCGTTGTTTGTAGTCATGTGTGTCTCTCTTCAAACAGCAGTTTTACCGAACTAAAAACTAAAGCGACTCCTATATACTTCTTTTTTCTTCTTTTCTCTTTCACTGATACCTAAAAGGTGTCGTGGTTTATATCATTTGTCGTTCTTGTGCTGCTTGAATTGTCTGAATTAGTGAATTTCCTTTGTTGTTACATGTCTCTGTCACTGCATCTATCCATCTTCTTCTTGGTCTTCCTCTTGGTCTTTTTCCATGCATTCTCGAGAAGAACGCCCTTGATGGTGATTGGTGAGGATTCATTCTGACCAGGTGGCCAAACCATTTAAGTTGTTGTTGTTCTATATATTCTTTGCAGGGTTTATTTATCCTATATACGGATTTCCAAAAAGGTTTTGTTCTCTTAAAATGATAACACGTTAGAGACGATATGGTTTCCCTGCATGGATCCTATTTTTTTTTAATTATGTCAGAATTACCTGACAATCTTTTATCATAGTTTTCTAAATTGCAAAGCAAAAGCCAGGAAATTGTGAAGCGGAATGATCACCCACGCCAGCAGGCATAATACTTGTTTATAACTGCAGGATGTCGTGTACTATACACACCAGTAGGGGAGTGAAGTACACAATGTCACTGCACAAGGTCTTTAGCTTTTTAAAAAAAATTGTGGTGTTGGGGGGGGGGGGGGGGTGGCAAGTCCTCTACCTCTCTATTATCCTCCCAAAATCAAGGAATCATGGGAGCATTATTTATTAAACCGGGCATATTGTTTCCGGTTGTATCCAAAATGGAGGAATTATTTTTCTCCGGCTTGGTATAGGACCGTTGATCAGAGGTTTAACAAGCCGCTATCGTAAAAACTATTATGAAACGTAGACCGAATAGCAAAGCAAGCCCTCATGTGGGAAACAACAGGTAAAAGAAAAAGAGGAAGACCCAGAGAGACACTGAGAAGAACATTGATGAAAGAGGCAAAATCGGCTGCCTCAATGAGATAGAGCTGATTGCACAGAACAGAGACAAATGGCGAGATTTGATAAAATATCTTTAAAAGAATTGAAAACTGATAGAACAAAAATTCAGATAAGAGAAGGAGTATCTTGGTCTACGCCCTATGGGCCCCTTACGGCTCGAAAAGTCAATAGATAGATAGAATGAAGAGGAGCCAGTAGTGGGGTGTGGTATACACTCAAAGGTATGGTAACAGCTTTACAAAATAGGAACACAAAAAAATACTGACGTTTCGGCTTGCGGCCTTCTTCAGAATACGGGGGACAAAGACAACAAACGGTGAGGCAGAGATATCTATAGCTACATGTCGGATGATAAAGCTAGGGAGAGGTGGACAGAGAGAGGAGCGATAAGGTGGTGATATTTGGAAACGTCAGTATTTTGTTGTGTTCTTATTTTGTAAAGCTGTTACCATACCTTGAAGTGTATACCGCACCCCATTACTGGCTCATTGCTACCAGCTTCAGCACTGCTGTTATAGTCCGTTCAGAAATTCATAATCACAACTGAATTAGCTTTGCGTGATAACCGCTTGTTATTTTGGTTTCAAAATTTGCATGCAATCTTAGAATATTGATGACGCAAAGATGATTTTGGTATTTTTTATTCCACAAACACAACATATTTTGCATATCAGCGAATTCCTTTGATCTTTTATGACGATATCACACAAGTTGATTCAAATGTTAGAGTTTACAGTAATCGTGTTAAATTTTCCAGTTTACTGCAATTCTTGTCAGAGGCGTATATACATAGTGCTTAATTGTGGGTGTTGTTCGTTAAGTGTATTTGCAAACATGAATTCAATTGGTTACAATTAGTCTTGTCCTTCAGTCACCATTAGACCCCAGGACGTCCTAACTGCAGCTGGAATTGAATTCATCTTAATTTTAATCATTCCGAATCTGACGATTCCAAGAGGTTAATAATCATTACTGGCTGGACAAATAGTAATCCATCTAGTTTCCAGTACTCATCTTCCACCCGCAGCACATGTTCAACACACTTCTTCCAGAACGGAATGTCTATTTTTGAGAGAGACGCGCGTGTCAGAACTTCAACATCACACATTTTAAACATCCTGTTCTGTTCTGCAACTTGTCCTTTGACGTGAGCCCAGACAAGTTCGATTGGATTAAGGTGCGCATGATATGCAAGGAGTCGAAGAGAGGTGTGGCCGTATTTCTCAATGATTTTGTCAACATGGTACACCTTTTTCTTATTCGTATTCTTCACAAGTTGTAACAATTCGGGTTTTAAATATGTGTCGTCAAATTTGACATTTTCATTCGCAAGCCATGTCCTAATTTGCTCTTTTGTATTTGATGCAGTAGGCAGTTTGTCTTCCTCTGATACGACATTGTTATATGATGTATTATCCATGACTATGCATGAAGGTCTCTCCAGGATTGGTAAAAGATCGTTCTCCAACCAGTGCCTGAAAATGTTTCCATTCATTTCAGTATGGTAGTCCCTACCGTCGGTACTTTTTAATTGGAAAATAAGTCCCGCATCATGGACAAGGCCATTTTCAGTGCTCCCAGCATGCGTTAAATATAATGCGCTGGCCTTTGCTGCTCGGAATTGTTATTTTGAGTTTGCCATTTACTGACTGCCATTCTTTAGCATAGGTGTGGTGTGCGTTGACCCATGATTCGTCCTAATATACAATATCATACCGTTCACTCCGCCGCTCACGGATCTGTCTCAGGTATTTGCTTCGAGCAATGACCAAGTGTGGTTTTTCACAAATAATATTCCTGCCCCCAACAGTTTTTCTGAAAGTTAAGCCGGCTCCTTTTCCTTCCTTGATTGACATGAGTGCACTCTGAGTCTTGTTTAATCCAACGAGAAAATGACGATTTATTAAGACCAAGCGCGAGTTGCGTTCGTATCTCTGGGTCATGAATATCACAATATAAATGCCCCATCTTGGATTCCCTAAGGAAGTGCTGATATAGTAAAACAGTAACCTTTTGCATAGTTATAAATTTGCATTTCAAACTCATTGTAATTTAGATATAAATGTTGGTATTTAAAGTCAACGATTTGTCTACTGAGTCTTCAAAAAATTAATAAAGATACGCCTTCCCTTCGGTAATTAAAGCCAAGGGCGTGGTGCCGTTGTCGTTCAATATTCAGTTTTGTGCACGGGATTTCCTGAAGTTAGTGTTTCTGCAATAGCCAAACTATTTTACGTGAACGACTGCACCAAATTAATGTATATATCCTAAAATGGTGTCAAATTCGAACAGGGTGAATTTAATATAGCCTAAAGAAGAAAACTTTTAAACTAGATCAAATTTCTCAGAGCAAAAAATATTTCTATAACGTCATCAATATTCTAAGATTGCATGCAAAATTTTAAAGCAAAATAACAAACGGTTATCAGGCAACGTTAATTCAGGTGTGATTATGAATTCTGAACGGACTATAGTTACCTGTTCCATTTTGAAGGGCATTATATAGGAAATGAACATATCATCATCATCATCATCAGGTTTCACGTCGGTTGGTGTAGGCGATTATCTCTCTCCACCTCTTTCGGTGCTTTATGCTTGTAATAATTTCAGTCGGTGATATTTTATTATTTTAGGCGTCACCTCTTAAATTTAGGATGGCAATATGACGGTTGAAATGACTTTCTTTATTTCCTTGGTTCTGCTGGTAAGGCTCGCTCTGACCTGACCTTCAATTCTGCGTCTTGTTTGTGTCAGATGATCCCAGACATGCGCGGATCAAGTTTGCTGACTTGGGGCTGACGTGGAACATTGACCCACATTCCTTCGATGACCTTGACCTGGTGACTGGAGGTTGCCAATCTTGTACTTCCCTTAGATGTTGGGTCGAGCATAAAGCCGATTATGTTGTGGTTACGTCATCATTGTTACACTTCAGACACACCCAAAGGCGCTCTGATCCTTTCCTCGAAAAATTAAGAGAACCTCCGAGGAGAACCGTGGGCCACGTGCACGAACTACGTTGCTACGCCTGAGATCAATAAATGATACCCATGCCTTACTGGTCAGATTTCAAATCATGAAACATAACTTAAGAATAACATCATGTACTGAGTTCAGCTGTTGCATGGTATCACGTATGATAGGTCATAAAGAGACTGTAAGAACATGTCAGCTGTTTCATTTAAGAAAGTGATCGCCACAGTTGGGAACTGAACCCAGATCACTTGGCCAGCAGGCGCCAACACTAACCACTTCTAGTTCTAGTTCAGCTATTCGTGAGTTATCATTGGACTCCAAACATGCCCATAGGAGCTCATATCCCATTGGCATTTTCCGCAGCGTCCAGCGACTGACGATTCCAGCTCTGTATTGAGTGACAAGTCCTCAAATGCGCCCACTAAGCCACTCGTTTTATAAATAAACTGTCCATCTTTACTCCCACCTCTTTCATCAAGAGTAAAGTAGACTTATGGTTGTCGAAGTCCAGCGCACTTCTCTCATCTCGGAGAGCATTGATGACATTCGCCTGATAATTGCTTGACCGCCTTCGACGACAGCACAGCTAGCCAGCCTTCCCGCTCTTTCAGTTCCCCGTATTTCCGCATATGTAGGAGCATAAACAAAGATTACTGCCTATCGTTAACTTCGATAAATGACACGACCAACTGCATACGCACAGATCCTGCCTCCACTTTTCTTATCATGCTCATCGAATCACTCAGTATACAGGCGTGGGTGCAGTCTTGTGACTCAACCGGATAAATGCCCTGCTCACTACAATCATCTCCATCGTCATGCTACTCGTGGGGTCACTTCATCCCAGTGAATAACGTATACCCACATTAAGGTTCATATTAGGTTCAAGTACCTAATATACAGGAACGTCAGCTACACAATTCAACACGTCTTTCAGCCCAGTGCATCCGTATTGAGCATACTTAAGTATCGAGTTGTCTTTTCTTTGAATGGCTGCTCTTCTAGCTGGTAAAGTTATTGTGTTCTCAAGGACATGTGAGGAGGGGTCTCGGTAGCCTAGTTAGGTACACCGCCTGACTGGGTTATGGACGTTCGGACAACCCGTGTTCGATTCCCGCTGGAAGCAGTGTGAATTATAATCGTGGTTGGAAAATACCCCCGCGGTCGACCCAGCCGCTGACAGAAATGGGTACCAGGATAGTATTTTAGGAAGGTGAGAAATGGCGCCTCGCTCGTGATTTACAATGCTTGGCAACACTAGACTGGAGTCTCCGAACAATTTTGGATTATCGCCCATATGGGTAAAAAAAAAACTGGCGTGCTAAGACGCCGATTCAAGTCTAGTACTTTACCTTGACCTTCATGTGAAGAGGATCGTGATATTGCTGGTTCACCAATCCTGCTACAAACAGTCAGCTATGTGTCTCTGACCGTGTTTCATGCCTGGTACTCACAAACGCCTTCATTAATAAAGGGGTTCTTTTCTTTTCTTTCTTCACTTCCTCTTGTACCCGTTCAGGTGACCAGGGAGGTACAAAGATTTTGATCTTGCACTTTTGGCGGTTTTACTCATTGTCAATTGACGTTGTTATCATCATCATCATTATCATCATCATCATCATCATTTCTAATATCTTTCTTCTTCTCCTACTAGAAACATGCTTTACATTATAATGCCACAACTTTAACATCAACGTTTTATTTCCTTAGTGCCCAGTCCAAATATTCCCACCCACACAAAACTACTGGATCATGAAAATAAGATCATCATCATCATGTGCCATACCGGTTGTCGTAAGCGATCATGTCCTTTCACAATCTTCTATCTACAGTGCATCATATCAGTTCTGTTGTTGATTGTTTTCCATGCCATGACACCAAGCTATCCAGTATTTTCTCTCTTTGTCGTCCGCGATCTCTCTTTCCTTTTATTTTGCCAGTTGTAACCAAGTATTCCAACTTTCCTCTTCTCATGTAGTGCCCGAAAAATTGTGCTTGTTTCTGATGTTTTTAAAGAGCTCCATTTTTGTGTTGGCCTCTTTGAGAACTTCCTCATTGGTCTTTTTAGCTGTCCAGGGAACTTTCAACATTCTTCTGAGAAATTCCATCTCTGTGGCCTCTAATCGTCTTTTCATGTATTTGTCTACTGTCCATGATTCGCTTCCATAGGTCAGAATTGGTTCTATATGCACCGCTGATCTTTCTTTCTATCTTCTATTGCAATAGATTTGTTGCATAAGATATTTATCATTTTCTGAAAATAAGATAAACGACCTAAAACACTTTTCTCTCAGTTGACATGTTTTATCAAACCCACTTTATGCTACTTTTCCATTATCTCAAGTCCCCCTGCAGAAATGTATTTTTCATATGCATTCTTGATAAGCAGGTCTACAATAAATCGTCATTTCCTTAATCTGACAGTAGAACACACTATCTGTAGCATTAAAGGTTTATTAACAAAGTGTAGCCAGATTTTAACGATTTTCAGACCAAATAATTTAGGTGTTTAGTGTTCTTGGACGTTTTCCTAATGTTTCACACAGTTTTCTAGCTGGGATCGATGCTCATATTAAAAATACACTTTAGCAGCTTTTGTGATAGTAAATTATATCTACCATCACTCAAAAAATGAGCGCAACAAAAACATTAAATACCATCACAGAGACTTCTTATGTTCGGAGTACAATGATGATGACGCGTAAATAACTCTAACATTAATTACCATCACAGAGACTTCTTATGTTCGGAGTGCAATGATGATGACGCGTAAATAACTCTAACATTAATTACCATCACAGAGACTTCTTATGTTCGGAGTGCAATGATGATGACGCGTAAATAACTCTAACATTAATTACCATCACAGAGACTTCTTATGTTCGGAGTGCAATGATGATGACGCGTAAATAACTCTAACATTAATTACCATCACAGTGAATTTAATGAAACTGTTGAATTAGATAATGAAAATAGACGGATTTTTGGTTGCATTTAATTCCTATGCTATTATAGCGATTTAGAAATTCGTGCAAACAGTGTCCTTCAACGTTTTTTTTTTTTTTTTCAAAAAATATTTAATGAATTACCTTGAATTTTTGCATGCAGTCATAGATTTTTACCGAGCTGAATATTTTTATAACATTTAAGCCCAAAAGCAGCCTGGATTTTGAATGAAGCGTTTTTTGTGACATAACGTCAGGAAAATTACAAAAGTGTGCCCTAAACATTAGATTCTAGCAGGTAATCATGTTAATTTTATTTCCACGATGAATCACATAATCAAAACACATCAATAATAGTACAGTAATTACACCATTGATGAGACGGTGCGGACTGGTTCACGCAAATATAACCTTTACTTCTATACGTTTAAGCTATACATTGAGAGTAGTGTGCATTAATTTGAACGGAAAAGTTGAATGGTCTGTAAATCTTAGAATTGTCTGTCTCGCAGCCACTAGCATTTTTAACATAACTTCAAAAAGAGAAATTTTACAGAAGATTAGCTTGTTAAGTGCAAAAAATATTTTGTTAAGCCCGGATTGATCAACAGTGCACATTCCAAGTTTTCATTAATTCTCTTAGATGGTTTCACAGCTAGGATTGTTGAAAGTTCTTAATGAAGTGATGGAAGGACTATAGTTAAATCATATCATTGTATTATTATTATTATATTTATATATATATATATATATATATATATATATATATATATATATATATATATATATATATAATTATAAACTTATATATAACTTACTGTGTAATGTGTAAGAGGGTGGTCATTCTTGCGTCGTGTTTCAAATAAGGTGGTCAGCAAAACGCATGTCATCTTTTCGTATGGAAACTCACAAAATTATTATTAACGAGGTTTCTCACTCACTCAAAGTGATGATGGTGCAGTCTCAAGGACACGACTCTTTTTCCATATTATACGAATGTAGCATATTGCCCTATTACCAATAATGTAAAAACTGCCATACTGTGGTTTATGCCAGTCGTCATTAATGATTAATGGAGCGACTTACTGGTTCTGAGGCCACCAGTGGATATTCAATGAAGAGCCACAGACCAAATCAAGCCACGGATACAGATGACGGGAGAATTAGCTAAATGGGGTCGCTGTTCTAGTAAATGAAGCAGCTACCTGAAGGTGTAACTACAGGTGAGTTGAGGTTATTGAAATGATAGTATTCAGGTCTGAGATTGCATTTCAACCCCGATAGAAAGAAAAAAAATACACTTCACTTTAACGAGATTTAAACTAGCCTTCTCCTGATTTAGGAGCACGACAAGTTAACGTGCCACCAATTCTCCACAGGCAGAAAGCGAACGAAGTAATCTGGAATTTGTAGAAAAGAACACATACAGAAAGAGTATGGAATAATCCTGAATTTGTAGAAAAGAACACATACTGAAAGCGTACGAAATAATCCTGAATTTGTGAAAAAGAACACATACAGAAAGAGTATGAAATAATCCTGAATTTGTAGAAAAAATACATACAGAAAGAATATAAAATAATCATGAATTTGTAGAAAAGAACACATACAGAAAGAATATAAAATAATCATGAATTTGTAGAAAAAATACATACAGAAAGAATATAAAATAATCATGAATTTGTAGAAAAGAACACATACAGAAAGAATATAAAATAATCATGAATTTGTAGAAAAGAACACATACAGAAAGAATATAAAATAATCATGAATTTGTAGAAAAGAACACATACAGAACACGTAAACAACTATCTTTCCATATAAAATAATAGTATCTAGTGATTGTATATATGAAATAGTATTATTTCTAACACTACGATATACAACAGCTTAAAACATGAATGCAGTTTCAAAGTTTTTAAAAAATATAATTCAAAATACTTTCTCTAAAACAGCAGAAAAGATCGCTTTTCACGCCCAACTGTTATCATAAAATTAAGCTTAGGCGTTGAGTGTTATCAACTTTGTATATGTTTACTAATGACGCCCACTTTTTGAAAATCAAAGATGCTCACAAGTAGGCGGTACCGCCTCAGTTAAAGAGCATGGAAGTTAGGCTAAACAAGAATTTGAAATAAAATTGTTTTTACTTTCTATCTATTGTCCTTTCGAGCCGAAGACGGCACATAGGGCAGAACCACAATCTCAAAAACAGAAACCTTGCGTGCCAAAATGTCACATATTGCAGAGATCACTGCTCTAAAATCTATGGCTTGTTTCCATAACAATAAGGAAACGATGACTTGAAATGATGATTTGTCTTTTTACAATGACAGCTTGTCAAGCCATCGATCAATCTCCTTAGTCGCCTCTTACGACATGCCTGGAAGGTCACAGTGTCACTATTCTTTACGTCCCTCAAAATGAGGCCACGGTAACACACGGGGTGTTTTTACTTTACAGCTATATTAATCAATTTGCGTATAAAATGCTTTCACATTTAAACAAAATTTAATAAATAATTATTATATTTTATCATTTATATTTATTTGACGAATAGGACAGTTTTTACTCCAGGCCGAAGTTCCTGCCTTCCCCTTCACGTTACAGGACCCTGGGGGTCGTTGTGGTAATCCTGACAGACTTCATCAACATTCTCTAATTGATTTGTGTTTACATTAACTGTTTGGGACTGCAAAATCGAGGCCTGTCCATTCTATGATATCATCTTCCCATATCCTTCTCTTCTTCCCCCATTTCCAGTTCCCTACAGAATGATCTTTGCCACGCCTGGTGATCAAGACACTTTGCCAAGCCATTTTATTTTAGGTTTCTTCACAAACATAGTAAGATTATCATGTACCCCGATTGCTTGTTCTACTCTTCTGCTAACTTATTTCATTTGTGATGCAATCTAAGTAAGAGATGCACAAAACGTAAACAGTTAGTTAGCAACAAAAGGAGGATATTCTAGCAGTGTTATATAGCTATGTAAGGAAAGACAGTTAATAAGAGTTGCAATCGGGACATTAACATACATAACCCTTTCCTTAGAGTCATAATGTTTTTATATAAAAAATAAATACTAGCATGCACGTGACAATAAACACAGCGGAGTACTAATGTGATGATAACTAGTCTCCGCAGAGTTTCATCGGAGTTCCCATTGTTTGTTATGTTATCAGTGGAGTTGTGCCACATATGAGTATACGGTGAGTAGGGGAAGCAGTTTAACAAACACGAAGCTGATGTACTAACAGTACGACCAAGAGACGGGCCTCTATACACCGCTTTGGTATCGTTCCTCCACCTAACGTACCCAACCAAGCGACAGGCTTCTAAAACACCGTTTTGGTGTTGTCCTCCAACTAACGTACCCAATCAAGCGACAGGCTTCTAAAACACCGCTTTGGTGTCGTTCCTCCACCTAACGTACCCAACCAAGCAACAGGCTTCTAAAACACCGCTTTGGTGTCGTTCCTCCACCTAACGTACCCAACCAAGCAACAGGCTTCTAAAACACTGTTTTGGTGTCGTCCTCCAACTAACGTACCCAATCAAGCGACAGGCTTCTAAAACACCGCTTTGGTGTCGTTCCTCCACCTAACGTACCCAACCAAGCAACAGGCTTCTAAAACACCGTTTTGGTGTCGTCCTCCACCTAACGTACCCAACCAAGCGACAGGCTTCTAAAACACCGCTTTGGTGTCGTTCCTCTACCTAACGTACCCAACCAAGAGACATGCCTCTAAAACACCGCTTTGGTGTCGTTCCTCCACCTAACGTACCCAACCAAGTGACAGGCTTCTAAAACACCGCTCTGGTGTCGTTTCTTCAACTAACTTCACCAACCAAGTGACAGGCCTCTAAAACACCGCTTTGGTGTCGTTCCACCACCTAACGTACCCAAACAAGCGACAGGCTTCTAAAACACCGGTTTGGTGTCGTTTCTTCAACTAACTTACCCAACTAAGTAACAGGCCTCTAAAACACCGCTTTGGTGTCGTTCCTCCACCTAACGTACCCAACCAACCGACAGGCTTCTAAAACACCGCTTTGGTGTCGTTCCTCCACCTAACTTACCCAACCAAGGAACAGGCCTCTAAAACACTGCTTTGGTGTCGTTCCTCCACCTAACTTACCCAACGAAGTAACAGGCCTCTAAAACACCGCTTTGGTGTCGTTCCTCCACCTAACGTACCCAACCAAGGAACAGGCCTCTAAAACACCGCTTTGGTGTCGTTCCTCCACCTAACGTACCCAACCAACCGACAGGCTTCTAAAACACCGCTTTGGTGTCGTTCCTCCACCTAACTTACCCAACCAAGGAACAGGCCTCTAAAACACCGCTTTGGTGTCGTTCCTTCAACTAACCTACCCAACCAAGAGACATGCTTCTAAAACACCGCTTTGGTGTCGTTCCTTCAACTAACCTACCCAACCAAGAGACATGCTTCTAAAACACCGCTTTGGTGTCGTTCCTTCAACTAACTTACCCAACCAAGCGACAGGCTTCTAAAACATCTCGTTGGTGTCGTTCCTTCAACTAACTTACCCAACCAAGCGACAGGCTTCTAAAACACCTCTTTGGTCTCGTTCCTTCAACTAACTTACCCAACCAAGCGACAGGCTTCTAAAACACCGCTTTGGTGTCATTCCTTCAATTAACTTACCCAACCAAGAGACAGTCACACGAGAGTGTGTGAATTGGTCAAATGAAGATGTACCCCGTCACTCAAAGGTACGGTTGAATGCTGAAACTATCACAGAGCTTCTAAAAACGTGTAGGGGTCATTAAACTTCTAAAATTGTGTAAGGGTGTATGAAACTTGTAAAACTGTGTAAAGGTTTATCAAACTTCTAAAAATGAATAAGGTTTTATCAAGCTTCTAAAATGTATACTGATCAAGCTTCTAACAATGTGCAAAGGTTCATAAAACTTCTAAAATTGTGTAAGGGGGTTTATCAAACTTCCAAAAATGTGTAAGGGTTTATCAAACTTCTAAAATTGTGTAAGGGTTCATTAAAGTTTGTGTGAGGATTAATTAAACTTTTAAAAATGTGCAAGAGTTTATAAAACTTCTTAAAAAGTGTAAGGATTCATCATACTTCTTAGAAATGTGTGCGGGGATTTATCAAACCTCCAAAAATGTGTAAGGGTTTATCAAACTTCTAAAATTGTGTAAGGGTGCATTAAAGTTTTAAAAATGTGTAGAGGTATATCAAACTTCTAAAAAAGGGCAGAGATTCATCAAGTTTCCAAAAATGTGTAGAGGTTCATCAAACTTCTAAAATTCTGTATAATTTCAACAAACTTCTAAAAAATGTGTAAGGGTCTATCAAACAGGTAAAAATGTGAAAGGGTCTATCAAACAGCTAAACATGTGTAAGGGTTCGTTAAACTTCTAAAAATGTGTAAGGGTTTATTAATTTCTAAAAATGTGTAAGGGTTTATTAAACTGCTAAA
This sequence comes from Megaustenia siamemsis, assembly GCA_032433765.1. Lineage (NCBI taxonomy): Eukaryota > Metazoa > Mollusca > Gastropoda > Stylommatophora > Ariophantidae > Megaustenia > Megaustenia siamemsis. Next base: position 13,021,769 of record JAVIAB010000106.1, on the reverse strand, counting down.
GGTGTGTAAGAGTTAATAAAACTTCTAAAATAGTTAGCAGAAAATGTTTCTTTGAAAGTAGAGCGACGTGGGATGATATTGATCATATCGACCATAAAATATCTGGTTGATCTGTGAACAAAATGGATGATCACAGCATACCCCACGTGCCCTTTAAGCTTCTGATGACTTTACGCCATTAATAATGTAACATAATGTAAAAATGTATGTTAAAATGTTAAAATAATCCAGAATTAATAATGATGACAAATCTTCCTTATATCGTGTACATCAATGCAGAACGCCAATAATACCAATAAAAATATGCGACAGGTGTCAACAATTAAAACTCCTAGCTGAATTGTATCCTAACTTGTGTATAACTGAGCTATCACAGCTCCCACACACTTCTTATAATTTATTATTAAAGGTGATTAGAAGAAAAAGCGGTATCTTAAGAAGTAAAATCTATTGTGGTTAAATTCGGCTCCCTCAATGAGATAGAGCTGCTTGCACAGAACAGAGACAAATGGCGAGATTTGATAAAATATCTTTAAAAGAATTGAAAACTGCTAGAACAAAAATTCAGATAAGAGAAGGAGTATCTTGGTCTACGCCCTAATGGCCGGCTACGGCTCGATAGGTCAATAGGTAGATAGATAGATAGATTGTGGTTAAACATTGAATATTGCTTCCTCCTAAACTATCGGATTTGCCAATCCTTGAACTTTTTGTTGTTGTTCTTCTTTTTTCTTTCCTCATTTGCCTTTCAGCGTCGAGGGGAGATATAATTTGCTGCCGTTTGCTCTTCTGTTCGCTTCTGCTGCTGTTATGTTTCCTAGTGTTTCTAATATTTCGTTAATCCACCTTTTTCGTGGTCGACCCTTGAGTCTGGTGTTCTCGCAACGTTTATTGAAGGCTATTTGTATTATATTTTGATCTGTCTGTCTTGTCACGCGGTCAAGCCATTTTATCTGTTGCTTGTTTGTATATTCTATGGCGGGGGAAATTCCTAGCTTTTTTCTCGGTTCTTCATTTCTGATCTTATCTCTCTGACTGTTTTTATTATTATTCGTCTAACACATTTCATCCCAGTAGAGGTTATTTTTCTTACGTTCTTGCATGTATGGTCCAGTACTAGCATTAGTACTCAAAGAGGCCAACACAAAAGGGAGTTCCAAAATAATAAATCAGTAAGAAACAATCAACATTTTTTGGAGTTTAATTTTTGCATTTTTGGAGCAACATTTTTGACCATAAGATCAGAAATGAAGAACTGAGAAAAAAGCTAAGAATAGCCCCGCCATATAATATATAAGGAAACAACAGATAAAATGGTTTGGCCACGTGACAAGGCAGAAAGAACAAAACACAACACAACGAGCCTTCAACAAACGTTGTGAGAACACCACACCCAAGAGTCGACTACGAAAAAGATACGGAATATTAGAAGGACTAGGAAACATAACAGCAGCAGAGGTGAACAGAAGAGCAAAAGACCGCAAATTATATCTCCCCTCGACGCTGAAAGGCAGATGATGAAGGAAAGAGAAGGAGAAGAAGAACATTTTTGGGGCACATCATGAGACGATGAAATTTGGAATACTTGGTTACAACTGGCAAAATAACAGGAAAGAGATATCGGACGACAGAGAGAGAGAATACTGGATAGCTTGGTGTCATGGCATGGAAAACAGTCAAGAAAGAACTGATACGATGCACTGTAGACAGAAGATTGTGGAAGGACAAGATCGCCTACACCAACCGGTGTGGCACATGATGATGATTATGAAGATGATGACTAGCATTAGTAGCACAACGTTGGATGAAGATTGTATTGTAGAGTGCCCATTTTACCTCTAGATTTATTTCTTTGCTGGACAATAGTGGTGATAGCTGTCCAATGATTTGACAAGCTTTGATGCATCTTCAGTTAATCTCTGTTCTTTGTGAATTGCCGCTTATCCCAAGGTATTTAAATTCCTCTACTTGTTTTAGTTGTCTGTCGTCTATAGTTATGTTGACGTTCTGTTCCTCTCTTCTGATATTCATGACTTTTTGGCTCAGGCAAAGGCAGCTTTCCAAAAAGATGAGGAAGATACTATGCAATCCATTTTTGACAATAGAAGCAAGAAAAAGAGTTCTTAAATGTTATGTAGAGCCAGTCTTAACATATGGATGTGAATCATGGACAATAGGACAACAGACAAGAAAATCACTCGAGTCTGTAGAAATGTGGTTTTACAGAAGAATGTTGAGAATACCATGGACAGCTAAGAAGATTAACGAAAATGTTATGAAAGAGGTCAAAGGAGAAAGAGAGCTAATTTCCAATATTTGGAAGAAACAATCATCATTTTTAGCCATGTAATGATAAGTGAACAACTGGAATATATTGCAAAAGCTGGACAAATTGAGGGACGAAGAGATAGAGGAAAGCAAAGAGAAAACATACCAGACAGCTTAAGAGAATGGCTTGGCAGAAGGTCAGCAACAGAAATGATAAATAACTGTCGAGATCGAAAGTTGTGGAGAGACATGATCACCTACGCCAGCAGGCCCGGTTCTTGATGATGATGATGATGACTTTTTGTTAAGACCATTACTTTGTAAACTATTGTTGACACATAAACATTGACTTGAACCAAAAATGTAACGATGTTATGTTTTGTGTGGGCGGTCACAGACTGAAACCATTTCCATAGAAATAAGTGGGGTGTACCAGACTCAGGACATGTTCAACCATAGCCGCTGCTAAATCTCCAAAGTTATAGCTAAAATGCTAATTTTAGAAGGAAACCAACAGCTGTGATGAATGACAGAAAGTAATTGTAATGCCTTGAAAAATATACTAAGATCAAGCAAATAACACCAGGGTTAAAATTAAGAATTGCAAAATGTTATATCTTCTCAACATTCCTGTATATTGCAGAAGCATGGAATTAGACAACAACAAAAAAAAAAAAAACAGAACAGACAAGTGAAGCCTTTGAAATGTGGATTTATAGAAGAATAGGACAATTCAATGGAAAGAAAAGAAAACAAATAATTAATAAAAAACTATCTTTACAACACATAGTATCATTGCTGGTGTATGTCGGGGGGGGGGGGGGGGAGAGAGGAACGATAGAACCAGAGGGATAAAGGCCGCTTGGTCAAGCAGTCGCCACGACGTGTGGGACTCAGGATTGTTATTTCACCACCGATAGAAAAAAAATCCTTTCTGTCTACCGTGGGTTCGAAAAAACAACTAAACATGAAAATAGAACTACTAAAGACAGTTCAAACAAGACAAATTAGATTTTTGGGGCATGTTAAAAGACAAATATTACAAGTAATCTTGGAAGGCAACATTTTTACAACCGATATAATTTGTGTAATCGTCTCTTGTGTGTTTTAATAACAGTTGAAAGGAAAGAGGACGAAAGATGTGCATAGGTTGGATTAATAAGTTGAGAAATAGTTTGTGCTAAACACTTTAGTTGACCATCGAAAACAATAGTCACGTAAAACACATAGTGAGAAGAATAATCGTGAGGAAGACTTGAATAAAAAGGCAATAAAATAAGAAACAAAATATAAATAAAGCAAGAAATATTGAGAATGATGAAACATTTGAAATAAAGAGAGCAGAGATTGGGATGTTATGTGATTGAGAGAATCTGTATGACTAACATGGTTTCCTGTATTAATCTTGACTTGTAATTCAATACTGATATTAAATGAAAGCATAAGAAAAATGGTAGGAACAAAACCCTGCCAAGAATATATAGAACAACAATAACTTAAATGGTTTGGCCACCTGGAAGAATGAATTCTCACCAATCACCATCAAGGGCGTTCTTCTCAAGAATGCATGGAAAAAGACCAAGAGGAAGACCTAGAAGAAGATGGATAGATGCAGTGATAGAGACATGTAACAACAAAGGAAAATCACTAATTCAGACAGTTCGAGCAGCACAAGAACGACAAATGATATAACAACGACACCTTTTCGGTATCAGTGAGAAAGAGAAATGAAGAAGATGAATGATATTAAGTAAATATATAATAACCACGATTTATTTTTTTTTTAAAAACGACATAAATAACAACCTTATATTGCAAGATGTACATTATAAGAAACAACACCAGACTTTGCTTATACGAGGGGCGTTCACAAAGTAATGCACCACATTGGTTTCCTCAGCTAATAATAAACATAGAAGTAGGCAATTTTGCACACTTTAAATTTAGCATGTGTCGATTGAGTGCACCCAATTGCACTGCAATTAACCAAATAATACGACTGCACTAAACCGTTGAAATGAAGCATATTAGCAACTTTCGTCATAGCAAATTTTAGCGAATTTTAGCAAGGTTTAGCGAATTGTCATAGAATTTCTTGCTTTAGAGAAGGGAAATGTGAACATTCACAAGGGCCTACGTGAGGCGTATTGTAGTTTTGCAGTTGACAGGAGCACAGTAAGTCGCTGGGTTCAGAGAATAAAAGAATCGGAAAGCGGAGAAACGGAGCTTCTTCATCGACCGCGCCGTTGATGGACAGCCGCAGCCACTAAAGCAGAGATGTTGAAATGTGCTCAGGGCATTTCTCTTGGTGCTAGGCGCGTCACTACTCAACAATTGGCCTTAAAGTTGTCAGTCAGGGGTGGCATGCACAAAACTATCGGATTCTCTAAGGTTTCTACAAGATCGGTTCCACAAAATCTCACAAATGAGCATCAATTGCAAATAAAAGCAATTTCTTCTGAACTCTTGGAGTTGTGATTCTTGTGGATGTTATGCCAAGAGGAGAGACAATCACATCACAAGCTTACATTAAGACATTGATGTTGTGATTATTGTGTGTGTTATGCCAAGAGGAGAGACAATCAATTCACAAGCTTACATTAAGACATTGAAGGTGTGATTCTTGTGTGTGTTATGCCAAGAGGAGAGACAATCAATTCACAAGCTTACATTAAGACATTGATGGTGTGATTCTTGTGTGTGTTATGCCAAGAGGAGAGACAATCACATCACAAGCTTACATTAAGACATTGATGGTGTGATTCTTGTGTGTGTTATGTCAAGAGGAGAGACAATCAATTCACAAGCTTACATTAAGACATTGAAGGTGTGATTCTTGTGTGTGTTATGCCAAGAGGAGAGACAATCAATTCACAAGCTTACATTAAGACATTGAAGGTGTGATTCTTGTGTGTGTTATGCCAAGAGGAGAGACAATCAATTCACAAGCTTACATTAAGACATTGAAGGTGAGATTCTTGTGTGTGTTATGCCAAGAGGAGAGACAATCAATTCACAAGCTTACATTAAGACACTGAAGGTGAGATTCTTGTTGATGTTATGCCAAGAGGAGAGACAATCACATCACAAGCTTACATTAAGACATTGATGTTGTGATTATTGTGTGTGTTATGTCAAGAGGAGAGACAATCAATTCACAAGCTTACATTAAGACATTGAAGGTGTGATTCTTGTGTGTGTTATGCCAAGAGGAGAGACAATCAATTCACAAGCTTACATTAAGACATTGAAGGTGTGATTCTTGTGTGTGTTATGCCAAGAGGAGAGACAATCAATTCACAAGCTTACATTAAGACATTGAAGGTGTGATTCTTGTGTGTGTTATGCCAAGAGGAGAGACAATCAATTCACAAGCTTACATTAAGACATTGAAGGTGTGATTCTTGTGTGTGTTATGTCAAGAGAGAGAGAGAGACAATCAATTCACAAGCTTACATTAAGACATTGAAGGTGTGATTCTTGTGTGTGTTATGCCAAGAGGAGAGACAATCAATTCACAAGCTTACATTAAGACATTGAAGGTGTGATTCTTGAGTGTTATGTCAAGAGAGAGAGAGAGACAATCAATTCACAAGCTTACATTAAGACATTGAAGGTGAGATTCTTGTGTGTGTTATGTCAAGAGAGAGAGAGAGACTATCAATTCACAAGCTTACATTAAGACATTGATGGTGTGATTCTTGTGTGTGTTATGCCAAGAGGAGAGACAATCAATTCACAAGCTTACATTAAGACATTGAAGGTGTGATTCTTGTGTGTGTTATGCCAAGAGGAGAGACAATCAATTCACAAGCTTACATTAAGACATTGAAGGTGTGATTCTTGTGTGTGTTATGCCAAGAGGAGAGACAATCAATTCACAAGCTTACTTTAAGACATTGAAGGTGTGATTATTGTGTGTGTTATGTCAAGAGAGAGAGAGACTATCAATTCACAATCTTACATTAAGACATTGAAGGTGTGATTCTTGTGTGTGTTATGTCAAGAGAGAGAGAGAGGGATAATCAATTCACAAGCTTACATTAAGACATTGAAGGTGTGATTATTGTGTGTGTTATGTCAAGAGAGAGAGAGAGGGATAATCAATTCACAAGCTTACATTAAGACATTGAAGGTGTGATTATTGTGTGTGTTATGTCAAGAGAGAGAGAGAGAGACTATCAATTCACAAGCTTACATTAAGACATTGATGGTGTGATTATTGTGTGTGTTATGTCAAGAGAGAGAGAGAGGGATAATCAATTCACAAGCTTACATTAAGACATTGATGGTGTGATTATTGTGTGTGTTATGTCAAGAGAGAGAGAGAGAGAGAGAGAGAGAGAGAGAGAGACTATCAATTCACAAGCTTATATTAAGACATTGAAGGTGAGATTCTTGTGGATGTTATGTCAAGAGAGAGAGAGAGAGAGAGAGAGAGAGAGACTATCAATTCACAAGCTTATATTAAGACATTGAAGGTGAGATTCTTGTGGATGTTATGTCAAGAGAGAGAGAGAGAGAGAGAGAGAGAGAGAGAGAGAGAGAGAGAGAGAGACAATCAATTCACAAGCTTATATTAAGACAGAAAAAGTAAATCAACGTTTTCTCAGAGTCCTACCACACAAGATTAGAGCAGATCTGCTTATTTTTCACGACAATGCGCGCCCTCATACAAATCTGGCAACACGGGAAACAATCAGCAGATTGGGTTGGACTGTACTCCACCATTCACAATACAACCCTCACACAAGTCTGGTAACACGGGAAACAATTACCAGATTGGGTTGGACAGTACTCCACCATCCACCATACAACTCTCACACAAGTCTGGTAACACGGGAAACAATTACCAGATTGGGTTGGACAGTACTCCACCATCCATCATACAACCCTCACACAAGTCTGCCAACACGGGAAGCAATCACCAGATTGGGTTGGACTGTACTCCCTCATCCACCATACAACCCTCACGCAAGTCTGGCAACATGGGAAACAATCACCAGATTGAGTTGGACTGTACTCCCTCATCCACCATACAACCCTCACACAAGTCTGGCAACATGGGAAACAATCACCAGATTGGGTTGGACTGTACTCCCTCTTCCACCATACAACCCTCACACAAGTCTGGCAACATGGGAAACAATCACCAGATTGAGTTGGACTGTACTCCCTCTTCCACCATACAACCCTCACACAAGTCTGGCAACATGGGAAACAATCACCAGATTGGGTTGGACTGTACTCCCTCATCCACCATACAACCCTCACACAAGTCTGGCAACATGGGAAACAATCACCAGATTGGGTTGGACTGTACTCCCTCTTCCACCATACAACCCTCACACAAGTCTGGCAACATGGGAAACAATCACCAGATTTGGTTGGACTGTACTCCTTCATCCACCATACAACCCTCACGCAAGTCTGGCAACATGGGAAGTAATAATCATCATTGGGTTGGACTCTACTACACCATCCACCATATAACCATGACTTGGCAGCCTCTGATTTCCATCTCTTTGATCCACTTAAAGATGCCCTCTGCGGAGCAAGGTTTGAAGATGATGAAGGAGTGATTCATGCAGCGAAATGAATGGCTACTCGATCTAGACAAAGACTGCTTAAGGCTAGGAATACATGCACTTGTTGCGCGCTGGCGTAAATATGTACAAGTGGATTAGGATTATGTTGAATGATACCGTTTACATGCCATATTTATATATACTGTGTACAAATTTCATACTTTTTGAATTAGCGGTCCCCTAGAAAACCGATTCGGTGCATTACTTTCTGAATACACTAAGTTTTTTGACAATTTGCCATCAATGTCATCGTTCAACAAGATGGTAACAAATGTTAACGAACTCTTAGAAGTTAAACATCGAAAAGATTAGGTTTCATTGATTAGGTTTTAGATGGCCACAGCCGGGCAAAATGATTAAGGAATCCATCGTTGATCGATGAGTCGCGCCGCAAATTGTGCAAATGTCACGGCTTGGCGTAATATAGCGACACAACGTACCTTCGCCCACTTAACGTGTGAGCGTTATAGAAGACAAAGAAGGATACCACACACATTGTCAAAGGTAAACCAATAGAACAACACGTGATACATGATAATTAAAAACAGAAGTCGCAGTGTGAAACGATAACAATAAACATTTATTGTTTTAAAAAAGATAACTAATAAACTCCATTCATCTTTACTTATAAATGTTCAATAATTAACCACTCTGGTTTGTGAAGTTTTATTAGTGGATAAAGAGGTACAGCGAAGACGATGGCTCTGGATAGGACACACACTGCAGAAGCCAATTGAGAGTATTACACACCAGGCCTTTTTTTGGAATGCCAAGGAAAAAGACAAAGAGGAGGACAAAATATTTTTGGAAAAGATAGACAGAAGCTGAGATGAAGATGATGGGGAAGACATGGAATGAAATTAAAAGAATTCGAATAGAAAGAACGCTTGGAAAGTGTTTGTTGAAGACATTTGCTCCACAGGGAGCTGAAGGTAGAAGAGGAAGAGGACGAAGAACACCACTGGTCTCTTATACAACAACCAACAACACCACTGGCCTTATAATACGTTAATCAACAACATCGCTGGCGTTATTATACAACAATCAACAACACCATTGGCATTAATATACAACAATCAACAACACCACTGGCGTTATTATACAACAATCAACAACACCATTGACATTAATATACAACAATCAACACCATCGCTGGCGTTATTATACAACAATCAACAACACCACTGGCGTTATTATACAACAATCAACAACACCACTGAAATTAATATACAACAATCAACAACACTACTGGCGTTATTATACAACAATCAACAACACCATTGACATTAATATACAACAATCAACAACACCACTGGCGTTATTATACAACAATCAACAACACCATTGGTATTAATATACAACAATCAACAACATCGCTGGCGTTATTATACTACAATCAACAACACCACTGGCCTCATTATACAACAACCAATAACACCACTGGCCTCATTATACAACAAACAACAACACCACTGACGTTATTATACAACAACCAACAACACCACTGGCCTCATTATACAACAACACCACTGGCCTCATTATACAACAATCAACAACACCACTGGACTCATTATACAACAAACAACAACACAACTAGCCTCATCATACAACAAACAACAACATCGCTGGCGTTATTATACAACAATCAACAACACCACTGGCGTTATTATACAACAATCAACAACACCATTGAAATTAATATACAACAATCAACAACATCGCTGGCGTTATTATACAACAATCAACAACACCACTGGCCTCATTATACAACAACCAACAACACCACTGGCCTCATTATACAACAAACAACAACACCACTGACGTTATTATACAACAACCAACAACACCACTGGCCTCATTATACAACAACACCACTGGCCTCATTATACAACAATCAACAACACCACTGGACTCATTATACAACAAACAACAACACAACTAGCCTCATCATACAACAAACAACAACATCATTGACGATATTATACAACAACCAACAACACCACTGGCCTAATTATACAACAACCAACAACACCACTGGCCTCATTATACAACAACCAACAACACCACTGGCCTAATTATACAACAACCAACAACACCACTGGCCTCATTATACAACAACCAACAACACCACTGGCCTCATTATACAACAACCAACAACACCACTGACGTTATTATACAACAATCAACAACATCATTGACGTTATTATACAACAATCTGCAACATCATTGATGTTATTATACAACAATCAACAACATCATTGACGTTATCAATTAGTGATTTTCCTTTGTTGTTACATGTCTCTATCACTGCATCTATCCATCTTCTTCTGGGTCTTCCTCTTGGTCTTTTTCCATGTATTCTTGAGAAGAACGCCTTTGATGTACACATTAATAGCTAACGTGTATTGTTTCCATAAATAACAGTTTATTATCTTAGTCAACTAATCGTACAAAGCCAGAACGTTGCTGTGTACCAAAATCTGCGTCGTGTGGTAGAATCTATGATCTCTCTTAAGAACTACGATGAGAGAAGGCAAACTTGCGGCAGTTTGACTTGTCAATTGTTTCTTCAGATAACGTCTTAAAATAACATACCATTTTAAATAGAGGGGACCAGAAAGAACAAGCAATACATCAACAGCTATCAAAAATGGTATTTTACATGCATTATTTGTTATGCTACGCGGCATTGCAAAATATAATGGTTGAAAGAAAGAGAGAAATAAAGAAAGAAAGGCAAAGAAAGGCAAAGAAAGAAGAAAAGAAAGGAAGAAAAACGGAAAGAAAGAAAAAAGGAAAGAAAGAAAAAGTACAGAAAGAAAAAAAGAAATATAGAAAAGAAAGAAGAAAGAAAGATAGAAAAATGTGAGAAAGAAAGATAGATAGATAGATAGATAGATAGATAGATAGATAGATAGATAGATAGATAGATAGATAGATAGATAGATAGATAGATAGATAGATAGATAGATAGATAGATAGATAGATAGATAGATAGATAGATAGATAGATAGATAGATAGAGGAGAGAGAAAAAAGAACGAAAACGCAAGAAAGAAAGAAAGAAAGAAAGAAAGAAAAGAAAGAAAGAAAGAAAGAAAATGAAAGAATTTAAGTAAGAAGAAAGAAAAAGAGAAACAAAGTAAGAAAGCAAGAAAGAAATACAAGAGAAAGAAAGAAGGAAAGAAAGAAAGAAAGAAAGAAAATGAAAGAATTTAAGTAAGTAGAAAGAAAAAGAGAAACAAAGTAAGAAAGCAAGAAAGAAATACAAGAGAAAGAAAGAAGGAAAGAAAGAAAGAAAGAAAGAAAGAAAGAAAGAAAGAAAGAAAGAGGAGAAAAAAGGAAGGAATTGAAAGAAAGAAAGAAAAAAAAATGGAAAGAAAGAAAGAAATACAAGAGAAAGAAAGAAATGATGAGAGAAAAGAAAGAAAGAAAGAAAGAAAGAAAGAAAGAAAGAAAGAAAGAAAGAAAGACAGAAAGAAAGAGAGAAAGAAAGAAAGGGAACGATTCTCTTGAATTCCTAAAAGCTAGCGCGTGTTTACTGGAAAAAACAAACCGTGATAATAGCTAGCTAGCACACATCTTGTAACACACTAACTACACACTTCCTGGCCACTTTGTCTTAACCCACGACTTCCATGTTTGTCTGGGTAGCCAGTCCAAATTGCCGCTGATAACGCCAAGCCAAGTGATCAATTCTCGACAGCATTATTTTTAATATGATTTGATTCATTCAGTGCGTAAAGTATAATCATGATCCCAAAAAATCAAATTAACTAACGTTGAGTTTATTGAGATGTTGAGATCGACTCTGAGATCAGGGGACTCATGGTGCATAGTGCGTGGTGCATGGTGCGTGGTGCATGGTGCGTGGTGCATGGTGCATGGTGCATGGTGCGTGGTGCGTGGTGCATGGTGCATATTGCATGGTGCGTGGTGCATGGTGCATGGTGCATGGTGCATGGTGCGTGGTGCATAGTGCGTGGTGCGTGGTGCATGGTGCGTGGTGCATGGTGCGTGGTGCGTGGTGCATAGTGCGTGGTGCGTGGTGCATGGTGCATGGTGCGTGGTGCGTGGTGCATAGTGCGTGGTGCATAGTGCGTGGTGCGTGGTGCATGGTGCATGGTGCGTGGTGCGTGGTGCATGGTGCATGGTGCGTGGTGCTTGGTGCATGGTGCGTGGTGCGTGGTGCATGGTGCGTGGTGCGTGGTGCGTGGTGTATGGTGCATGGTGCATGGTGCGTGGTGCGTGGTGCATGGTGCGTGGTGCGTGGTGCATGGTGCGTGGTGCGTGGTGCATGGTGCATGGTGCGTGGTGCGTGGTGCATGGTGCGTGGTGCGTGGTGCATGGTGCGTGGTGCATGGTGCATTGTGCGTGGTGCGTGGTGCATGGTGCATGGTGCGTGGTGCGTGGTGCATGGTGCATGGTGCGTGGTGCTTGGTGCATGGTGCGTGGTGCGTGGTGCATGGTGCGTGGTGCGTGGTGCGTGGTGTATGGTGCATGGTGCATGGTGCGTGGTGCGTGGTGCATGGTGCGTGGTGCATGGTGCGTGGTGCGTGGTGCATGGTGCGTGGTGCATGGTGCGTGGTGCGTGGTGCATGGTGCGTGGTGCGTGGTGCATGGTGCATTGTGCGTGGTGCGTGGTGCATGGTGCATGGTGCGTGGTGCGTGGTGCATGGCGCGTGGTGCGTGGTGCATGGTGCATGGTGCGTGGTGCATGGTGCGTGGTGCATGGTGCGTGGTGCATGGTGCGTGGTGCATGGTGCATGGTGCGTGGTGCATGGAGCATGGTGCGTGGTGCATGGTGCATGGTGCATGGTGCGTGGTGCATGGAGCATGGAGCATGGTGCATGGTGCGTGGTGCATGGTGCGTGGTGCGTGGTGCATGGTGCATAGTGCATGGTGCGTGGTGCGTGGAGCATTGTGCGTCGAAACGTACAGAAAGAGTTACGAAAATCATCATCATCATCACTGAGTGCCGTCTCCCCGTCGAAGTTTGGCTACCATGGAGCGCCATTCCACTCTGTCTCTTGCTTTGATGGTGCAGATTATCATAGGTTGACTTGTCCATCTTTTGATGTTACTCGTCCATGTTAGTCTTGGTCTGCCTCTGCTTCTTTTACCTTGTATTTTCCCTTCCAATATTACTTTTATTAGGCTGTTGTGTCTTTTAACATACCCCAAATTTCATTTGTCTTGTTCTAATTGTGTTTAGAAAAATAATAACAATAAATACAAATATAAAGTTAAAGGTGCACTACTTGTCCTACCCCAGGCGCTGGTGACACATGTTACGCCACTGGTACTTTATGTATAGGGTCAAACGTTTGTAACTATCAGGAGTGAATAACAAAAATAAGACCCTAACACACCATGGTGATTGTTTAGTAGAAGCAGCTTTTATCTCCGATCCTATTTGCAGATCCCTGTGGTTACCAATGTCGTAAAGATAGTTTTAGAGACAGTTCTGTGAGATTGAATTCATTTCTTGGTCTACAACTTTCATTAACTCTCTGCTGTCTTGCTGCGTTATGTTGAGTCAATTTCATCAGTGAAGTCCTAAACAACTGGATTCCTAATACATCAGTGCCTTCAGAAATCTGTCAATTTTTTTGTGAATTTGCTTCTATATGTCTGTTTTACTGTGGCTGTTTGCATTTTCGGACGATGACGTTGCTTCGTTGGTAGACGTTGAAGCGGCAAAACAAATATGTTATTGCGTTTCTGAATTTTTGAGTATTAAATTTTGTATGTTATTGAGTTATTTATTTTTTTTTAGTTTTGAGTTATTAGGTTATTGAGTTATTTGCGTGTCATCATCACTGCACTCCGAACATGTCCAAACAAATAAGTGTTCCATCAATGCCACAAGGCATTTGGGGTATATGGTACTAGTGCCCATATTAGTTAAATAACTGGTGGCGCATTATATGAGTGATTTTGTATCATACGCCAGGCTGCTAACGTTTGCCAGATGTACATTTCTGGTTTCCAATTTCATAGGTTGGGTTTATAGAAACCGTGTCGATCAGAAAAAGAAAACATGCAGCTAAAAAGTTAAGGAACTGAACCAGGCACCGTTTGGTGAAAGGTTAGGGGAATACTACTTAATCATCGACATTTGATCCTACTTGAGCGGGAACACCACCTTATCATCGACATTTGATCCTACTTGAGCGGGAACACCACCTTATCATCGACATTTGATCCTACTTAAGCTGGAACACTACCTAACCATCGACATTTGATCCTACTTAAGCTGGAACACTACCTAACCATCGACATTTGATCCTACTTAAGCTGGAACACTACATAACCATCGACATTTGATCCTACTTGTGAACCACAAACCCAGCCCATCCTATGCTTCATCTCTCTTTCTTTCTGGCACCCGATGACTAAACAAGAAGTTTATATTTTCTTCGTTAACCATTCTTAAAAGAACGTTACGTGGGCGTAGTCGAGTTGTGTTTATTTGCACCTTTAAGCCTGAGGCATTCGGATTCAGCACGGCATATTTGAGTACCGGGTTGCCTTCCCTCGTCGATCTCTACTCGTTTGACCAGACTACCCCATTACTTAGTCTGTTATAATACAATAAGATAAACATAAAATTATGTTACACAGCTAGACCAACTGAACGACTAGACAGAGTACAACGTTTCGGCAAAAGTCTTCATCAGGTTTATCAAACAATCTATACACATTAAGCACAAAATTCTGAGTTAGAATACACTACGGCAAGGTTCTAAAAATGGCAGAAATTGCTAGAGTGTCGTTGTGTATTCTGTCTCTGATTTTTGTTTGATAAACCTGATGAAAGCTTTTGCTGAAACGTTGTAATTTGTCTTGTCTTTCTGTTATTCTAACTGCTCAATACCATTTTTGTTTGCTTTCGTTCGCCAGCTTTTACCTCTGACGAAGTCCCTAGAGACTAGGAACTGAATTTTGCGTGCTAATCCATTTTTCCCTGGCAGCCGTGTGCACAGGCGTCCCACGCCGCACAAGCAGATAACTCCAACTTCGGAGGTACTCATAGTTTTTCCGTCTATGAGTAATTGACGTTTCAAGCCGGGCCTCGCTGCTGAGACCAGGAGTGGTTGCCGCTGAGAGAAAATCATAAATAACGTCTCTGTCTCGAGGCCGGCGTCTTACCTCGAGACCAACCAATCCTCCCAATATCATATTATGTTTATTTTATATGTTTTCTTCAGCTATACCCTCGACTCCACGTAGTTGTTTAATGTGACTACAGGCATTAAGGTATGGTTGGTTCAAATCTCTGGCGCAAGCTATCAGCTACAAGCTTCCAACTATGTTTCTGCTTTGCCTCTATGTTTGATCTGCGTATTTTGAATGTGTGTGTATTACGTCAGATTGTAGTTATGAACTAGATCAATCAGCATGTTCTATTGCACATTATAAGTTCCGCACTACTGGAACATAACTGAGTATAACGTGAGGTTTTATATATTAACATCTTACCAGGGATCCAAATGTATATATGTGTTATGTTATTTTAGATTCCATATTGTGATCCGAAATTCTAAGGAGAACTATGATCCACACGCACGAACTCCGTCGCATTGCCTGGGGGTCACATATATTGGACGGAACCATTGCTGGTATGATTTCAATAGATGGGACCTAATTTAGTAGTAAATACATCTTCTGAGTTATATTTTTGTATTATCTTAGATCTAAAAGGTCATGAAGGAGACCGTCAGAGCTGGCTCATGACAGTGTGTGCAATATTCATTCATATACATGAACAATCTGTATTTGAAAAAGAATCAAAACTGAAATACAAGGAGCTGGAGATAAAGAAACAAATTGCATAGCTTTTCTTGAGACTGATCCACATCGCATGGTACAGTTGCTCATGACGTGACGGTACCTTACCTTGACATTGAACGTAAAAGTGGCTATGTGGAATGTGCATTCACTGCTGACAAGAAAGGTTCGGATACGATTCCCAAATGCACTGTTTCTTTTTTTTTTACTTACACGATTTGGATTTCACTCACAATCTGGAAATTGGTACCAGAAGTTTGTTTCTTGAATGTAGGGCGACCTGGCGTTATACCGTCCACATCATTTACACAAATATACCGTTGAACATTTAAGACTATGGTCACAAACATCTTATTGTTTACACTTTATAAAGTCGCTAGCCATCGAATTATCCACATTGTCATCCAAACAACTGCCCATAGACGCTCAGATTGCCTCCCTAGCAAATTCCACAATGAAACAATAAACTGGTTCAAAAGTCCTCCCCCCCATTCTCCTCGCGATTCTCATGAAATTAGACGACATTCCTTCAGATTACATGAAACTCGGGAGTCACACTAGAGTTGCAGATTCGCTAACAACATTTAAACCTTTATTTCCCCATTATTATTTTTATTGGGGGGAGCAGAAGCGCCTGCGACCTGTGGTCGCAATAGCAGGGTCGGCCTACCATCAGCCGACCAAGACCTAGCAGTTCTACCTCCTCGTGGTCTCTCCTGGAAACAGTCTGCGTCAAACCAGACTGGCTAACAGAAGCTAGAATCGTCGTGTTCTCTGTAGTGGTGGCTGTTACTGATATAAAGGACCCAGTATTTGCAGTACCTCTGGGCTGGTCTAGTAGTTTTCCAGCATAGGCTGGGACAGACGAACTCCAACCTCTCCAGTAAGAGCCGGGAATGTCAAGAAAGCCACTACGACCCGCCACATCTTATGAGTCAAAGGGCAACACGCTCGCATCAACTCGTGGCATTTCGTCAACAACGACAACACCATCCTTTTAGAGCGCACAGTTTGGGATATACAACAGTCCATCATTATGACGTGGTTCAGACACCTATCAGCAATGAATACACCCACACCGCTTCATTCACTTTAAAGACCGCAGCCAGATGCACGAACACCGTAGAACAGGCGTAGAATCCTTAATAAGTAAAAATCGGTTAGTTTAGCTTTAGCAGGGATTTTCATGTAGGAGATGAAAGTAATCGGCGTTGAATAAATCTAACGACGGTTAAAGAACAGTTCTCAATGTCACGGCGAAATATGTATAGTAACGTCACATCATATTCACACCGTCTGATTCACCAAAAAAGGGACCGCAGGTTAGGTGCACGAACTCCGTAGAAGCGGCATGAATGTGTAAAACACACCATTTAAGACACCGTTACTTACTGTTGTGTGTCCAGAACCTTACGAAAGGTCGTCGACAAGCAGACAAATAGTGGCAGTGAATGCAAGCAGTGAATTTAATCATTGAATTTAATCAGCGAATTCTGTCATGTAGTGTCTGGGAGCTGAGCATATCCGCTAAATGTCGTCCCACATTGTTGCAACTGCACTCTTATTTGCTCTAAACAAGATACCAATATATATTAAATGTGATACAACTAAGCTAAAGGGCAAGGGTACAGATTCTACTAAATCAACAGCTAAAAGCATGCCAGGCTTTCGTAGAACATTAATGTACGGAAACATAACCTGCCTGTCATAACTTCAATATTTCAGCAACAGTTAGCATAAAAGCTATGAAACCGAATTGAAAATATGTTGACATTTTCGTCAAATATTCTCATTTGTATTTCACATTTGCAATACGAGAAGAGCGCAACAAAAAAATCACGTTAAAGAAAACACCGTGGGGGAGAAAACACCGTGGGGGATAGTTGTCAAAACTGATATATATATATATATCCTATTCCAAATACACCATAAAGTTACGGAATTTGGAAACTCACCCAGTCAGCTTAGCTGATAATTTTATCACTGAAGTGAAATTCTATAAAGAGTCATGTGTATGTAAATGATATATAAAGCAATGAACACAATTATTTTAAGAAATGTGATTCTAAATACAAATTATCCAATGAATTGAATTAAGCATAGAAAACGTACATATTTCGCTCATGAAGGAAATATTATCATAATATCGTGTCGCAAAAGAAACATCATAATATCGGGTCACAAAGGAAACATCATAATATTGTGTCACAAAGGAAACATCATAATATCTTGTCACAAAGGAAACATCATAATATTGTGTCACAAAGGAAACATCGTAATATCGTGTCACAAAAGAAACATCATAATATTGTGTCACAAAGGAAACATCATAATGTCTTGTCACAAAGGAAACATCATAATATCGTGTCACAAAGGAAACATCATAATATTGTGTCACAAAAGAAACATCATAATATTGTGTCACAAAGGAAACATCATAATATTGTGTCACAAAGGAAACATCATAATATCGTGTCACAAAGGAAACATCATAATATCGTCGCACAAAGCAAACATCATAATATCGTGTCACAAAGGAAACATCATAATATCGTGTCACAAAGGAAACATCATAATATTGTGTCACAAAAGAAACATCATAATATCGTGTCACAAAGGAAACATCATAATATCGTGTCACAAAAGAAACATCATAATATCGTGTCACAAAGGAAACATCATAATATCGTTTCACAAAGGAAACATCATAATATTGTGTCACAAAGGAAACATCATAATATCGTGTCACAAAGGAAACATCATAATATCGTGTCACAAAGGAAACATGATAATATCGTGTCACAAAGGAAACAACATAATATTATGTCACAAAGGAAACATGATAATATCGTGTCACAAAGGAAACATTGTAAATGTTCCTTTATCCTTCTCAGTCATTGATAGTGGTTCTCGTAGTTGAGATAGTGCATTCTGTTAATTCTTGCTTGTGGTTAGCTTTAATTTTAGTGGTTGTTTTATCTTTAACACTAAGGTTAGCCACCACCGACTTCAGCACTGTCTGGCCTCATCTTCCTGTCATTAACCTCTACCGACTTATCCACAGTCTGGCCTCATCTTCCTGTGATCAGCCAGCACCGACTTAAGCACTGTCTGGCCTCATCTTCCTGTAATAAGCCTCTACCGACTTATGCACTGTCTGGCCTCATCTTCCTGTGATTAGCCTCTACCGACTTATGCACTGTCTGGCCTCATCTTCCTGTAATAAGCCTCTACCGACTTATGCACTATCTGGCCTCATCTTCCTGTGATTAGCCTCTACCGACTTAAGCACTCTCTGGCCTCATCTTCCTGTCATTAACCTCTACCGACTTAAGCACTCTCTGGCCTCACCTTCCTGTGGTTAGCATTATTAAAGAATTCTGTTTATGAGTTACTACAAGACTAGTTAGCTACATTGAAACAAGAGACGTCGACTTCTGTACTCAACAACACGTCGACTCTGAATAAAATGGCCACACGATACACTAGTTGTGCTGACTTCAATTTAATCACTAGCAACGGTTATGTTGTATCTAACTACAACATATGAGATACATAATTGATATCGTTATAATTCAAAACCAATCCCATTGTCCAGAACTTCGGTGTTAACTAATTACTGATAATACTTATCAGCACTATCCTACATAGGTTGTAACTATACTATTTCATTGCTTGAACCGTCTTATTCTATTCGCACTCTAATCTAGACCTGTTTAAATTTACCCCTGATATTTCCCATCATGAGAAGAGGAAAATTGGAATACTTGGATACAACTGGCAAAATAAAAGGAAAGAGAGATCGCGGACGACAAAGAGAGAAAATACTGGATAGCTTGGTGTCATGGCATGGAAAACATTCAACAACAGAACTGATACGATGCACTGTAAATAGAAGATTGTGGAGGGGCATGATCGCCTGTACATGATGATGATGATGATATTTCCCAACAACAAGCCGTCTCTTTTCCCAAAACCTCTTCTAGTGTCATGTAAAGTAAAAAGTAAAGTACCCCCCGTCACGCCAAGTGGCGTATAGGAAAATATGGTGTTAGTGACCCTATATTTTACAGACCTTCAGCACATGATTTTTGGGGTAATGTGGTCGGTATTACGCCCGTGCTGCTTTTACTTTCCCAGAAAAAATCCGGTACCCATTTAAGGCTGGGTGAACCCGGAGCCGTCGGTTGGGATCGAACCCTACCCCTTGTCCGTAGTAGTCCAGTTCACTAACCACTGAGCTATCGCGGCTCCTACTAATTTTTAGGGAATTAGTAAAACCCAGGTGTCCTCGCCAGGATTACGAACCCCGGCTGTTGCCGTGGTAAGCCAACCGCCTATCGATTGCGCTAACCGGACACCAGTGTCATGTAAACAAGTAAAAAAAAAAAAAAAGTAAAGAGCCCCGTGATGCCAAGTGACGTATAGGGAATATGGTGTTAGTGACCATACATTTTACAGACCTTTGACACATGATTTTTGTGGTAATGTGGTCGGTGTTACGCCAGTGCGTATTTACTTTCCCTGAAATAAATCCGTTACCCATTTAAGGCTGGGTGAACCTGGAAGCCGTCGATCAGGATCGAATCCGACCTCTTGTCCTTTGTAGTCAAGTTAACTAACCACTGAGTTATCGCGGCTCACATTCTCTGATAAGAGTTACTTGATATTTGATTCTTCTTTATGAGTTCTGCTCTTATTACGATTTCTGTTACACGATTCCTGACACATCAACGTTGACAAACAATTTCGATTTTTAATTTTTGACTGGAAAACTTCCAAACTGGAATTAAATATATATATATATAGAGGAAATATATATAGTATATAAGTATATATATATATATATATATATATATATATATATATATATATATATACTTAGGAAATATATATATATATATATATATATATATATATATATCTGTTTGTTAAATAACATGTTCTTAAATGTTATGTTAGACAGTCTTAACATATGGATGTATATCATGGACAATAGAACGACAGACTAGAAAATCACTGGAGGCGATAGAAATGTGGTTTTACATAAGAATGTTGAGGATACCATGGACAGCTAAGAAGAGTAATGAAAAAGTTCTGAAAGAGGCACAAGAAAAAAAGAAAGCTAATTTTCAATATTGGGAAGAAAGAATAATTAAAATTTGGCTATGAAATAAGAAGGGAACAGTTGGAATATTTGTAAAAACTGGGAAAATTGAGAGACGAAGAGATAGGTGGAAGCAAAGTGAAAAGATACCAGACAGCTTAAGAGGATGGCTTGGCAGAAGGTTAACAACAGAAATGATAAATAAATATCGAGATCGAGAGTTGTGAAGAGACATGATCACCTACGCCAGCGAGCATGACACTTATGATGGTATATACGTCAATATAGCATTCTGTCTATCTATTCTATGTTTATATTTCTGTTCCTTCGTCTATCCGTCAATTCCTCTATCGTGCACCCGCCTCGCTACTTACAATAATTTGTTTGAACATACGCGTTTGTATTTTATGTGCCTTGCTTGCTGTATACCTGCCTGCACTGTCTGCTTGTTCTCTAATTCGAAAATGTAAGTATCGCAACGCTGGAGACAATACAGTAACAGTTTAAATAACAGACAATAGACTAGCTACAGAATTACCGCCCTTGGCTCACACTTCATCAGCACTGGGACAAATTTGGGAAGAAATCCAAGAGACGTGAACACATATTCGGAGATTTATAGCCAGATTACGTTATAATGTTCTTCGATAGAACGCCTCAGGGAGAAACGAAGTCTCAGCAGGTGGCCGTCTTCTCTGAGATTCAAAGATTAATTTAGTTTATGTGATTTGTTTTGGTTTTAAATCAGGGCATAAAGCCGTTGTGTTTTAAATGAAGTAAATGCAAATCTTCTGGTTCAAAGGTCAAGCCGAGATGATATATAACGTGGGCGTTTTCCAAGGTTTTATGGATCCGCCCACTGAACTAGTTTCTGCATAAAATATTACAATATACGATGATTTTATGTTTTAGGTTATCAGTTCTGTTATCATCTTTCTTTGGCAGATTTAACTATTTTTCATCTTTCTTTCAACTCCATGTGAAGCCATAGGTCTTCAACAAACACTTTCCAAGCCGTTCTGTTTCTTGTCACTCTTTAAAGACCATTCCTCGTCTTCCCCATGATCTTCTTCTCTGCTTCCACTCTTCATTAATAAAGGTCTGTATCTTCATGAATGTCATTTTTGTTGTTTTCCATACTCCACAGCCATATAATAGAACTAATTTAACATTGGATTTGAAAATTTATATTTTTGTATTTAACCTAACGTCTTTGGATTTCCGTATACATTTACATTTAATTGCTCAAAGCAAATATATTTGAGGCATTAATGATGACGATGGAAGATGTACTGAGGTCACATTCAATCAGAAAGATAATAGCCGTTCAATAAATAAGGTCACATGCACCCACTGAGATCACATTTAATATATGGAATAACAAACAATTACTGAGATAAAATTAAATCGATGAGGTCATGTACGCACAACGAGGTCACTCAGACTCAGTCGATGAGGTCACGTACGCTCAATGAGATCACTCACATTCAGTCGATGAGGTATCGTGTATGTGTTTCTCTGCTGCGTGTTTTCTTTCTGTGTCTGATTGGGTACCTTTTTCATGATGATGATCATGATGATTCCTGTTATATTTTCCTTAAGTTCTGGTATTTCCCACATGACTCTTGGTCCCACATATACACAGATGGCTCTGCGACAAATGCCACTAGAAATGGAGGGGGAGGTGTGTTCTTGATGCTGAATAATCAGGACGAGATCACCAAGTCAATAGCTACTTGAAAATTCTCAAACAACTTTAAAGCAGAAACTGAGGCCATCAGAGATGCTGCAACACTGGCTACTCAACACAAAAATAACATGCACAATAAATTGGTGGTTCTGACTGATGCACTTTCAGTACTATCAGCTATAAAAATCCCCAAGAACAATGAACTAGATGACTTGAGAACAACCCTGGAGACAAATTATCAGTAAGAATTTGTGAGACAACTTTTAGAAAGAACAACCTCAAGTCAAATTATCAGCAAGAATTTGTGAGACAACTTTTAGAAAGTACAACCTCAAGTCAGATTATCAGTAAGAATTTGTGAGACAACTTTTAGAAAGAACAACCTCAAGTCAGATTATCAGCAAGAATTTGTGAGACAAATTTTAGAAAGAACAACCTCAAGTCAAATTATCAGCAAGAATTTGTGAGACAACTTTTAGAAAGAACAACCTCAAGTCAGATTATCAGCAAGAATCTGTGAGACAACTATTTGAAAGAACAACCTCGAGTCAGATTGAGTAGGGAACAGGCAAATAACTGCAATGCTGCGGTAAAGCTGGTAGCGAGGAGCCAGTGGTTAGTCGTTGGTCCTAATTTGCTTGTTCCCGACTCAATCGATATCGCTGCTACTTTATGTTTGTTTAACATCATCCATCTCTGTGTACTTTAGTTAGAACCATTTCCACTCCGTTCTTTCACCTACCTATACTATCTCTCGTCTGTCTCTCCTCGCCATCATCTCTGTGTGCTTTAGTTAGAACCATTTCCACTCCGTTCTTTCACCTACCTATACTATCTCTCGTCTGTCTCTCCTCGCCATCATCTCTGTGTGCTTTAGTTAGAACTATTTTCACTCCGTTCTTTCACCTACCTATACTATCTCTCGTCTGTCTCTCCTCGCCATCATCTCTGTGTGCTTTAGTTAGAACTATTTCCACTCCGTTCTTTCACCTACCTATACTATCTCTCGTCTGTCTCTCCTCGCCATCATCTCTGTGTACTTTAGTTAGAACCATTTCCACTCCGTTCTTTCACCTACCTATACTATCTCTCGTCTGTCTCTCCTCGCCATCATCTCTGTGTGCTTTAGTTAGAACTATTTCCACTCCGTTCTTTCACCTACCTATACTATCTCTCGTCTGTCTCTCCTCGCCATCATCTCTGTGTGCTTTAGTTAGAACCATTTCCACTCCGTTCTTTCACCTACCTATACTATCTCTCGTCTGTCTCTCCTCGCCATCATCTCTGTGTGCTTTAGTTAGAACTATTTCCACTCCGTTCTTTCACCTACCTATACTATCTCTCGTCTGTCTCTCCTCGCCATCATCTCTGTGTGCTTTAGTTAGAACCATTTCCACTCCGTTCTTTCACCTACCTATACTATCTCTCGTCTGTCTCTCCTCGCCATCATCTCTGTGTGCTTTAGTTAGAACCATTTCCACTCCGTTCTTTCACCTACCTATACTATCTCTCGTCTGTCTCTCCTCGCCATCATCTCTGTGTGCTTTAGTTAGAACCATTTCCACTCCGTTCTTTCACCTACCTATACTATCTCTCGTCTGTCTCTCCTCGCCATCATATCTGTGTGCTTTAGTTAGAACCATTTCCACTCCGTTCTTTCACCTACCTATACTATCTCTCGTCTGTCTCTCCTCGCCATCATCTCTGTGTGCTTTAGTTAGAACCATTTCCACTCCGTTCTTTCACCTACCTATACTATCTCTCGTCTGTCTCTCCTCGCCATCATCTCTGTGTGCTTTAGTTAGAACCATTTCCACTCCGTTCTTTCACCTACCTATACTATCTCTCGTCTGTCTCTCCTCGCCATCATATCTGTGTGCTTTAGTTAGAACCATTTCCACTCCGTTCTTTCACCTACCTATACTATCTCTCGTCTGTCTCTCCTCGCCATCATCTCTGAGTACTTTAGTTAGAACCATTTCCACTCCGTTCTTTCACCTACCTATACTATCTCTCGTCTGTCTCTCCTCGCCATCATATCTGTGTGCTTCCTTACCCTCTCCTCTCGTACTTGGCTCCACATTCTCCCTATTTCCGACCTTCCCTCTTTCTATTCTTGACTTCTCTATACCTTCACGTATCCTCCCTATCTTCATCTAGTAGGTTTATCTCCCATCTTTCTTCTTGATCCCCTCTCATCTCCTCCCTATGCTCTCCCTCAAACATCTATCTCATTCTATCCGTCACTCCATCATCGCCTCTTTCTCCACTCTACCCCACGAACTCTCTAACATCTCTAAGGACTTTGCCTTCACTACTTTGAAGAAAACTAGATTTACCTGTCATCTGAATTTCTTGAACAACTGCCTCCATCGTAAAATTATCCCGTGTGGGTTCCGATCTCACTTCTCACCTCATGTCCGCCAACCCCACCTCTCTAACTTGCTTCGGCGCCAACTGCAGCACTTTGAACTCCTCCCCCCCTCCCCCCCCCCTCGGTCTTTGTTTGCTAGCAGTTTGGCCCCTCCAGGCCTTTAGTTTTGGGCCTCTAGTTTTCCTCACACCATTGACCATCGTTTTCATAGTAGTTTGGCAGCTTCGCCTATCTTTCTTCGCCTATCTTTCTTCGCCTATCTTTCTTTCCCCACCCCTCTTCCCCCCCCCCTTCTGATTTGTTTTCCCGCCACACAGGTTCTCTTGTCCTTCTAAACTTGCGTGTTTCAGTCACGTGTTACTTTCTAGACACATCCTTTAAACTCCAAGTCATTCTGATGTGTCCCAGCACGGAGGGCAGACTTACTGTTTAAAGTTAAGTGCATTTTATGATACATTTTTCTCTTTTTTTTCATATTTTTTCTCTTTTTCTATTTTATATATCTTGACGCCCATCTTCCTCATGTAGTATTCATTTCTCTCTTTCCTCTCCTTTCTTATTTCAACATCCTACTTTCCTCTCCCTCCACTTGATCATCTAACATGTAGTTATAGATAATTGTGCTTCACCGTTTGTTATCTTTGTCCTTGCATTCTGAAGAAGGCCACAGGCCAAAACGTCATTATAGTGTTGTGTTCCTTCCTTCTAGGCAGCCACCATACTTTGTTTAGTAAGCCCCACCACTGGCTCATCAAGTCAGATTCTCAGCAATCACACACCTGTGAAACAACGAATCAGAAAGAACAATCCTTGCAATTATCCTCGGACTCATTGTTTACCACAGATATCCAGCAGTGCAACGATAGAACCTCTGCATAGATTGGCTTACAACCTCCAACCAGCAGATGATCTTTGAGGTCCACCGATAGTAACTCTATCACAATAACCAGGTAGCCAAGTCTTGCGGCATGCTGTGTGTAATGACCAAACACACAATAGTTATCTCCCTGGAGGGATTACTTAATTAATGACCACGGGAGCTGCAATTACAAACTGTGTATGTGCAAGAAATAATGTCACTGTTGCAGCAATAACAGATTTGATGAGTCATTACAAAACTGTGTTGATCATATGTGGATATGGATATTTCTAACTGTAAATAAACATGTGTTTCGTTGTACTACCTGAACTTGATCAATCATTTACGTCTGTTGTGTTGTTTACAAAGTCATCATCAGCGGTATAATCCTGATATTTATCGCATCTGATATGCAACAACTGGAGTCACCAGCATCTCTGACTCATCTCTGACTCATGGTGATGTCGCTGTCACTATAACAACTGAGATCACTTGCAATCGACGATGTGACATACGCTCAATTGAGATCACATGCAATCAAGGATGTAACATACACTCACTGAGATCACATGCAATCGACGATGTGACATACGCTCAATTGAGATCACATTCAATCGACGATGTAACATACGTTCAATTGAGATCACATTCAATCGACGATGTAACATACACTCACTGAGATCACATGCAATCAAGGATGTAACATAGACTCACTGAGATCACATGCAATCGACGATGTGACATACGCTCAATTGAGATCACATTCAATCGACGATGTAGGGTCCATTTGACCCGTATTTAGGCGTAAATTAACAAAGATATATAGTAGGCGTATTTTACGCCTAATGTACACGAGAGACAAGGGGAGTTAACAGTGACCACAGTCGGGGTGCGACGGAGCTCGTGCTCTATCCTGAGATTCATCTTTATGGTCAGGGATGAGATTGGACTAATTGTGGATGCGGTCCTAGCATCTCTCTCTCTCTCTCTCTCTCTCTCTCGCTATCTCTCTCTCCCTCTCCATCGCTGTCGCTCTCGATCATTCTCTCTTGTTCTCTCTCCCTCTCCAGCTCTCTCTCTCTCTCTCTCTCGCTATCTCTCTCTTTCACTAGACTTCTCTCTCACTCCTAGACGTCTCTCCTACCACACCAGCTTTCATCCTCTCTCTCTCCTAACATTCCCCTCCATCGTACATTTAGCTTCCGTCATAGACTTCCCTCCATTGTAACACTTACTCATTCTCTCCATTTAAACCCATTAGCTCTACTTAGCTCCCCTAAATCTCTCTCTCTCTCTCTCTCTCTCTCTCTCTCTCTCTACTATTCCAGCCTAGATGTCCCGCCATTGGAACACTTACTCATTCTCTCCATTTATCCCTATCATCGCGCCTTCCTTCTCTCTCGCTCTCTCTTTATCACCATTCCTCTCTTAGACTTCTAACCTATCAGTCCACCCTCCGCCTCTCCCTTTAGCTCCCCGCCCTCCCTCATATTTTTAGCGTCCCTCCTATTGTAACACTTGATTATTCTCACCATTTATACCTAGCATCTCGCCTTCTTTCTCATATGCTTCTCTCTCGCTCGCTCTCTCTCTTCTAACCCCTACTAGACTTCTCTCCTACCATTCCACCTTTCTTCCTCTCTCTCTCTCTCTCTCTCTCTCTCTCTCTCTTTACCTCGCCTAGCGTTCCGCCTTCATTCGTATTTTTACCTTACCACCAGTGTAACACATTAATAACATTGAATATCAATTACAAAAAGACTTGAAATATCTACTTTTTAAAGAACCAATAAGATAAACATATGAAAAACGAAGGAATAATACACTCGACAAGGCTTAACAGACGTACTTTATACACATAACCATTAATACAACTGAAATTCCTTTAATGATAACCTATCACATCGTTATGAGCTAAGAGAAAAACAGAAAAAAAATTAAACTTACAACGTAAAATATTCCACTACAACACAGACCGCAAGACTGAACAGTACTATGAAAATAAACGTCCGTGAATCAAGCGCGCTTATAACACGAAGTCTCACATCCGACTAGTTTAAATATAATATGGTAAATAAAAGTTGGACGACACTATTCCACCCTCGACTAATATCTAGGTTAACCAATCAGAGAAGAAGATTTCTATCGGACACCCATCAACGAAATGACTGACCTCGGGATTAACTAATCAGAGAAGAGGATTACTGTTATCGTGATAACTGACCTCATTTTCAACTTGAAGTGCTGTCGAGTCTGATGCATGGGTTACTTTAAACCGATTCGGCCCCTGATACAATCCACCTAGCGGGTCAATGGTGAGGGAAATAATACAAGTGGCGGGTTACTTGAACGCGTTTTGACCCCGGCTGCAATACCAGGAGTGCCATGACAGTTATAAATAGTTGGATACAACGAGCAGGAAGTTATATTCAAGGTCCAAAATGTTAGACCAAATCACTAAGATTTTGCCGCCAGAACACACAAATTTAGGCTCATAGTCAAAAAGTCGACCTTAAAACCATACAAATCTACTCCCATACTCATAAAAGTTAGACACATCAGACAGATAATTACTTCCAAACTCCAAAAAGTTAGAACAAATCACGCCTCGATCGTTCTCTAACATTGCCTCGATCGTTCGTTAACATTGCCTCCAGCGTTCTCTAACATTGCCTCCAGCGTTCTCTAACATTACCTCGAGCGTTCTCTGACATTGCCTCGAGCGTTCTCTAACATTACCTCGAGCGTTCTCTAACATTACCTCGAGCGTTCTTTAACATTGCCTCGATCGTTCTTTAACATTGCCTCCAGTGTTCTCTTCACAAGTTTCGTAAGGGAAACATTTGTCGTACTGGGAGAAAAACTCGTTTACCCTATCCATTTTAACGACCCCTTCTAATGATGACTCGCTGAGTGCCAAGTACAGACTATCTGTATCCATTTCACAGAGTTGAAAGTCGGACCTCTCTACGAATCTATCCAGGAAGTCATAGTAAAATTCCAACATTCGCAATTTGGTGTACTGGTAGACGAAAAAACCAATCTGTGAAGGAAGATCCCACAGGATACTTCGTTTTCCAAGCGACACCTCATACAGGTCTTCACCAATAGGCGTCATGGTTTTAAACAGGGGGTTATTTACCAACTTTGTTATATTGGCCCCCTCTTTAACATAGGTCACGTTCACATGTTTCCCCAAATTCGTCAAGGTCTTCCCATAGGCCGAGAAAAATATTACCACCAGATCACAAAAATGTAGGCAGAAACCTAGGAGGCAAGGTCAGAAACCTAGGAGACAAGGTCAGAAACCTAGGAGGCAAGGGCAGGTTCGTGGGGTTGTGGTTCGCGGTTCGTGAGTTGATGGTTCGTTAAGTTCGTGGTTTGTTAAGTTCGTTGTTCGTGAGTTTGTGGTTCGTTAGTTGATGGTTCGTTAAGGCCGTGGTTCGTGGGGTTGTGGTTCATGGTTCGTTAGTTGATGGTTCGTTAAGTCCATGGTTCGTAGGGGTTGTGGTTCGTGGTTTGTTAGTTGATGGTTCGTTAAGTCCGTGGTTCGTGGGGTTGTGGTTCATGGTTCGCTAGTTGATGGTTCGTTAAGTCCATGGTTCGTAGGGGTTGTGGTTCGCGGTTCGTGAGTTGAGGATTCGTTAAGTCCGTGGTTCGTGGGGTTGTGGTTCGTGGTTCGTTAGTTGATGGTTCGTTAAGTCCATGGTTCGTGGGGTTGTGGTTCGCGGTTCGTGAGTTGAAGGTTCGGTAAGTCCGTGGTTCGTGGTTTGTTAAGTTCGTTGTTCGTGAGTTTGTGGTTTATTAAGTTGGTAGTTTGTTAAGTGCGTGGTTCGAGAGGTCGTGGGCAAGGGCAGAAACCTTAGAGGCAAGGGCAGAAACCTAGGAGGCAAGGTCAGAAACCTAGGAGGCAAGGGCAGAAACCTAGGAGGCAAGGGCAGAAACCTAGGAGGCAAGGGCAGAAACCTAAGAGGCAAAGACAGAAACCTAGGAGGCAAGGTCAGAAACCTAGGAAGCAAAGGCTGAAAAACACTCGTACTGACTAAGGCTTCCAAGGTGTATTTGATTGTCGCCCTAATTGTGTCAGTATAACCTAATATATCACTTTCATTTAATCTATCGATAAACGTTTCAAAGTCATTTCTGTTGTTAACTAACAAGGGTTTGTCTAATCCTGTCGCGTTATTTGAGCTTGTGTGTGAAAGTAACGCAGCCAAATAGAACTGACCTCTGAGGCAATACCGGATGTGTTACTAAAAAGATTTTGACGTATGATGGCAATTTTATGAGTTTACCCCCTGATCATTTTTTAGGGATACGCCCATGAAATCGGTAAAAATCGTAAATTTTCACTCTAGGCATACCCCAAACTCTATTTTAGACATCCCCATTGCAAAAATTTACATTAAAAACCACTTTTAGGATTTTACCCCCTTATCATTTTTGAGGGTTACGCCCATGGAATTGATAAAAAAACGTTAATTTAGCACGCAGGCTTACCTAAAACTTTATTTTAGACATCCCCACACCAAAAATTAACTTAAAAATCACTTTTGAAATTGTTACCCCCTTACCATTTTTTTAGGGTTACGCCCATGGAATTGATAAAAAAAATTGAAATATAACCTCAAGGCATACCCCAAACTTTATTTTAGACATCCCCACACCAAAAATTAACTTAAAAATCACTTTTGAAATTGTAACCCCCCTTACCATTTTTGAGGGTTACGCCCCTGAAATCGATAAAAATCGTAAATTTAGCACGTAGGCTTACCTAAAACTTTATTTTAGACATCCCCACACCAAAAATTTACTTAAAAATCACTTTTGAAATTGTAACCCCCCTTACCATTTTTGAGGGTTACGCCCCTGAAATCGAGAAAATTCGTTAATTTAGCACGTAGGCTTACCTAAAACTTTATTTTAGACATCCCCACACCAAAAATTTACTTAAAAATCACTTTTGAAATTGTAACCCCCCTTACCATTTTTGAGGGTTACGCCC
Source organism: Megaustenia siamemsis (assembly GCA_032433765.1). Classification (NCBI taxonomy): domain Eukaryota; kingdom Metazoa; phylum Mollusca; class Gastropoda; order Stylommatophora; family Ariophantidae; genus Megaustenia; species Megaustenia siamemsis. Next base: position 12,991,085 of record JAVIAB010000106.1, on the reverse strand, counting down.
CTGAAATCGAGAAAATTCGTTAATTTAGCACGTAGGCTTACCTAAAACTTTATTTTAGACATCCCCACACCAAAAATTAACTTAAAAATCACTTTTGAAATTGTTACCCCCCTTAAAATTTTTTAGGGTTACGCCCCTGAAATCTATAAAAAATTGAAATATAACCTCAAGGCATACCTCCCACATAATTTTGACACCCCTACATATCAAATTCCATAAAAAAAACAACAAAAAGCTAGTAGTGATGGTGGCTGTGAACTCAACAGAAAAGTGGAATAACATGCACCGAAATAAAATAGATTTGGCACCGAAACTGTTTCGGTGCCAAAACATGCACGAGAAGTAGTATGTTAGGGTTCACAGCCACCATCACTATTAGCTTTTTGTTGTTTTTTTTTATGGAATTTGATATGTAGGGGTGTCAAAAATTATGTGGGAGGTATGCCTTGAGGTTATATTTCAATTTTTTATAGATTTCAGGGGCGTAACCCTCAAAAATTTTAAGGGGGTAACAATTTCAAAAGTGATTTTTAAGTTAATTTTTGGTGTGGGGATGTCTAAAATAAAGTTTTAGGTAAGCCTACGTGCTAAATTAACGAATTTTCTCGATTTCAGGGGCGTAACCCTCAAAAATGGTAAGGGGGTTACAATTTCAAAAGTGATTTTTAAGTAAATTTTTGGTGTGGGGATGTCTAAAATAAAGTTTTAGGTAAGCCTACGTGCTAAATTAACGAATTTTCTCGATTTCAGGGGCGTAACCCTCAAAAATGGTAAGGGGGGTTACAATTTCAAAAGTGATTTTTAAGTAAATTTTTGGTGTGGGGATGTCTAAAATAAAGTTTTAGGTAAGCCTACGTGCTAAATTTACGATTTTTATCGATTTCAGGGGCGTAACCCTCAAAAATGGTAAGGGGGGTTACAATTTCAAAAGTGATTTTTAAGTTAATTTTTGGTGTGGGGATGTCTAAAATAAAGTTTGGGGTATGCCTTGAGGTTATATTTCAATTTTTTTTTATCAATTCCATGGGCGTAACCCTAAAAAAATGGTAAGGGGGTAACAATTTCAAAAGTGATTTTTAAGTTAATTTTTGGTGTGGGGATGTCTAAAATAAAGTTTTAGGTAAGCCTGCGTGCTAAATTAACGTTTTTTTATCAATTCCATGGGCGTAACCCTCAAAAATGATAAGGGGGTAAAATCCTAAAAGTGGTTTTTAATGTAAATTTTTGCAATGGGGATGTCTAAAATAGAGTTTGGGGTATGCCTAGAGTGAAAATTTACGATTTTTACCGATTTCATGGGCGTATCCCTAAAAAATGATCAGGGGGTAAACTCATAAAATTGCCATCATACGTCAAAATCTTTTTAGTAACACATCCGGTATTGCCTCAGAGGTCAGTTCTATTTGGCTGCGTTACTTTCACACACAAGCTCAAATAACGCGACAGGATTAGACAAACCCTTGTTAGTTAACAACAGAAATGACTTTGAAACGTTTATCGATAGATTAAATGAAAGTGATATATTAGGTTATACTGACACAATTAGGGCGACAATCAAATACACCTTGGAAGCCTTAGTCAGTACGAGTGTTTTTCAGCCTTTGCTTCCTAGGTTTCTGACCTTGCCTCCTAGGTTTCTGTCTTTGCCTCTTAGGTTTCTGCCCTTGCCTCCTAGGTTTCTGCCCTTGCCTCCTAGGTTTCTGCCCTTGCCTCCTAGGTTTCTGACCTTGCCTCCTAGGTTTCTGCCCTTGCCTCTAAGGTTTCTGCCCTTGCCCACGACCTCTCGAACCACGCACTTAACAAACTACCAACTTAATAAACCACAAACTCACGAACAACGAACTTAACAAACCACGAACCACGGACTTACCGAACCTTCAACTCACGAACCGCGAACCACAACCCCACGAACCATGGACTTAACGAACCATCAACTAACGAACCACGAACCACAACCCCACGAACCACGGACTTAACGAATCCTCAACTCACGAACCGCGAACCACAACCCCTACGAACCATGGACTTAACGAACCATCAACTAACGAACCATGAACCACAACCCCACGAACCACGGACTTAACGAACCATCAACTAACAAACCACGAACCACAACCCCTACGAACCATGGACTTAACGAACCATCAACTAACGAACCATGAACCACAACCCCACGAACCACGGCCTTAACGAACCATCAACTAACGAACCACAAACTCACGAACAACGAACTTAACAAACCACGAACTTAACGAACCATCAACTCACGAACCGCGAACCACAACCCCTACGAACCATGGACTTAACGAACCATCAACTAACGAACCACGAACCACAACCCCACGAACCTGCCCTTGCCTCCTAGGTTTCTGACCTTGTCTCCTAGGTTTCTGACCTTGCCTCCTAGGTTTCTGCCTACATTTTTGTGATCTGGTGGTAATATTTTTCTCGGCCTATGGGAAGACCTTGACGAATTTGGGGAAACATGTGAACGTGACCTATGTTAAAGAGGGGGCCAATATAACAAAGTTGGTAAATAACCCCCTGTTTAAAACCATGACGCCTATTGGTGAAGACCTGTATGAGGTGTCGCTTGGAAAACGAAGTATCCTGTGGGATCTTCCTTCACAGATTGGTTTTTTCGTCTACCAGTACACCAAATTGCGAATGTTGGAATTTTACTATGACTTCCTGGATAGATTCGTAGAGAGGTCCGACTTTCAACTCTGTGAAATGGATACAGATAGTCTGTACTTGGCACTCAGCGAGTCATCATTAGAAGGGGTCGTTAAAATGGATAGGGTAAACGAGTTTTTCTCCCAGTACGACAAATGTTTCCCTTACGAAACTTGTGAAGAGAACACTGGAGGCAATGTTAAAGAACGATCGAGGCAATGTTAAAGAACGCTCGAGGTAATGTTAGAGAACGCTCGAGGTAATGTTAGAGAACGCTCGAGGCAATGTCAGAGAACGCTCGAGGTAATGTTAGAGAACGCTGGAGGCAATGTTAGAGAACGCTGGAGGCAATGTTAACGAACGATCGAGGCAATGTTAGAGAACGATCGAGGCGTGATTTGTTCTAACTTTTTGGAGTTTGGAAGTAATTATCTGTCTGATGTGTCTAACTTTTATGAGTATGGGAGTAGATTTGTATGGTTTTAAGGTCGACTTTTTGACTATGAGCCTAAATTTGTGTGTTCTGGCGGCAAAATCTTAGTGATTTGGTCTAACATTTTGGACCTTGAATATAACTTCCTGCTCGTTGTATCCAACTATTTATAACTGTCATGGCACTCCTGGTATTGCAGCCGGGGTCAAAACGCGTTCAAGTAACCCGCCACTTGTATTATTTCCCTCACCATTGACCCGCTAGGTGGATTGTATCAGGGGCCGAATCGGTTTAAAGTAACCCATGCATCAGACTCGACAGCACTTCAAGTTGAAAATGAGGTCAGTTATCACGATAACAGTAATCCTCTTCTCTGATTAGTTAATCCCGAGGTCAGTCATTTCGTTGATGGGTGTCCGATAGAAATCTTCTTCTCTGATTGGTTAACCTAGATATTAGTCGAGGGTGGAATAGTGTCGTCCAACTTTTATTTACCATATTATATTTAAACTAGTCGGATGTGAGACTTCGTGTTATAAGCGCGCTTGATTCACGGACGTTTATTTTCATAGTACTGTTCAGTCTTGCGGTCTGTGTTGTAGTGGAATATTTTACGTTGTAAGTTTAATTTTTTTTCTGTTTTTCTCTTAGCTCATAACGATGTGATAGGTTATCATTAAAGGAATTTCAGTTGTATTAATGGTTATGTGTATAAAGTACGTCTGTTAAGCCTTGTCGAGTGTATTATTCCTTCGTTTTTCATATGTTTATCTTATTGGTTCTTTAAAAAGTAGATATTTCAAGTCTTTTTGTAATTGATAATCAATGTTATTAATGTGTTACACTGGTGGTAAGGTAAAAATACGAATGAAGGCGGAACGCTAGGCGAGGTAAAGAGAGAGAGAGAGAGAGAGAGAGAGAGAGAGAGAGAGTGGAATGGTAGGAGAGAAGTCTAGTAGGGGTTAGAAGAGAGAGAGCGAGCGAGAGAGAAGCATATGAGAAAGAAGGCGAGATGCTAGGTATAAATGGTGAGAATAATCAAGTGTTACAATAGGAGGGACGCTAAAAATATGAGGGAGGGCGGGGGAGCTAAAGGGAGAGGCGGAGGGTGGACTGATAGGTTAGAAGTCTAAGAGAGGAATGGTGATAAAGAGAGAGCGAGAGAGAAGGAAGGCGCGATGATAGGGATAAATGGAGAGAATGAGTAAGTGTTCCAATGGCGGGACATCTAGGCTGGAATAGTAGAGAGAGAGAGAGAGAGAGAGAGAGAGATTTAGGGGAGCTAAGTAGAGCTAATGGGTTTAAATGGAGAGAATGAGTAAGTGTTACAATGGAGGGAAGTCTATGACGGAAGCTAAATGTACGATGGAGGGGAATGTTAGGAGAGAGAGAGGATGAAAGCTGGTGTGGTAGGAGAGACGTCTAGGAGTGAGAGAGAAGTCTAGTGAAAGAGAGAGATAGCGAGAGAGAGAGAGAGAGAGAGAGCTGGAGAGGGAGAGAGAACAAGAAAGAATGATCGAGAGCGACAGCGATGGAGAGGGAGAGAGAGATAGCGAGAGAGAGAGAGAGAGAGAGAGAGAGATGCTAGGACCGCATCCACAATTAGTCCAATCTCATCCCTGACCATAAAGATGAATCTCAGCATAGAGCACGAGCTCCGTCGCACCCCGACTGTGGTCACTGTTAACTCCCCTTGTCTCTCGTGTACATTAGGCGTAAAATACGCCTACTATATATCTTTGTTAATTTACGCCTAAATACGGGTCAAATGGACCCTTGTATACTACTGACGATGTGACATACGCTCAATTGAGATCACATGCAATCAAGGATGTAACATACACTCACTGAGATCACATGCAATCGACGATGTGACATACGCTCAATTGAGATCACATTCAATCGACGATGTAACATACGTTCAATTGAGATCACATTCAATCGACGATGTAACATACACTCACTGAGATCACATGCAATCAAGGATGTAACATAGACTCACTGAGATCACATGCAATCGACGATGTGACATACGCTCAATTGAGATCACATTCAATCGACGATGTAACATACATTCACTGAGATCACATTCAATCGACGATGTAACATACACTCACTGAGATCACATGCAATCAAGGATGTAACATACACTCACTGAGATCACATGCAATCAAGGATGTAACATACACTCACTGAGATCACATGCAATCAAGGATGTAACATACACTCACTGAGATCACATGCAATCAAGGATGTAACATACACTCACTGAGATCACATGCAATCGACGATGTGACATACGCTCAATTGAGATCACATTCAATCGACGATGTAACATACATTCACTGAGATCACATGCAATCGACGATGTAACATACACTCACTGAGATCACATGCAATCGACGATGTGACATACGCTCAATTGAGATCACATTCAATCGACGATGTAACATACGTTCAATTGAGATCACATTCAATCGACGATGTAACTACATAAGCTCACTGAGATCACATTCAATGAACGATGTAACATACATTCACTGAGATCACATTCAATCAGTTAGTTTACTTCATTAATTCTATTGAAAGAGATCACATTAAAAGAGATGTTAACCAATCACTACACGACATACAATCCCTAAATCACATTTGGTACACTAACTAAATCACAAACAGCTGATATCACACCAGAACTGATAACACATAAAACCACTAAGATCACATCAAGTTAGGGTGACCATTCGTCCCCGATTTCCGGGGACAGTCCCCGGAATGTAGAAGTTGTCCCCGAAAGAAATTTGTGCCCGATTTTGTCCCCGATTTCAGTGAATAAATAAATGTTCATACACGGAATCGGCCCTCTTTTAAAGTAATCACTAGGACTCAGGACGTTACTGAGTTGTGTTTCTTTATCCCAGACTGAGCGGCATTAGCAAGAAGATAAAAGAGAAAACTTGGACGCGTTGTGTCGGAGATAGCTCTTTGAACTCTTGAAGCGCGGTGCTACGTCACTTCTATTCCCACCACTCACTTCTATTGGGATGGGTTTATTTTTTTTAAAAAGCAGACACTCTCTCTCCCCCCACCCCTGCCTTTCCGGACATCTCCCGCCAAAGTATCCCACCAAAGTATCTCGCCAAAGTCGCCAACAGTAAAAACTAACATTAATTTATCGTGTGAAAGCTTCAGTGAAAAACGTACTTCAAATCATGAGATCTTGAGAAAGATACACTCAAAAAACAAGTACCACGCCGAGGCAACAACCTCTTCAGTATAAATAAGGTACTGTAAACATTACTTTAATACCGCAATTGATATCTATATGTTGTTTACATTTTTTTATTTTAAATATTTTTTTTTGTTATTGAGAAACACAACTAGCTATTGTAATGTCATTAAGTGCGTGTATCGCATAAGTACCGTGAATATTAACAAAAATAAAATCAAACAGCAAATGAACAGTTATTATGAAATTTAAAGTTATCTTTTTTTGCATCTACAAAATTTCTTGCGCACACACAGTCACACACCCACCCACACATATTATAAATATATATAAAAATAAATATATATATATGTACACACACACACACACACACACACACACACATATATATATATATATATATATATATATATATATATATATATATATATATCGTTCGTCCCCGATTTTGTGGGACAGTCTCAGAAATAAGCAAATAAATCCTCTGAAATGTAAAAAATATGACAAATGTCCCCGGAAACAATGGGAAAAAAATGGTCACCCTACATCAAGTACACTCATTGAAATCATATTCACCCTGAAAAATCACACACAATTAGAAAGCCCATATTTACCTGCCACTTGGTCCTGGAAAGAAAACGAAATCTCCCTCACAACAATTCATGGCAGGCATGAATAGAATTAGTAATAAATGACAGTAAAGTGATCTTGTCCGATTCACACATTGAGAAATAAATGTGTTCAAATTGTTCCCAATTATCTCCCCCTTCACGTATATCTAAATATATATTTTATCTACTCAACTTCAATTAAATTGTCTCCCCTGTACGACTCCTCTATATTTATCCTAGTTCATCCACACTATTATCTTTCCTTAACTTCCCCGCTCTAGATTTCTCCTAAATTTATCTCTTTCTCTCTCTCTCTCTCTCTCTCTCTCTCTCACTCTCCCTAAAATATATAAACAAATTATATTCTATTAATTCCCACTTTTTTACAGTTATTCTACAGGCCCTTGCCTCATTATTTTAAAACTATATCTGTCTGTCTATCTGTCTGTCTGTCTGTCTGTCTGTCTGTCTATATAATGTTACATTTATTCTATTCTACATCTATTTAAAAAAATCTCTTTTCATTCCCACGTTCTCTACACCTATCCTACATGCACTTGTCCTTATGTCTTTATGTTCAAATTCTCTCTCTCTCTCTCTCTCTCTCTCTCTCTCTCTCTCTCTCTCTCTATCTCTAATTATTTTAACTACAGTTCGCAATCTTCTTATCTTCTCTCTAATTCTAAAACCATTAACCCTTCTATGTCCACTCACTTAACATAAAAATAAAGGAAATCCACCCTATTCTATTTCTGTGACACACAGCAAAAAGCCCTTTATCTTATTTACATGTCTCGACCACAAATTTGGGCGGGAGACACCACGTATTCCCAGGGAGTACTCGCTCTTTGCACGTTCATCCCTCGTGATTGTGACAGACTAGGGCGTAAGTAAGATATTTATAGCAGAAGTCACGATACAGAATGTTACATAATATCACAGGCTGATATTATCACTTGTTCTTCTCTGCGGTTATTTTTAGATATCGCCATTGTCCTTACGAACTGATTCGTTCGTATAGAAGCATCAATGTTGCTATCAGGGAACGATCATTTGCAATAGATGAATGTTCTGATCAACAGGATGCGACTTAGCACTCATTCATCATCATCATCATCATGTACCATGACTACTGACGTAGATGATCATGTCCCCCCAACTCTCGATCTCGACAGTTTTTTTATCATTTCTGGTGTTGACCTTCTGGTAAGCCATTCACTTATTCTGTCAGGTATTTTTTCTCTGTGCTTCCCTCTATCTCTTCGTTCATCAATTTTCCCAGTTGTTACAATATATTCCAGTTGTTCTCTTCTCATTACATGGTCAGAAAATGATGATTATGGCGATTCATGATTGTACAAAGAACTTACCACGGTGGTTTTCTGTTGCCTTCCGTTGGTTGGTTTACGGTTGACTCCGCTAGCCTTTCACTAAAAAGTCTTACCCACAAGGCAGTGGGGTTGTTTTACTTCAGGGTACCCTCCCTTAGCTTTTTACTCTCGCGAGCTCACCTACAAGGCAGCAGGGCAGCCACAGGTTGTACTGTTTACTGCATACAGTGGCAGGTAAAATTACCCGACCTGAAAATGGCAGAATAGCTCAGCCCAAAATAGCATTTCAGAAAACTAAAAACGTCTTATGGAATAAATTTATGTCAATAGAAGTGAGAAAAAGAGTTTATCGTTGCTATATAGAGCCAATTCTGACCTATGGAGGTGAATCATGGACAGTAGATAAACAAATGAAAAGACGATTAGAGGCCACAGAGATGTGATTTCTCAGGAGAATGTTGAAAGTTCCCTGGACAGTTGAAAAGATCAACGAGGACATTTTCAAAGAGGCCAACACAAAAAGGGAGCTCCTAAAAACATAAGATAGAAATAATCAACTTTTTTTCGGGCACATCATCAGAAGATGAGCGTTGAAATACTTAGTTACAACAGGCAAAATACAGGGAAAGCGAGATCTCAGACGACAAAGAGAGAAGATACTGCATATCTTGGTTTCGCAGCACGGTCAGCAGTCAACAACAGAATTGAAACGATGCTCTGAGGACAGAGAACTGTTGAATGAGATGATCGTCTACGCCAATCGATATGGCACATGATGATTATCTCCGTTTGCTGTAAGCCACTGAATCAAGTTTGCCTCCCATAAAAGAAAAGATGTTCCACTTAATTACTTATGAAAATTCATATTTCTTCCCTTTCAGCGCCTCATTTAGTGGTTGTCATATTTTACTAATATTGGGTCACTTAATTCTTTCAGTGTTTCCTACAAAATATTAATTTACAAAGAGTAGTCAAGTAGGGATGACTAGTATTTACAACAACAATAGTCTTCGTCTTCTATGTCTGTCTATCAGTCGTCAGGTAATAAGATAGATAAAATCATCTTTATTGTCATCTTTAAAACTATAAATGTTTTTCAGTAAGCAGTGATGTTAACTTTATCATATGACATTGTTTTTGTTATTCTTTTTAAAAACACTTTTTGTTTCCAAGAAAACCGAATACTTTCCATTTAATCATTTATGAAAGTTTATATTTCATTACTTTTCAAACATAAATTAGCTCCGCCTTTTTTTATTTCTCTATAATATTCCATTATTTTATTCACTAACTGTAAATTTTACACGTCATTAATTTTTTTACAAACTGTGGGGCTCAGACAGGGGTGTCTACCGTCCTCAATATTCTTCCGTTTAGTTATGAACTGGAAGATTGAAACAAATTGAAGAGAGCAGGAGAAATGACTTTCTAATCAGCAACGAGAGGGTCTTGATTACATCGGGCTGTGATCGATGCCTTTTATACCAAATAGGCAGGAAGTAGACATTAAGAGATAGATGCAAAATGGAACATAATGAAAATATAATGACATATTATAGCGAAAAATTGCAATTCCTATCCATCAGAATGATTAACCTGCTTCATCTATGCTATTCCGTTCTGTGAGTCAGAAATAACAGTACAAAGTTTGATCGAAAGCAGAATTTCTGCCCAGTAAGAAATTCAAAGAGGTCAACACAAAAAGAAAGCTCCTATCAACATCCTAAAGAGACAATCGACATTTTTCGGGCACATTTTGAGAAGAAGAAAATTGAAACACTTTGTTACAATGGGGAAAAATAGTGGGCAAGAAAGATCGCGGACGACAAAGAGAAAAGATACAAGATAGCTTGGTAAATTGGTAAATGATCAAGATGCGTAGAGATGCGAAGCTGTTGTAAAGCTGATGATACTGACGACAATTTATGTATAAAAAAAGGAAAACGTTGTATTGTTGTTGTTGTTGTTGTTGCGTTCGCCAGCTTTCAACTCTGACGAAGTCCCTAGAGACTAGGAACTGAGTTTTGCGTGTTAATCCATTTTTCCCTGGCAGCCGCGTGCACAGGTGTCCCTCGTCGCACAGGCAGATAACTCCGACTTCGGAGGTACTCATGTTTTTTTCCGTCGATGAGTAACTGACGTTTCAAGCCGGGCCTCGCTGCTGAGACCAGGGGTGGTTGTCGCAGAGAGAAATCATAAATAAAAATCCAACCAGTGTAGCCGAGATTTGAACCCACAACCTATCTGTCCCGAGGCCGGCGTCTTGCCTCGAGACTAACCAGTTTGTCATGGACTTGGAATATGAGGAAACTGCAACAAGGAACACTTTTCATGCACAGCCTGCAATGGTTCCTGCCGCCTATCCACCATATACCAGAAGTTCACGTCCTCCCGAAAGTGATGATCGTCATATTTCTTTTAAAATGTATAGCGCTTGATGATATTAGGCCATCGTTGTTGACTCCAATTCCGAACCTACAAACACACAGCTAATCGCCAGACCATCCCCGTCGTACATCAAACAACAGACCGTTAGACCAGCGTACGGTCGGTCCAGGGACCCACGATGGGCCATTACGATGACTTGGCTCACATAACAATGTAAGCACAGCAATGACGCGCCCTTTAGATTCTTGATTACTCTAGTAAATGTAGCCTACGATGAACAGAACACGGTGCAAATTCCCTAAAGAGATAAAACTGCGGCTGACGAAGCAGTTCACATTTAATAAGAACATATAAATAATTTTCGCCAAGCAAATCCATCAGATGTCATGAGCAGCACCAATGTGACGTAAAGCGCAGAAGAAGCCTAGACGATGGAAGGTCGCATTCACAATACTTGATTTGTCAAAAATGAAATATTGCCGACATACGACAATGTTTTATCGCGCAGATGTAATAAGTAGATAATTATCTTGATTTTAACGCATAGGAGTGCAAATTAGAATCGAAATTAATCAGACATCGAATGCACTTTCTGCAGCGATCGAGAAAACGTGGACTAGATCCGCCGTCTTAGAAACGGAACAAAAAAAGTGGTATGGTAACAGCTCCAAGTCCCGAGAATATAACAATCGAAGAGATAAATGCATTAGGAAAGCTGAGAGTACAAGTCATAAAAAACTACTCAATGACATATACAACGCTGGACACATACTCGAAGATCTACTAAAATCTATTTTTATAGCCATACCGAAGAAGTCAGATGCCACTGATTATGAAGACCATCGCACTATTAGTCTCATGCGCCATATGACGAAAATATTACTAAGAATCATCATGAGACGCGTAAGAAACAAAATAAAACCAGAAATAAGTGAGGAACAATGTGGATTTGTGGAAGGAAAGGGCATCAATAATGCAATATACATGTTAAGAACATTGATAGAAAGAGATATAAAGATAAAGTAAGATATATCTATATGTGTGCTTTATAGGCTACACAAACGCTTTTGACAAAGTAAAGCACGTGGAAATAATCAATATGCTGGAGAAATTAACATTGATGGGAAGGATCTGCGAATCATAAAAAGAACATGTACTGGCAACAAACAGCAGCTATACGAATTAACAACCAAACAGGACAATTCCAATATATAAAACAAGGAGTCAGACAAGGCTGTGTTCTGTCACCGCATTTGTTTTCACTCGAGAGCGAACATATTATGAGATCAATTGTAGACAAAAAAGAATTGAAGTCAACGGTCACAACATAAATAATTTGCGATATGCGGATGACACAGTCTTAATAGCAGAGACAGAGAACGAACTACAAGAAATGATAGACACAATAGTAGAAGAAAGCAACAAAAAAGGTTTCAGTCTGAATAGTAAGAAAACAGAAGTAATGGTTATATCGAAGAAACAATCATCACCAGCATGCAGCATACAAATAAACAGGACAAATCTGAAACAAGTGCAACGCGTCAAATACTTGGGCACAATAATAACATCAGATGGAAGATGGACCACAGAAATAAAGTAGAATAACTCAGGCCAAAATAGCATTTCAGAAAATGAAAAATATGTTATGCAGAAAATCTATGCCAACAGAAGTGAGAAAGAGAGCTCATTTGTTATTTGGCTATGGAAGGCCCCGGTATCACTGCAAACGAATCATCGGTGCTATATAGAGCTAATTCTAACCTATGGAAGCGAATCAAGGACAGTAGGCAAACAAATGAAAAGACGATTAGAGGCCACAGAGATGGGATTTCTCAGAAGAATGTTGAAAGTTCCCTGGACAGCTAAAAAGACCAATGAGAAAGTTCTCAAAGAGGTCTACACAAAAAGGGAGTTCCCAAAAAACATCTGAAAGAAACAATCAACATTTTTTGGGCAAGTCGTGAAAAGAGAAAAGTTGGAATACTTGGTTACAACTGGCAAAATAAAAGGAAAGAGAGATCGCGGACGAGAAAAGAGAAAATACTGAATAGCTTGGTGGCATAGCATGGATAACAGTCAACAACAGAACTGATACGATGCACTGTAGATAGAAGATTGTGGAATGACATGATCGTCAACGACAGCCGGTATGGCACATGATGATGAGTCTCAGATACATGGTTATATACAAAGTATTTTAAAAAGACATTTATTCTCAAAATACATCTGGAGGCGAAGGCGCCTCCCAGCACCAGAGCTGGAAGTTGTCAGCGACCCACAGCTGATGGCTTGCGCCAGGATCGGTGGACCAAAACTATCCAGACCCTGTTCCACCTCTCCGTGGTGCCTCTAATAACAGACTAACCTGTCTAGTCTGGCCAAGCGAGCAGGGATCGAAGAGGGAAGACAACCCGGTACTCAGAAATGTCGTGCTGAAGACGGATGTGTTTGGCCGAAAAGCGCAAATATAACAGTTATACTGCAAACCACAGCACAACGCAGACACGCCCACTTAAAGTCCTTTTAAGGGCGGATGACGAAGAGGAATTCTACAGTCTACGAACACTATAGAATTCTTTAGTCACCGGCGAACGCAAGCAAAATACATCTAGTCCATTTTAAAAAATGTAATTCCTTGTTTTCCCGCTTTCCCATAAATACTAAGCGAAACAACAATTGTGTTCAAAATGTTAAATTTTGCTTCGAATTTGTATTTCCTCATTATCTCAAGGTTTCAAAAAGCTGATGAAGCAAGAGATGTTGTTTTGTATTTTGTTTCTGACGACTTCTGATTCTCCTGTCTGGTCTGTACAGCTTCACAGAACAACGAAATGGCCTAACCGTCACCTGTTTTCACCCACAAAATTAAGATTAATAATCTTGTTTAGATGCTGAAGGAGATGAGAGATGACACATAGATAAGCCCCGGAAATCCTCATGAAGACATCACCATGTGCCTTACCAGTTAGCGTAGGAAATCATGTCCTTCCACATTCTTCTATCCGCAGTGCATCGTATTAATCTGTTTTTGACTGCGTTTTCATGGCATAACGCCAAGCTCTCTAGTATCTTCTCTTTTAGTTGTCCTCGCTATATCTTTCCCCCCTTTTTTTTTTTTTGCCAGTTGTAACAAAGTACTCCAAATTTCTTCTTTTTATGATGTCCCCGAAAAATGTCAATTGTTTCTTTCTGATGTTTTTCAGAAGCTCCATTCTTGTGTTGGTCTCATTGAGAATGTTCTCATTGTTCTTTTTAGCTGTCCCGGGAACTTTCAACATTCTTCTGAGAAACCCGATCTATGTGGCATACTGTCCATGATTCGTTTCCATAGGTCAGAATTGGCTCTATATAGCCCCGATGAACTCTCTTTCTCACTTCTATTGACGCAGACTTGTTGCATAAGTCGTTTTTCATTTTCAGAAATGATATTTAGGCCTGAGCTATTTGCTTTTTACTTCTGTGGTGCATGATGACACCTTCATGTTTATTTAATCTCGGATGGATCGTTAACAGAGTCAACAAGTATTGCGGTTTCTATCGAACACCGGAGCAGAGGTTATGAATTAGCGACAGGGGAAACACGATCTACAAAAACGCTCAACAGAAGAAGTGATAAAAAGAGCAGATAATAGGTCATTGGATTAACTAGTAGGATTCTTGTTACCAAGGAGGGCGTGGCCGTGTGGTGAAAATCTTTGTTTCGTTGGCTGTAGAGTGGGTGTAGGGAGGCCCATGATAAACAGAAAGGATAATTTTCTATCGGGGAGTGGGTGCTATACAAATCCGGAGTCTCAAACGTCGTGGCGACTGTTGTGACTAGCGGTCTTTATTTCTCTGGTCCCGTCGGGTGCTACACAAATCCTGAGTCTCAAACGTCGTGGCGACTGTTGTAACAAGCGGTCTTTATTTCTCTGGTCCCGTCGGGTGCTACACAAATCCTGAGTCTCAAACGTCGTGGCGACTGTTGTAACAAGCGGTCTTTATTTCTTTGGTCCCATCGAGAGCCCCTATCACCTATGGTAGATGTGTCCTAGTATAGTTTTTTTTTTATGCTTGCTCTCAATATTTGTTTATGGGAGATACCACCAGAAATGACTTACGTACACGACCAGACACCTCTCGAGCATGGAGAGAGGAGAGAGAGAGAGAAAGAGAGAGAGAGAGAGAGAGAGAGGATGGGACGGGGGACCAGTTGACAACAGGAAATGAAATATAAATATGTTTATATTCTCTGTGGACAACTCAAGCATATGTGACTGTGAATATAAATCCATCACTTTTGCTTTTTCACTTCTCCCGATTGTTTTCTCCATTTGTTTCTCTCTATATATTTAATTTGTCCCTCTCTCTCTGTTTCTATCTCTCTCTCTCACTCTCTCTCTCTCTATCTCTCTCTCTCTCTCTCTCTTTCCACTAGCTTACACTCTGGTTTTGTCAGTTTTCATTTTTATGTAAGTAGCAGTATATATTTTTCAACTCTCTCTTTCCTTTTCTCGCTACTCTCCTTTTCTTTATTTCCTTCTTTTTGCTTTTATGTTTTCCTTTCTTTATTTTACTCTCTTTTTCTCTCTATTTTACTGTACAATTTTACTCCTTTTTTCTCTCTCTTAATCCTTCTATTTCTTTTTGTGAGTATCATTTTCTCTGTCTCCCTGTTTCCTTCTCATTTTTCTTGCTATATCTGTTTAGCTTTACCTCTCTGTTATTCCACTCTATATTCTGTTTCTTCAATGATTCTGTATTTCTGTTAAATTCTCTTTTTCTTTATTAACTGTGTCTTCATCTTTCTCTCCTCTTATATATATATCTCGCTCTCTCTCTCTCTCTCTCTCTCTCTCTATCTCTCTCTCTCAATCGCAGACTATATCTCAATATAACTCCCTTGCCGATATATATCATCAAATTCATCCACAGCTCCAATCAACAACACACAACGAGGGACAATAGCTTCGATCATCACGTACCCAGGGGTAATCAAGAGAAAAAGACACCATAACAAAAATACAAGCGTGCCAAATTACAAACGATTTATTTTAAACTTTATTTTAACAATATCTTCTACAATCACGGTCAAACTCCAATGTTCAGATCACTCCAAGCGTTGGGTCATTGCTCTTATCTCTTATCTTAAATACAAAAACTGTGTCCCAAGTTGTGTTCAAATGTTGCCGAGTTGGCAAGTTTTACTCTCTCTTCGAATAAATCAAAAAAAAATTAAGGGGAATTCTGCATGACAATTTGTAAATGCAAAGCGCGTGGATTCTGTGTGATTGCTGAACATATTCTCCACCAAAAAAGGCGGTAAACTGACCAGACACTTCATCACGCCTGCAATCACAATTTCAAATTCGGCACGGCCTGCAGCCCTTGTTGTAAGAGGTAATCAATCATTAAACGATCATTTGTCGTTTTTATTTTCTTTTGCGTCAATTGTGTTGTTATCATGCTTAGAGTTTCTGTCATCTTATCTCGCTTGTTCGACTTTTGATGCTAACCTTTGCCCTTTGCCCTACACTTGTTATTCATATTTATAGTGTGTAGAGCTTGTCATATACTGAGGTACATTTAAGAGAATGTTTAAGTCTATAACTTAAGTATAGTGGTGTTTTGTACATCGAACAACCTCAACTCCGAATATCTCAGAGTTCGATTAGGGTTTCAAACAATTTTTTTTTTAAAATTCGAACTGCGCATGAGCAGTGACATTTAAAATAAAATCTCTTAACGCCATCTCTTGTGGGATCATGTAATCATCTGTGTTACGCCCGTGTGTGTTTTCAGCGTTTGTTTCTAATGTATTTTTGTTGTGTTTTTGATTATATACGTGACCACTATTACCTGGAACATTCGATAAGAGCGTGGAAGCAGCGAAGAGGAAAGTTTAAGTAACTACGAGGGAGATAAAAAAAAAAGATGTTACCGTCAACACACGACAACATTATGCTGTTTCCTCGTCTTTTTCTTCTGTAGAAAAGAGGGAATGTAAACAAGAACCCTCAACCAGTAGTGCTAAATTTTCACAATTTTCATATATTTCATAGATGTCCTTTAGCATTTCCTAGTTTGATTACAAAAGCAGCTTTCCAAAAAATGAGGAAGATTCTATGCAATCCATTTTTGACAATAGAAAAGAGAAAAGGAGTTCTTAAATGTTATGTAGAGCCAGTCTTAACATATGGATGCGAATCATGGACAATAGGACAACAGACAAGAAAATCACTGGAGTCTGTAGAAATGTGGTTTAACAGAAGAATATTGAGAGTACCATGGACAGCTAAGAAGAGTAATGAAAACATTCTGAAAGAGGTCAAAGCAAAAAGAGAACTAATTTCCAATATTAGGAAGAAACAATCATCATTTTTTGGCCATTTAATGAGAAGAGAACAGCTGGAATATATTGTAACAACTGGAAAAATTGAGGGACGAAGAGATAGAGGGAAGGAAAGAGAAAACATAACAGGCAGCTTAAGAGAATGGCTTGGCAGATCAACAACAGAAATGATAAATAGTTGAGGCGATCGAAAATTGTGGAGAGACATGATCACCTACGCCAGTAGGCACGGTACGTGATGATGATGATAAGTTTGATTACTTGTTCCGAGATTTTCGGTATTTTCCCTATATCATCGTATTATATTCTTATTACATATTTTCTTCTGTTCTTATTTTCTTAAATTAACTCATACTGTCTTCACCTTCTCATATTTTAAAATTATGCTTATATTATCGTATATTTCCATTTCCTGGCATTGCCCTTTTCATTAACATCAGAGGCCAAAAGCCGTAGTTCTCGCCATGCACGGAAGTCTGTTACAGTAGATATCTTTTATCTGTCTGACATCATCTATATTTTTGTCTGAAGTAACGTCCATTTGCAAAAGGCGTCGGCTAATAATTATGATTAAAAAATGTCTACTTTATGATTCTTTAGCTCTCTCCTGTCCGTTAAATGACTCTTGAACTATGCTTTATTTTAAGTTTGTACCGGCAATGTAGCTACCTGGATCCTAGAGAGCTGAAGCTGGATCGTTGAGAGCTGAACCTGGATCCTTGAGAGGTGAACCTGAACACTTGAGAGCTGAACCTGAACACTTGAGAGCTGAACCTGGATCCTTGAGAGCTGAACCTAGATCCTTGAGAGCTGAACCTGAACACTTGAGAGCTGAACCTGATCACATGAGAGCTGAACATGGATCCTTGAGAGCTGAGCCTGAACACTTGAGAGCTGAACCTGGATCCTTGAGAGCTGAACCTGAACATTTGAGAGCTGAACCTGGATCCTTGAGAGCTGAACCCGGATCCTTGAGAGCTGAACCTGAACACTTGAGAACTGAACCTGAACACTTGAGAGCTGAACCTGAACACTTGAGAACTGAACCTGAACACTTGAGAGCTGAACCTGAACACTTGAGAACTGAACCTGAACACTTGAGAGCTGAACCTGAACACTTGAGAACTGAACCTGAACACTTGAGAGCTGAACCTGAACACTTGAGAACTGAACCTGAACACTTGAGAGCTGAACCTGAACACTTGGGAGCTGAACCTGAACACTTGAGAGCTGAACCCGGATCCTTGAGAACTTAACCTGAACACTTGAGAGCTGAACCCGGATCCTTGAGAGCTGAACCCGGATCCTTGAGAGTTGAACCTGTATCCTTGAGAGCTGAACCTTCATTTCATAGATAGATAGATAGATAGATAGATAGATAGATAGATATATAGATAGATAGATAGATAGATAGATAGATAGATAGACAGACAGACAGACAGACAGACAGACAGATAGATAGATAGATAGATAGATAGATAGACAGACAGACAGACAGACAGACAGACAGACAGATAGATAGATAGAAAGATAGATAGATAGATAGATAGATAGATAGATAGATAGATAGATAGATAGATAGATAGATAGATAGATAGATAGATAGATAGATAGATAGATAGATATATAGATAGATAGATAGATAGATAGATAGATAGATAGATAGATAGATAGATAGATAGATAGATAGACAGACAGACAGACAGACAGACAGACAGACAGACAGACAGATAGATAGATAGATAGATAGATAGACAGACAGACAGACAGACAGACAGACAGACAGACAGATAGATAGATAGATAGATAGATAGAGATAGATAGATAGATAGATAGATAGATAGATAGATAGATAGATAGATAGATAGATAGATAGATAGATAGATAGATAGATAGATAGATAGATAGATAGATAGATAGATAGATAGATAGATAGATAGATAGATAGATAGATAGATAGATAGATAGATAGATAGATAGATAGATAGATAGATAGATAGATAGATAGATAGATAGATAGATAGATAGATATACACGATGAAAAGGAAGCCCATGCAAAAAATAATTACCTTAAATTCATTTAAACTTGAATTTAGACTTTAAATGTTCAGTTATGAAATTGTGTAAACTATTAAATTAAAAAAAATTCCAGACAGCTTAAGAGAATGGCTTGGCAGAAGGTCAACAACAGAAAATTATAAATAACTGTCGAGATCGAAAGTTGTGGAGAGACATGATCACCAACGCCAGCAGGCCCGGTACTTGATGATGATGATTAAATTAAATTGTTACCTAAAGGGGCCTTTAGAAATCCGAATTTTTAAAGTGAAAAGTGCAACTCTTAAGACTGGGTTACTCAGGTCTTTTCTGAATTAGTTTCAAATCTTGATGCGGGTAGATGTAATCTTTAAAAAAAAAAAAAAAGTGATGTAGAAATAAAAGAAGGACAATTCCCTTGTGCACTTAAATCAAGCGAGACTATTCCATTAAGTCTCAAAGATAACAGATTAACAGAAATGACACAGATTGAGACAGTCGTCTTTGGTCGGAATGGCAAAAACACTGCGATCTTCCCGGGTCGATTCTCACTTTAATTTATTTATTTTCCGGTCAAAACAGGATTACAGACCTGAACCCCGTCAGCTCTATGGTATATTTAAAGGCTCTCCTTCAAATAAAACGTTTTTGTTTGCGTGCACCAGATGTATATCTCTAGCAAAGTGGTGATGATGTTGTTGATGATGATGATGATGATGGTGATGATAATGACGCTGATTTACAGCAGCTTTGCATTTCTGTGATCTTGACGCATCTTGACGCCTTTACTCATTCTCTAGCACGTCCTGGGCAGCGGTTGATATTTAGAGGACTCACGACTCTTCTAATATTTACCCCAAGTCATAACACAATAATCTGTTAGCACAATGAGTTAAATGTCAATGTATAATCAGCCACCCTATTACCCTTGTATATCCTTGACAGTGCTCAAGAAATTCAAGCCGTTATTGATAAAAAGGATTTAATGTCTATTGGGGTATAACCTACTCCAATAGAACGCCATCTTTGTACCTTGCATTGTGTGAGAAAACTAGGTGGGCCATTTCATCAATCAGCTCCTAGTTGCCATTATAACAGAAGAACGACTAATAAGATGGCATTCTATCTCTTTATTGAAACATAGAAGTTGAAGTAGATCTAGAGCCTCCATAAGATCACTGTGATCCGACTTTATATTAATTTTTTTTTAAAAACTTGAACCCCACTGTACGATTTATTTATCAACAGAAAAACCATGCTTTAACCCTCATAACCCATAATACAAACAGCTAAGATGGTATGATATAATTATAATTATCTTAATTTAGGGCAGTAATTGAAGGAGCTATTTTAGATAGCGTAAATTGCTGTAATGTCGCAAATTATCAAGTTAAAGATGAACCTTAAGTTCTGGCTCACCTCCTGTCCTCAAGTTTCGAACCCAAACTCCGCCGTTGTCCTGAGCGTCTAAATTTTGCATGAAAATCACTTTTCCATATTTTTTTCAACCGGCAGCCTTGTTCTGGGGTGTCCCTCGTCATACAGGCAGACACTCTCCTGCTTCAGAATTACTATCATATTTTATTATCGATAGTTGTTGTCACGTTTTTTGGGGCATATTTTTTTCCCTATCAATTTTGCCTGAACAGTGACCATATTGTTGGCCGAGCAGAAATTTCCGATTTTCAACTGCCACGTGTTCTTTAACGTGCACAAGGTGGAAACAGGGCATCCTTTTTTTCATTGGAGAGAGCTAGGCTCTTACTACCTATAGACCAGGTAATGTAGGGTAAAGTCAAGACGAAACCACAAAGTTGTATAAATCAAGTAGTTTTGAACCGTCATACTAGTTGGAGAGTTTTCTGGTTTTATTGCTTGGTTTGCGGGTCTTATAAAGACTATAGCTGGCTGTGGTCAGCACCACAGTCCGCGGGGTGACAGTGTTCGCTTAAAGCTTGTGACGTTTTCAGCATTCCCAGCAGGGGCGGTTGGGATTAAAATGACGTCAGCCGTCTATAGTTCGCACAACTGAAGACGTCACAAGCTTTGGGTGATGTCGGGGAAAACCCTCTCAGCTAGCCGGTCTTAGTAAAACTGTAGTTGTCTGTGGTTAGCACGTGAGCAGACAAACCACTTCGCTACCAAGATTACGCTATACAGCTTCAAAGAACCAAAATTATAACAAAATGTTGGTCAAGAGCGAAAAAATACAAAAGTGGAGCTATATTTGGTATACAAACATAATGCCAAAAAGCCCTCTCCAGTTAGAGTTTTGGATGAAAGGATAAGAAACAAACAATGGATTTCTGAAGCAACTATCATTTGTTCATCCATGGCACTTTAGTTTATTTGCTTATTTCTTTCTTTCTATCAAATAAAATGCACATGTTTCATCTATTTTACATTCAAAGTGAACTGAAGAAACAGTATTTTAAAATGTACAAACTTGTGTGTTTACACACTGAATATTGCCTGCTCCGAGACTCTCAGACATGCCAATCTTTGATCTTTTCATTACGAGCATTAACTAGTAAAATATCATTCATACAGTAAATATTTACTTTATCTAGAAATGTTACGTTTCGTGTGCGGTGTTACAAATTTGAAGCCACTCCCAAACATAATTAGATTTAAGATTGTGGTTATGGTTATGGTTATGGTTATGGAAGGTCCCGGTATCACTGCAAACGAATTAAAATCCATAATTGTTCAACCGCCCGTGCTAGTGGAATCATCCGAATTAATATCTCCATTCTCAAACAAAGGGGAACCGCGATAGCTCAGTGGTTAGTTAACTGGACTGCAAAGGACAAGAGGTAGGATTCGATCCCAACCGACGGCTTCCGAGTTCACCCAGCCTTAAATGGGTACCGGATGTTTTTTCTGGGAAAGTAAAGCGGCACAGGCGTAATACCAACCACATTACCCCAAAAATCATGTTCTGAAGGTATGTAAAATCCATGGTCATTAACACCATATTCCCTATACGTCACTTGGCGTGACGGGTGCTCTTTACTTTTTTTTTCCTCCCAAACAAAGAAATGTAGCTGAAGTTCCCATCATAGCAGTCTCAGCACACGCCAAAAGACATAAGGCGAAACCGCACAGAAAGTGAACACAGCCATCTGTTCCCCGTAATACGATATCATCATTCATCGTAAGCAATCGGAATATCGAAATACGATCAAAACGGATGAAACGCACAGCTCACGGTGAGCACTGAGCACTTAACTCAGTAGCTCAGACAGCAAGCCAGATTTAAGAATGACTGGAATGTATTAGCCTCTTCAAATCTACATCCAAAAATGTTGCACAATTTCCAAGACTGTAACTAAATTGCCATTTTGATGTTAAAACAAACAACTATGATCTACCCGTGAAGGAAAAAAGAATACAACCAAAGCAAGACAAGGACTATAGTTTGGGAATATAAATAAACGTTTATTCATGTCGAGATGCATTCGTATATAACAGATTTTCCTCAGCTTATGAAAAGATAGAACGAAGAGGCAGCAATTTGCCTTTACACTATCTCAATTAACCTTATAACATTTTAAGAAGACAGCCTCGGGAATGTCGTTAAAGCCCCGACAGCGTGATTATGTACAGGACATCATCAATCATTCTCTACACCAGGTCTATATTTTTGACAGGTTCAAAAAGTTGATTATCTGCAAGTTACAACTCATCCAAAAGTAAATTATCTTTTCCTTCTACTCCTCTTCCATAATTCTACTTCTTCTACTCCTCCTCCATAATTCTACTTCTTCTACTCCTCCTCCATAATTCTACTTCTTCTACTCCTCCTCCAGATTTCTGCTTTTTCTACTCCTCGTCCAGAATTCTACTTCTTCTACTCCTCCTCCATAATTCTACTTTCTTCTACTCCTCCTCCATAATTCTACTTCTTCTACTCCTCCTCCATAATTCTACTTCTTCTACTCCTCCTCCATAATTCTACTTCTTCTACTCCTCCTCCAGATTTCTGCTTTTTCTACTCCTCGTCCAGAATTCTACTTCTTCTACTCCTCCTCCATAATTCTACTTCTTCTACTCCTCCTCCATAATTCTACTTCTTCTACTCCTCCTCCATAATTCTACTTCTTCTACTCCTCGTCCAGAATTCTACTTCTTCTACTCCTCCTCCATAATTCTCCTTCTTCTACTACCTCCTCCTCCAGAATTCTACTTCTTCTACTCCTCGTCCAGAATTCTACTTCTTCTACTCCTCCTCCAGAATTCTACTTCTTCTACTCGTCCAAAATTCTACTTCTTCTACTCCTCCTCCATAATTCTCCTTCTTCTACTCGTCCAAAATTCTACTTCTTCTACTCCTCCTCCATAATTCTACTTCTTCTACTCCTCCTCCATAATTCTCCTTCTTCTACTCCTCTTCCATAATTCTACTTCAACTACTCCTCCTCCAGATTCTCCTTCTTCTTTTCTCTACTCCTCGTCCAGAATTCTCCTTCTTCTACTCCTCCTCTTAGAAGAATTCTCCTTCTTCTACTCCTCCTCTTAGAAGAATTCTCCTTCTTCTACTACTCTTCCTCCAGATTTCTACTTTTTCTACTCCTCGTCCAGAATTCTACTTCTTCTACTCCTCGTCCAGAATTCTACTTCTTCTACTCCTCGTCCATAATTCTCCTTCTTCTACTCCTCGTCCATAATTCTACTTCTTCTACTCCTCCTCTTAGAAGAATTCTCCTTCTCTTCTACTACTATTTCTCCTCCAGATATTCTCCTTCTTATACACCTACTCCTCCAGAATTCTTCGTCAACTCCTCCCCCTTCTCCTTCTAAAAAAGTCTCTTTTTACTCCACCTCCTCCTCCAGTATTCTCCTTCTACTCTTCTTCCTCCATTATTCTTCTACTACACCTCCTCCTCTTCTTTCCCCTCCTCCTCCTTCTCTTCCATAATGCTCCTTTTCCTTGTTCTACTCATCTTCATCATTAAGAATTCTCCTTCGTCTACTCTCCTTTCTCCTCCAGAATTCTCCTTCTTCTATTCTCCTTACTCCTCCTCTCTTTCTGCTACTCCTTATCCTCCTACTGTGTTCTCCTTTCTTTAACTGCACCTTCCTCTCCTTGGTTTGTTCATAAAATAAACAATGAACGCGGTGTGACACCAGACCGCCTAGACCACATCAGAATGCCCAACATACTTATCTATGATACAGTTACCATGTATAGAAGCAGATCTACAACATGGATTGATGTATCATATGAAAGCTCGTTAGTGAACTGGTGCCGTCAGCGGACACAAAAATCTCCAGTCTGAGAGAGCGAGGTGTGTCTGTGTTCGTTTATTATTACTAATGTAACATGTCTGTGATCTTTGTGCTTCGGACTGTCAATCTGAGTGTCTCTCTTTGCCTGGGTCTGCAGGCGTGGTAAATGTCTGTACTTTGTCCTCGATCGCATTTTTTTTTTCAGCCGCTCTTTTTCTATTTATTTTTTATTCTGTGGTCTCCTCTCTCCCTTACTTCATAACCGGTACACGGCTGTGATTTTTTCACGTGTTCAGAATTCGTCAATTTCTTTTCTTGAATCGGTTTCAAGAGCCATATCACACAATATTTAGCTCTCTCAAGATGTTCATCTCGGTCGTGCTATCTTTTTCTAATATTCATTTCATTCTTTTTGTCCAAACGCTGAAAATATTTCCTTCCAAATTCTGAGAGTATCTCCACTCATGTGCAGGTAAAGTATCATTACAAGGGCTGAAAAGTATTTCGCTCTAAATACTGAGAATATCTCGTTTCAAACACGGAGTCTACCTCCATCCGAACGATGAGGAAATCCTTCCAAATGCTGAGAATGTCTAATTCTAAATACAGAGAATGACTCCTTCCACACCCTCAGTATGTCTCCTTCTAAAAGCTCAGAATGTCTCCTTCCACTACGTTCAGAATGTCTCCTTTCATAGACTGAGAATGTCTCCTTCCAAACTCAAAACGTAGACATCTTTCAGAGTAGACATCTGACAATGTTGGCATTGAGAGTGTTGGCATCTGTCTTTGTTTTTTTCATATATCAGTGTTGGCTGTCAGTGTTGGCTGTCAGTGTTGGCTGTCAGTGTCGACGTCTGCTGGCGTCAACATCTGTCACTGTTGGCTGTCAGTGTTGGCTGTCAGTGTCGACGTCTGCTGGCGTCAACATCTGTCAGTGTTGTCACCTGTCAGTATTTGCACCTGTCAACGTTGGCATGTGTCAGTATTACATTCTGATGGTTTAAAAACCTGTTATAGCATTCCCCATAATGAATGACAAGCTCCATATTTTCCAGCACTTACCGTAACATCAAGGACACCACAGCTGCCGCTAATGTCAATGAGGCTCCAACTGCTCTCGTCGACCCCTCAACATTAGCATTTCCACCGAGCCTGTGTATTCCTGTACCCCTATTGGTCATGTTTACCATCAAAGTTTTCCAAACTCTCTCTACTTCTATTTTTTTAAACAAATAACGGCCTTACCTTGACCAGCTTTCATATTTCTCCGTGTGGCTACCGGGACCCCCACGGTGAGGGGGTAAAATAATAGAGCCACTGTTACATGTCACGCATGTCGTAAAGGCCAACTAAACAGGTTCAGAATCGTCGCCTGTTGTGTCGAGGAGGGCGTACACAGAGCGACATTGTCAACATAATTTACCGATGCATTTTGGGAAATGCTGTGACAGTGGTGTAGCATATATGGGGAATTTCTGACTGAAATGAATCTTGTTCCATGGGTAGAATAGAATAGAATAGAATAGAATAGAATAGAATAGAATATAGCAATTCTAATATATGCAATAAAGGCTCACAAGTGCAACTACAGCAAACTTCTGATGTTGAGGTACTCGCCCGGTAATCAGATGGTATCGATATAAACAAGATTTGGAAAAATCGAGTCTTTCTGGTGGTTCACGATGTCAGGGTTGCTTAAATCGATTACTTAGTTCAAAACAGACGAGAAAAGAAGAGATCCCGTCATTCACGTACAAGAGATATTGTACTTGAAGATATAAATGTGTAGCCTGTTTACATTTGCCTGGGTCAAAATTTTAGAAACAAAATGTCAAGTAAAAGTCTTACTATTGTGACCAAAATAATTCATGATTTTAAATTACTTGTTTGTGGAAGATGATAGTTCTCAGATGAAGAAATACAACTAAGGCAAATTGAAGAGATCTGTCTATATTTGGATGAAGCTGCTGAACTATGAGTGCATGCTTCTTCCTCTCAACTCCCTGTGGAGCAAAGGTCTTCAACAAGCACTGTCCAAGCCGTTATGTTTCTTGCAAGTTATGTTAAGATCATTTCATCTGTTCCCCATCCTTTTCATCTCTGCTTCCACATGTCTTCTACAAGAATATTTTGGTCTTACACTTTGTCTCTTCCCCTGCGGATTCCAAAAATGATCTGTTGTATAATACTTTCAGTTGGCTTTTGCAGCGTGTGTCCTATCCAGAACCAGCGTCTTCGTTGTATCTCTGTATCCACTGGTATTTGACTGGTACTTTTCCATAATTCTATGTTAGTGATTTTGTCTTGCATTTTGTATCTTTTTATTGTGCGCAAGCATCCATTAATGAAGGTCTGCGTCTTCATGATTGCCATTTTTGTTGTTCGCCATGTTTCACATCCATTTATGAAGGTCTGCGTCTTCATGATCGCCATTTTTGTTGTTCGCCATGTTTCACATCCATTAATGAAGGTCTGCGTCTTCATGATCGCCATTTTTGTTGTTCGCCATGTTTCACATCCATTAATGAAGGTCTGCGTCTACATGATTGCCATTTTTGTTGTTCGCCATGTTTCACATCCATATAAGATGGCTGACTTAACATCAGAGTTGAACATTTTTATTTTTGTACTTAACCTAATTTCTTTGCATTTCCATGTTTCCTAGTGTAACTAACGCTCCTCTTGCTTCTTGTATACTTATTTTGGTAACATTCTTTGTTCCTCCTTCTTAGTCTATATTACTGCCCAGATATATGTAAGATTGTATGTCTAGTACATATTTTTTTTCTATTTTAAGGAGTGCATTATGGGCTAGGAAATTATTGTGGCATATTGACACATAAACCTACCCTCATGTATATTAAATGGTTTGTATAATTAAAGCGCATTTAACGATAATAATGATGCCTATAATGATAAAAATTGAGTGTATTATTGCAATTAATCATGCTTCGTGAATTAGCATTTTGTATAGAACGTAATAATATCACAGAAAACAAACACACAAGAAAGTAAAGTAAAACTAAAAATAGAAAAATCGTGAAAGAAGTGCATAGATTCAAATACCTGCGATCAATGTTAATATCAGATAGAAGATGCACTGCAGAAATTAAGAGCAAAATAAGACAAGCAATTATTATTATTATTATTATTATCTGATTGCCACGAGTTGATACAAGCTGCTGCTCTTTGACTCGATTAGATGTGGCGGGTTGTAATGGCTTTCTTGACATTCCCGGCTCTTACTGGAGAGGTTGGAGTTCGTCTGTCCCAGGCTATGCTGGGAAACTACTAGTCCAGCCCAGAGGTACTGCAATACTGGGTCCTCTATATCAGTAACAGCCACCACTATGGGGAACACGACGATCCTAGCTTCTGTTAGCCAGCCTGTTTTGACGCAGACTGTTACCGGGGGGGGGGGGGCACGGGGAGGTAGAACTGCTAGGTCTTGGTCGGCTGATTACAAGCAATAATAGAATTCATTCAAATGGAAAACATCATATTTAACACATCCTTGTCAATTAATGTTAAAAAAACGTGTCATAAAGTGTTACATATACCTTTTCTACTATATGGAAGCGAATCATGGACGATAAGTAAGACAACAGAAAGAACATTGGAGGCAGCTGAGATGTGGTTAATCAGAAGAATACTACGAATTCAATGGAAAGCAAAAATTACAAATGAAGAAAGTTTAAAACGAGCTGGAGAAACCATCACCATAATCATAATGAAAAGAAAACCTTAAAAAAGAATTAGTGGGTAATAGATGCGAAAGGAATGCATTGACAATACTATATAAACCGATAGAATGAGTGGAAAGAAGAGCAGTGGAAAATCAAGAGAAAAAATATTGAACAGCTAATTCAAATGGCATAATAAAAGATCACCGACTGAAATTCTGGGATGTATGAAGGAGCGAGAGATGTGGAGGGAGATGATCGCGTACGCTAACCGGCATGGTTGAACCGGCATGATGATGATGATAATGATGATGATGATGATGATGATACACAACGCACTCACAAGAAAATATCACATGCGTTCTTAAGTGACAAAGACTTAACCGCCGATTTGGCATATCTGACCCGCAACATTAAACTGTGCGTTTCCCCGTGCAAGTTTTACTTCACACATGCATGGAAGAAAAGAACGATACAATAAAATCAATAGTTAAATTCTTACCATTATATTTGTTTTACATTTATGAAATATTTCTATCACGAAAGATTAACATGGGTTTCAATTAAAGTGGGAGCCGCGATAGCTCAGTGGTTAGTGAACTGGACTACCACGGACAAGGGGTAGGGTTCGATCCCAATCGACGGCTTCCGGGTTCACCCAGCCTTAAATGGGTACCGGATTTTTTTCTGGGAAAGTAAAGCAGCACGGGCGTAATATTGACCATATTACCCCAAAAATCATGTGCTGAAGGTCTGTAAAATATATGGTCACTAACACCATATTTCAATGGCGTGACGGGGGTAATTTACTTTACTTTTACTTCAATTAAAGTCACTGGTGAAATTATTTTTAAAATATCAAACTCTGTCTTCGAAAATGATTCTCCAATTATCCCTTCTTGGTCTCAATAATTTAGGTAAGAGTTGTACGTAAAACCATCAGTGGTATTGAGGCATTACATGTTTTCAATTAAACTTCTTTATGGATAATAGTCCGCAGGAATCACATATATAGAATATTCTTTTATTTCTTCGTGCATAGACGGCGGATATGCAAACTGTATAATGAGATGGAACCAGCTGGAGAATACTGTGGAAATTGGACAAAATTGATGAAAAACGGTATACACGGAACCAAAGGGAAGAGTTATGAAACATACGGCCGATTGTTATAGATAATTTAGTCGTTTTGTTCAGTTAGTTCACTTTCAATTAGTATCTGTTATCATTCATCTATCAAACATTACAGCTGATGGAAGATTTTATATTAAACATTTTAGTAACGTATGTGATAGAACATTTTAGTAACGTATGTGATAGAACATTTTAGTAACGTATGTGATAGAACATTTTAGTAACGTATGTGATAGAACATTTTAGTAACGTATGTGATAGAACATTTTAGTAACGTATGTGATAGAACATTTTAGTAACGTATGTGATGGAACATTTAGTAACATATATGATGGGACAGTTTAGTAGCGTTTGTGATGGAACATTTTAGTAGCGTTTGTGATGGAACATGTTAGTAACGTTTGTGATAGAACATTTTAGTAACGTTTGTGATGGAACATTTTAGTAACATATGTGATAGAACATTTTAGTAACATATGTGATAGAACATTTTAGTAACATATGTGATAGAACATTTTAGTAACATATGTGATAGAACATTTTAGTAACATTTGTGATGGAACATTTTAGTAACATATGTGATACAATATTTTAGTAACGTTTGTGATGGAACATTTTAGTAACATATGTGATACAACATTTTAGTAATATATGTGATGGAACATTTTAGTAAGATATGTGATAGAACATTTTAGTAATATATGTGATACAACATTTTAGTAACGTTTGTGATGGAACATTTTAGTAACGTTTGTGATGGAACATTTTAGTAACGTTTGTGATGGAACATTTTAGTAACATATGAGATGGAACACTTTAATAACGAATGTAATGAAGCGTTAAATATTTTAGAACAAAAAATTATTTTAAAAAAGACAATGCTGAAAGGTATACAATTATAAGCATACTATAACGCTATTCTTACATACTATTTACTCGCCACATTACTTAAGCCACAGAAAATAGCTCTTCAATCCTTTTTTCCTCTGCTGTATTTTCTTATATTTTACAAACGAACTTCATCTTAATGATTTCTGTCTCGGGTTTCGTATTTGTGTATTTCTATTCCTTCTTTGTTTCTTCTTTTTTATTAACTGGCCCAAGTAAGAGCTTGTCTGGTAATTTGGCTTACAAAGCTTGTATTTTATTATCTCAGTCCGTTGAAATCTTGTTATATATTTCATTATGGCTTGTTCTTCGTTCATTTCTTATAGTCTTTTGCTACACTATCTAAAGTACTAATATATTTTGCTAGTTTTCACTTATCTCGACTTATATTGCCTGCGTTTCTTATCCATAAATTAGGGCAAATTTAGATTGTCTTTTGAACAATTTGAGTTTAGATGCTCACGACAATCGAGACAAAACAGAAGTAAAACACAGAACAGAGAGCCTGAAGTAGGATCAAATCCGTACTCCTCGACACATCGCCTTGCCACGGTAGACTATGCATTACAGTTCACAGCCAACTAAGCAATCTAGATTCGCTGCTCTGTCGCCTCGAAAGTTTCCACTCAAAATATTATTCGTTCTTTATTATTTGTCTACAAAATTGTTACCTTACTCACTGAGCTGAAGAAAGCAATAACATTACAAAAATAACAGTAGAGTCCCCACATCTAAAATTAATGCGGTATAGTAAGATAACATTTATCATGTATTTCCCTTGGGATATTAAATGTTGCACAGCATTCTTCACGAGTTAGTCTAGTAAACTAAAGTTCAAATATAAAGTGACGATAAGAGCCGACTTGTGAAATTGCGATAGTCGCCGAGTCGAGTGCGATTTTAAGAGAAATGTGCTCTCCAGACTAAGGAAACTAGCCCAGACGTAACGCATAATTCGATTACCCTTTCTATATTAGATTACGTTAGGGTTAGCGAACCAAAGTAGACCATGACCTATTCCTATCTCAAATTATGATCACGGAAACAAAATAAGTGAGCAGTGATCGAAAAATAAAGACAAACTAAGACTAAACAATATTTAACCTATTATATGTCATGATGATTTGAGATGTGTCATGTCTAAATGCGTAATTATTAGGGTTTGGCTTCATCCTGTCGGACAATGCTTGAACTGTCCTTCTTCATGGCAAATAGTAGAAGAGAAGAAGTGAAATAAATAAATGGAGATTTATTAGTAGTAATTTGAAGCGGTAAATTGTAGTAGTAATTTGTAGTAGTAAAAATGTAGTAGTAATTTGTAGTATTAAATTGTAGTAGTAATTTGTAGTATTAAATTGTAGTAGTAATTTGCAGTAGTATATTGTAGTAGTAATTTGTAGCAGTAAATTGTAGTAGAAATTGTAGTAGTAAATTGTAGTAGTAAATTGTAGTAGTAATTTGTAGTAGTAAATTGTAGTAGTAATTTGTAGCAGTAAATTGTAGTAGTAATTAGTAGTAGTAAATTGTAGTAATAATTTGTAGTAGTAAATTGTAGTATTAATTTGTAGCAGTAAATTGTAGTAGTAATTTGTAGTAATAAATTATAGTAATACTTTGTAGTAGTAAATGGTAGTACTAATTTGTAGTAGTAAATTGTAGTAATAATTTGTAGTAGTAAATTGTAGTAATAATTTGTAGTAGTAAATTGTAGTACTAATTTGTAGTAGTAAATTGTAGTACTAATTTGTAGTAGTAGTCGTTATTGTTGAAGAATAAAAATATGTAGATGATACGGTAAAAATACAAGAAGTAGAGAGGAAGAAGAACTGTATAAATGAAAGAACGGTTGTAGTAGCAGTAGTATTAGGAGTAGCAATAGTATTAGTATTATTTGAAACGAAGTCGAGAGGGGGATAGTGCGACTGGGTAAAGCACTATCTCCATATCCTGTGCCCAGGCAGAGTAGGCAAAGTGAAATGAGGAAGAAAGCACCAATGTTTAAACTACTTGCAGAACGGGTGCTTCCCGAGTCCCAATGCGGTTTCAGACCCGGGAGATCAACCATAGATATGATCTTCACTCTTAGACAACTGCAGGAAAAATGTCGGGAACAAAATATGCCGCTCTATATTGCCTTTGTGGATCTCACAAAGGCATTCGACACAGTAAACAGAGATGGTCTCTACAAGGTGTTAGAAGGCATAGGCTGCCCTCCTAAATTACTTAGGCTGATAATTTCCTTCCATGAAGACATGAATGGCCAAGTCCATTTTGATGGGAGTCCATCAGAGAATTTCAAAGTCAACAAAGGAGTGAAACAGGGATGTGTCCTCGCCCCCACCCTTTTTGGTATATTTTTTGCTGCCCTCCTAAATTACACCTTCGAAAACAGCTCAGGAGATATTTACATTCGCACTAGACCAGATGGCTCACTGTTCAACCTAGCACGACTAAGAGCAAAAACCAAAACAAATGTTGCCCTACTTAAAGAATTTTTATTTGCTGACGATGCAGCCCTAGTCGCTCATAGTGAGGCCACCCTACAGTCGCTGATCAACAACCTGGATAAAGCATGCGACCTTTTTTCACTGTCAATTAATGTTCAGAAGACAGTAATACTAAATCAAGGTGACTTCAAACCTATATCTATTACTCTAAAAGACTGCCCACTAGAATCAGTACAGAAATTTACATATCTTGGATCCACAGTTACGCAAACCATCTCTCTTGATGAAGAAATAAACTGTCGAATTGGTAAGGCAGCTACGACCTTCGGCAAACTCACAAAAAGGGCATGGAACAACACGAAACTAACTCAAAAGACTAAACTCTTAATATATCAAACTTGTGTGCTTAGCACACTACTATATGGATCCGAAACCTGGACAACATACTCAAACCAGGAAAAAAGACTAAATGTCTTCCACATGCGATGTCTCCGCAAAATAATGCACATCAAATGGCAGGACAAAATAACCAACTTAACTGTCCTGCAACGTGCTAAGACCCTAACAATCATGTCGATGCTCAGAAGTCGAAGGCTAAGATGGCTGGGGCATGTCCAACGGATGGAAGAAAAACGCATTCCTAGGCAAATACTATATGGCGAGCTAAAACACGGAAAACGACAAATCGGCAGACCTAAACTACGATATAGAGATATCTGCAAATCATCTCTGAAAGACTTCGCCATCTGTGAAAACGACTGGCAACATCTGGCAAGTGATCGCACATCGTGGAGAGCACGTATAAGGAACGGTATAACAACATTTGAGACTGTTCTAAGACAGGACTTAGAAGAGAAGAGACTCATGAAAAAGGATGGTAAACCCTGTGGACCAGCGAGCCTGACCTGTTCATTATGTGACCGCGTGTGTTTGTCAAACATTGGTAGAATTAGCCACGAGAGAAGCTGTTCGGCAAAAACAATACCTCAAAAAAATACGCAATAGCCTCCACTAGACCGTCCGACAAGACGAAAAGGGCCATATATATATAGTATTAGTAGTAGCAGTAGTATTAGGAGTAGCAGTAGTATTAGGAGTAGCAGTAGTATTAGGAGTAGCAGTAGTATTAGTAGTAGCAGTAGTATTAGGAGTAGCAATACTAGTGGTGATCATCATCATCAAGTACCGTGTGTGCTGGTGTAGGTGATCATGTCTCTCCACAACTTTCGATCTCGACAGATATTTTTCATTTCTGTTGTTGATCTAATGCCAAGCTATTCTCTTAAGCTGCCTGGTATCTTTTTCTCTTTGCTTCCCTCTATCTCTTCGTCCCTCAATTGTCCCAGTTGTTACAATATATTCCAACTGTTCCCTTCTCATTACATGGCCAAAAGATGATCGAAAAAGTAAAAGGCAGGATTTAAGGGGGGGGGGGGGTACCCAGAAGTAGAAATAGCCCCACTGCCTTGCGGATGAGACATGTTAGTCAAAGGCTAGCGGAGTTAGCCTTAAACAAACCGACGGAAGTCAACAGAAAACCACCGTCGTATTTTCTTTGTGCAATCATGAATAATAGTAGTGGTTGTAAAAGTAATAGGTTTAGTGCTAGTAGTAGTAGCAATGGTATTAGCAATAGTTGTAGTAGAAGTATTATAGTAGTTGTGATATTAGTAGTAGTAGTAGTAATAGTTGTAGTAGAAGTATTATAGTAATTGTGATATTAGTAGTAGTAGTAGTAGTAATAGTTGTAGTAATATGTTGTTGTTGTTTTTGCGTTCGCCAGCAACTCTGACGAAGTCCCTAGAGACTAGGAACTGAATTTTGCGTGTTAATCCATTTTTCCCTGGCAGCCTTTTGCACAGGGGTCCCTCGCCGCACAGGCAGATAACTCTTTCTTCGGAGATACTCATGTATTTTCCGTCGATGAGTAACTGACGTTTCAAGCCGGGCCTCGCTGCTGAGACCAGGAGTGGTTGGCTCAGAGAGAAATCATAAATAAAAATCCCAACTGGTGTAGCCGAGATTTGAACCTAAAACCTCTCTGTCCCGAGGCCGGCGTCTTGCCTCGAGACCAGCAAATCTCCCATGGACTGGGAATATGAGGAAACTGCAACGAGGAAACTGCAACAAAGAACACTTTTCATGCATAGCCTTCAATGGTTCCCGCCGCCTATCCACCATATACCCCGGAGCTCACGTCCTCCCGAAAATGATGACCGTCATACTTCTTTAAAAATGTTTAGCGCTTGATGATGTTAGGCCATCGTTGTTGACTCCAATTCCGAACATACAAACACACAGTTAGTCGTCAGATCATCCCCGTCACACAACAAATAAACAGACCGTAAGATTAGCGTACGGCAGGTCTAGGGATTTACGATGAGCCATTACGATAACGTAGCACATAGCAATGTCGCAAGCACAGTAATGACGCGCCCTTTAGATTCTTGATTATTCTAGTGAATGTAGCCTACGACAAACAAAACACAGTGTAAATTCCCTAAAAGGATAAAACTGCGGCTGACGAAGCATTTCACATTAATAAGTAACATGTAAATAACTTGCGTCCAGGAATTCCAACAACGGTCATGAACAGCACCAATGTGTTGTAGTAATATTAATATTATTGTTATTATTAAAAGTAGTAGTAATAGTAGTTATAGTATTAGTGGTATTAACAGCAGTATTAACAGTAGTATTAACAGAAGTATTAACAGTAGTATTAACAGAAATATTAATAGAAGTATTAACAGTAGTATTAACAGTAGTATTAACAGTAGTATTAATAGAAGTTATGAACAGTTGTATTAATCGTAGTATACGAGAAAATACCTAAAAGGATACATAATAATAAAAAATAGCTTGTAGAAGAAAGGGATGTTGTTTATAGAAAGTAACAGAAAGGTTACTAATGACATTAACGACGATAATGTTAACGTTGATGATAATGGTGATGAGGATGGCGATAATGCTTCAGCTGCGTTGAAAAAGAAATATAGTGTTGAAGTTTGAGTTATGGGTTTGTAATCAAGTACAATAAAAAAAAATAGCTTCTGAGCCATGTCCTTCTTCGCTGTAACTGGCGTCAAACCTCTGTCCATCTGTATATCAGGCGAGTGCATTACCTGCGATAGCACTACGACCTCCAACAGATTAATAACCAGTTTAACATTTGTGTTTGATGTTTGCATTGTGTTGTGTACTCGAAAGGGCTTACCAGTTCGATACGCGAAGATGATCCTTCGCTGCAGAACAGCAAGCCAGTGATACAAAGTTTTAATACATTTCTATCATTTATTTCTTTTCTTTTCAATCTTGCTTCTTAATCTATATTTCTTTGTTAACTTATTTCATGAATCAGTTGTATCGTTTTGTCAACAACAAAAAAACAACAACAACAAACAACAACAAAAACAACAACAACAACAAAAAACAACAACAACAAAAACAACAACAAACAACAACAAACAACAACAACAAAAACAACAACAACAACAACAACAAAAACAACAACAACAACAACAACAAAACAACAACAACAAACAACAACAAAAACAACAACAACAACAAAAAACAACAACAAAAACAACAACAAACAACAACAACAACAACAACAAAACAACAACAACAAAAAAACAACATCAACAAACAACAAAAAAAAACAACAACAACAACAAAACAACAACAACAACAAGAGACAACAACAACAAACAACAACAACAAAAAACAACAACAAAAACAACAACAAACAACAACAAACAACAACAACAAAAACAACAACAACAAACAACAACAAAAACAACAACAACAAAAAAACAACATCAACAAACAACAAAAAACAACAACAACAACAACAAAACAACAACAACAACAAGAGACAACAACAACAAACAACAACAACAACAAAAACAACAACAAAACAACAACAAAAAACAACAACAACAACAAACAACAACAACAACAACAACACAACACAAAACAACAACAACAACAACAATAAAACAACATCAACAAACAACAAAAACAAAAAACAACAACAACAACAAAATAACAACAACAACAAACAACACAACAAAACAACAACAACAACAAACAACAACAACAACAAACAACAACAACAACAAAAACAACAACAAAAAACAACAACAACAACAAACAACAACAACACCAAACAATAACAACAACAAAAAACAACAACAAACAACAACAAAAAACACAACAACAACAACAAAACAACAACAACAAAAACAACAACAAACAACAACAACAAAAACAACAACAAACAACAACAAAAAACAACAACAACAAAAACAACAGCAAACAACAACAACAACAAAAAAACAACATCAACAAACAACAACAACAACAAAAAACAACAACAACAAAACAACAACAACAACAACAGACAACAACAAAAAACAACAACAACAACAAAAAACAACAACAACAACAAAAACAACAACAAAAAACACGAGATCGTTCGAAACGTTCATTTAAAATGCACACAAAATCTGTTAAGGTGTGTTAATACTGTCCCCTATCATTCTCTTACAAATGAAAAGACGATTAGAGACCACAGAAATAAGATTTCTGAAAAAATATTGAGAGTTCTTGGGAAAGCTAAAAAACCAAAGAGGAAATTCTCAAAGAGGCCAACACAAAAAGGGAGCTCCTAAGAAGAATAAGAAAGAAACAGTAAACAGTTTACGGGTATATGATGCAAAGTTGAAAGTTGGAATACTTGCTTACAATGGCAAAAAAAAGAGGGAAAGAGATTGAGGGCGACAAAGAGAGGAGATAAAGGATAGATTGGTGTTGTAGTACTGAAAAAAGCAACATAATTGATACGATGAACGTGGATAGAGAATTGTGGAAGGACATGATCGTCCTCTTGCTACATATTTTATATGTCCCACACTAAATGTCTCTATATCTCATTATCTCTCCCAGTCTCCACGTCTCTCTACATCTCCTTATCTCTCCCAGTCTCCACATCTCTCTACATCTCCTTATCTCACCCAGTCTCCACATCTCTCTATATCTCCTTATATCTCCCATTCTCCACATCTCTCTACATCTCCTTATCTCACCCAGTCTCCACATCTCTCTACATCTCCTTATTTCTCCCAGTCTCCACATCTCTCTACATCTCCTTATTTCTCCCAGTCTCCACATCTCTCTACATCTCCTTATTTCTCCCAGTCTCCACATCTCTCTACATCTCCTTATATCTCCCAGTCTCCACATCTCTCTACATCTCCTTATTTCTCCCAGTCTCCACATCTCTCTACATCTCCTTATCTCACCCAGTCTCCACATCTCTCTACATCTCCATATCTCACCCAGTCTCCACATCTCTCTACATCTCCTTATCTCACCCAGTCTCCACATCTCTCTACATCTCCTTATATCTCCCAGTCTCCACATCTCTCTACATCTCCTTATCTCACCCAGTCTCCACGTCTCTCTACAGCTCCTTATATCTCCCAGTCTCCACATCTCTCTACATCTCCTTATCTCACCCAGTCTCCACATCTCTCTACATCTCCTTATCTCACCCAGTTTCCACATCTCTCTACATCACCTTATCTAACCCAGTCTCCACATCACTCTACATCTCCTTATCTCACCCAGTCTCCACATCTCTCTACATCTCCTTATATCTCCCAGTCTCCACATCTCTTTACATCTCCTTGTCTCACCCAGTCTCCACATCTCTCTACATCTCCTTATCTCACCCAGTCTCCACATCTCTCTACATCTCCATATCTCACCCAGTCTCCACATCTCTCTACATCTCCTTATCTCACCCAGTCTCCACATCTCTCTACATCTCCTTATATCTCCCAGTCTCCACATCTCTCTACATCTCCTTATCTCACCCAGTCTCCACATCTCTCTACATCTCCTTATCTCACCCAGTCTCCACATCTCTCTATATCTCCTTATATCTCCCATTCTCCACATCTCTCTACATCTCCTTATCTCACCCAGTCTCCACATCTCTCTACATCTCCTTATCTCACCCAGTCTCCACATCTCTCTACATCTCCATATCTCACCCAGTCTCCACATCTCTCTACATCTCCATATCTCACCCAGTCTCCACATCTCTCTACATCTCCTTATCTCACCCAGTCTCCACATCTCTCTACATCTCCTTATCTCTCCCAGTCTCCACGTCTCTCTACACCTCCTTATCTCACCCACTCCCTCGCGTCTCTGTACATCCACTTATCTTTCCCAATCTCCAACTCTCTCTACCCACCTCCCAATGCCATTATAATGCAGCGCATAAGTACACGGTTTCAATTAAACACAAAATTAAAAAGAAAAGCGTCCACGTCTTAATGGAAACAGAAAAGTCCGCAGAGCCCCTTCATTCATGGCACGATGATGTAAACATGACTAACCCTGATTAGTCTACACAACGCCTTGCATTCAGACGTCCATGATATAAACACAACTTGTCCGTATTCTAAATTATTCTAATTGCTCAATTACTTACTCATGCAATCAATCACGTTGTCTGCTCTTTACTCTTTCTAATCTTTATCGACTTCATTACACCATTATCTTCCTGTAATTTTGATCGACTTCATTACACCATCATCTTCTTCGAATCTTAATCGACTTCATTACACCATCATCTTTCTCTAATCTAGATCGACTTCATTACACCATCATCTTCTTCTAATCTTAATCGACTTCATTACACTATTATCTTCCTCTAATCTAGATCGATTTCATTACACCATCATCTTCCTCTAATCTAGATCGATTTCATTACACCATCATCTTCCTCTAATCTAGATCGATTTCATTACACCATCATCTTCCTCTAATCTAGATCGATTTCATTACACCATCATCTTCCTCTAATCTAGATCGACTTCATTACACCATCATCTTCCTCTAATCTAGATAGACTGCATTACACCATCATCTTCCTCTAATCTAGATAGACTGCATTACACCATCATCTTCCTCAAATCTTGGCTTGTTCTGCGCTTCACGTCACATCGGTGTTGTTCATGACCGTTGTTGGATTTGCTTAACGCAAGTTATTTATATGTTCTCATTAATGTGAACTGCTTCGTCAGCCGCAGTTTTATCTCTTTAGGGAATTTGCACCGTGTTCTGTCCGTCGTAGGCTACATTTACTAGAGTAATCAAGAATCTAAAGGGCGCGTCTTGCTGTGCGTGCGCCATTGTTATGTGTGCTACGTCATCGTAATGGCTCATCGTAAATCCCTAGACCGGCGTTTCGCTAATCTTACGGTCTGTTGTTTGATGTGCGACGGGGATGGTCTGACGACTAACTGTGTGTTTATATGTTCGAAATTTGAGTCAACAACGATGGCCTAACATCATCAAGCGCTATACATTTTTAAAGAAATATGACGATCATCACTTTCGGGAGGACATGAGCTTCTAGTATATGGTGGATAGGCGGCAGGAACCATTGCAGGCTATGCATGAAAAGTGTTCCTTGTTGCAGTTTCCTCATATTCCATGTCCATGGGGTATTGGTTGGTCTCGAGGCAAGACGCCGGTTTCGAGACAGAGAGGTTGTGGGTTCAAATCTCGGCTCCACCGGTTGGTATTTTTATTTATGATTTCTCTCCTCTGCGATAACCACCCCTGGTCTCAGCAGCGAGGCCCGGCTTGAAACGTCAGTTAATCATCAACGGAAAACAAAAACATGAGTACCTCCGAAGTCAGAGTTATCTGCCTATGCGGCGAGAGACCCCTGTGCACACGGCTGCCAGGGAAAAATGGATTAACACGCAAAACTCAGTTCCTAGTCTCAATGGACTTCGTCAGAGTTGAAAGCTGGCGAACGCAACAACAACAATCTTGTGTGTGCCACTACTCTTCTTTCTTCACTTCTTTTTTCCTTCATCCACAACTCAATTTATTTTCTTTCTTTTCCTACTTTCTCTATCTATCTATCTATCTATCTATCTATCTATCTATCTATCTATCTATCTATCTATCTATCTATCTATCTATCTATCTATCTATCTATCTATCTATCTATCTATCTATCTATCTATCTATCTATCTATCTATCTATCTATCTATCTATCTATCTATCTATCTATCTATCTATCTATCTATCTATCTATCTATCTATCTATCTATCTATCTATCTATCTATCTATCTATCTATCTATCTATCTATCTATCTATCTATCTATCTATCTATCTATCTATCTATCTATCTATCTATCTATCTATCTGTCTATCTGTCTGTCTGTCTGCCTGCCTGTCTGTCCTGTCTGTCTGTCTGTCTGTCTGTCTGTCTGTCTGTCTGTCTGTCTGTCTGTCTGTCTGTCTGTCTGTCTGTCTGTCTGTCTGTCTGTATCTCTATCTTTCTCTTTTTCCCATTAAAAAGACTATATATTTTTTTCTGTCTCTTGATTCTCACTTCGCCTTTCTTTTATTTATACCAGTTTTAATTTTCTCTCTTGCTTTCTTTCTATCCCGTATGTGTGTAGACAAGTGTGTACTTGTGTTTCTCTGTCCCCTTGGTAACCCGGTTATTTTGCAAACGTCTCTCTTTATCTTTCTGACTTCTCTCTTTATCTTTCTGACGTCTCTCGTTATCTTTCCGCCGTCTCTATTTATCTTTCTATCATCTATCTTTCCGTCATCTTTTTTCCTCTTTCTTTGTGTCTGCCTCATTCCTATCTTGTTTGCCCTCTTCATAAATCTCTACATTGATGATTGGCTTCATGATCGCCATTGTGTTCTGTCTCTTGTATTCATGTTTTCATACCCCCC